>JARHVA010000123.1:1517500-1535000 GCA_037957365.1 Torreya grandis | reverse complement strand
GAACTTTGAAATATCACTTGAATATCACATGTAAGAATAATCTTCATGCCCTATATTTAGGTTGCAATAAAAATGCTTAGTTTGTTCTGTCAAAAGAGAAACTGTTGAGATATCCTCAACACCCCCAAATTTGTGACTCAAAACTCATGAATTAAGGTTGACCAAAATATTCTCCTTAAATGCATATTTATCTACAATGTTACTTTAAAAATCATTAAATGGCTCACCATTTAGAAACTTGAATGATAGTGCAATATTTTATGTAGCTTTCTTCACCTTGAACTTTTCACATCCAAAAAGTGAAATATTAAATAAACCAAACCTTATCCATTACGCTATGGAGTCAGTGCCCATTTTATAAAATTTATACCACCCCTATTAATAAAATACCTCTAATTACCCATGAAAACATAATCGAGGTTGTTATCATGAAATGTAAAATTCCATGACAACTGACTCTGATTGTGGGACTGTATTTCCTAAGGGACTGTAGGAAAAATCTAAAATCTCAAATGACTGGTGCCTTATTATCACAAATTCTTGAAAAATTTTATGTAGATCACATTTACACATCTTGATTAGACCAACTAACATCTAGTTCGCATATCTCAATCACATGAGAAATAAATATGAACTATCAGGCTAGATCCCCTATTCTAAAAATTTACATATTTTGATCCAACCAATTGACACTAGTTCACCTATCTCAATTGTATGAGAAATGAACATGCATTATTAGGATATATCCCCTGATCATAATTTTTTTGCATGTTTATCACATATTCACTTAAAATAATCCATGAAAAGCATGTCTATTTTATCACTTAAGGAATAACATTGATATTACTGTTCTTATAACTACAAAATTGTAGTCATATAAAATGTCCAAATTAGTAGTTTGAATGTGGCTTGTGACACTCTATCCATAGGTACTTATTGCATGCTCTTGTGATCCTTCTAGACACCTTTTAGCTCATTGATAGTCATCCATATCCTTTCAAATGGTCATTCTAGCTCAACCAGACTCTATTTCCTAGGTCAATCCTATCCCCCCAGGTCTCGAGCCTGTAGGATAGGAGCACCATACTTGGACTATAGCATTGGAACCTAGGGTGTCCCATTTTTGATGCTCCTATCCCTCTAATTTGAGCCCAACTAGTCATTTTCATCTGATTCCTATTCTTTATTATGTTGGTCTAGCGTAAATACATCTAACCCATGACTGATAGTTCCCTATAAAAGCCCATCCAAAATTCATTTATAAGGGTAATGACAAATCTTACAAAGCAAGCAAGAATACAAAAAAACCACTAAGGCAATCTTCCCTATTCTCTGCATACAGTCACCCAATACAATTGCAAACATATTCAAACTCTCATACCAATCCCTAACCACCTCGAGCACTCTCAATTTATCATTATTGGATTTGCATCACACTATTACATAAAGCACATTAGGTGGGAGAAATACATATGGATTGATCCCTCTTCGACGTATTTGTATGTAGGCAACGTGCCCACACAAAGGGTGTAGATCACACGTTCAGTGCATATTACACACACTAACCCCCCCTTTTCAAGTGATTCAAATTCCATTTATCAAGCATGATGGAGGGTTAGGGTTTAAAGATTAAAATAGCTCTATAATAAGTGTTATCAACATTCAACACTCAATATTTCATAGTTAGGCTCACACAGGAACAACATAAAGAACCCAAAAAATTTATTTCTCTGTGACTAGTTTGGACAATAGTGGCAAGAGTGGACAATAGAGCCAGACCCTAAGGTGTCCTATTTTTGGTGCTGCTATCCTTTCATCAAATGAAAGCCAGATCTAGGTTCGTGACACTATCTCAGTCTTGCACAGCTAATCTCAGCCTCTGTTTTAGCTATCTCAATCCAATTTTAAGCTAAGTTACATTTCTCCTTATTATTATTTTTAGAAAGGTAAAAAATCCAATAAATTATACAAATCAAGATTGTAATTATTACAATATTATTTATTAATTTATTAATCTAGAACCTTAACTAAAATAGGAATAAAACTCTATTATTCCCAAAATAATGAAATCATTATGGGTTTGGTCAAAAATAACTACAATAATTTGGTTTTTATAATCAAGGGTTGGGCAAGCATGCTCAAGGCATCACTACTCCTATTCTAGCAATTGATAATGTTTGTCACCAAGGTTTGGGATTTATTGAACATCATAAGGTAAATAATTCACAGACACAATATATCAAAGGAAAAGATTCAGATACAACAAAATTCAACACTAGCATTCCATTGGTTCAAAATCAAGATGATAATGATGAGTGGAACAATACAAGTTATTATGATTTCCAAGATACCGACAATGAATTTGAATATTTAGAGTCACATTCATAGTCATTCACTCATGATTCACAATCATGCATGATTCCTTTGTTTTATATAAGACACCATGATAGGGAGTCTCTTATGAAACTCATCAATTAATATCATTTTTCTCAACTTACTTGTATATAGTTTCTTTCTGCTTACTTGTACATAATCTTTCAACTTTCTTGTACATAGTTTCCTTATGATTTTTTATACATAGCTTATTTCAAAAATACAAAAAATAATATAACATGTCAAAATACAAAAACATTCAAATAACTCAAAACACCAAAAACATTTCAACTATATGCATTATCCATGCTTTACATTTCTACTACCATGTTAGACTTACATTTTGTTGTTCTATGCTACTGTTTATCAATTTATGTACATTACCATGCTTCACTTGATCTTCTTTGAGTGTGTGAAGTGACACCTAGATCCTTGATTGTTTCACTCTATTCATTGAGGGGGCATCATACTTTTACATTTGAGACATACATCAACATATCTACCCATCAGGGGCATGTTCTACATGACTACACCATCTAAGTTATGTCATTCCTATACCACACACTCTAGTTATCATGTTGATGTACATTATTTACTAGCTTACACATATTATTCTATTGATACTCACTAGTATATAGCACTTATGTATTTCTTAGCATATACCTAGTCTTGTAATTCATGTTTTGCATACTTTCACTTCTTGCTTTGATTAGTTAGATGTGATAGTATTTCTAGCTTTTATATGACTTCTTTTTTTGCTTTGCATAGCTAGATGTGATTGTATTTATTAGTTCCTATTTTATCTCTTGTGTGTGCCTTAGTGTTAGGTTGTGGAGCTAAAAGCTTCACTGATGCAGACATGGAGAAGGCCATTGGAGGGGTTGCTGAAGGTTGCTGAGCGTCAGAGCAATCGGCGTCGGTCTGATCAGCCGACGTCGGCAGGATAGTGAAGAGAAGCAACCGACATCGGTCATGGGTCGGTCGGCGTCGGTCACCTCCAGGCAGACAGGGACCGACGTCGGTCGCCTGTGTGGTTCGACTGCGAGCTTATTACGGGCAGTTAGCTAACGAACCAAGTGTTTGCATGATTAGTGCTATTTTTAGACTGAGAGATGTGGATCTAATTATTGTAATTAGATGTCTAATTATTGTTTGGATGAGATCTATATAATAGACTCATGGTTGTATTGGAAAGGTGTTCTAGTTTGAGTTGAGCAAAGTTTGTTCCTTCTGTGTGTGAGGTGAGCAAGGGTGTTCCTCCTAGTTCCACAGTACCAGGTGTAGGTGCTGGATTGGAGAATCAGCAGGGTTCTTCATGTATGTAGGATCTTGGTCACAGGGGTATGGCCTATATAGGAGATCTACATGGTAAGTAAGATCGTTGATTTGCAGGTGTATGTGTGTGCAAGGTCAAGGTTCACAGGTGAGCAGAACCGGGTTTGATTTGCAGGTGTGCAGGATCATATAGATAGAAACACAATAGGGAGCAGTATCAAGAAGGATCTACTTGGAGTACAGGTGTGTACTCAGATAGAGCAAAGAGGAAGGCAAGGGAGTTCCTTCCATAAGTATGGTCTGTTGAATTGCAGGTTGTTGCAGGTTCATGGGAGATCTACTTGAAGTACCTTGAGTACTTGTGGAGTACGTGGAGTACTTGTGGAGTGCGTGGAGCACTTGTGGTGTGCGTGGAGCACAGGAGGTGAACACCAACTCTGTATTTGAGTTGGGTGTTGGGACCTGAGAGGGAGAGCTTTGGGGAGAAGAATTACTGTTCACTTGAGGTGTGGGAAACCTCTGTAAGGTGGTGGAGAAGAAGTGGCATCTTCTTTATTGTATTCTTTTCTATATAAAGTGTTAATACAATTTGTGTATTGTCTCTCATATCATGTGTTATTCTGAATTCTAGTTACTTGGTGAATCTGGTTAATTTCTGCATATTAAGTTGCTTGGTTTGGTAATCAATTGTGTGCTTCCGATTTATTTCCCTACACGTGGTATCAGAGCTAAGGTTGCAGGAAGCAGGTTTTGTGTTTGGTTACAGGTCACTCTCAGGGGTTTCTGATCGAGTGGGAGTAGAGCAACGGCAGATCAAAGTAAGCTAAGAATGGAAGAGTTGAAAAGCACAGATGGTCACTCACGGTCCTATGGAAAGAAAGAGCAGGTAAAAGAATATTGTTGGTTGGTAGCAGATCAGCATGAAGGAACTGAAGAAGCAGATGTTGCAGGTGTTGTTGCACAGGATGCTCTGGGAGGTTTCTTGGATAAAGTTGAATCTTAGATAAAAGATTCGGTTGCCTCTTTCCATGCAGCCCCAGGTAGAGGAGCTGGTGAGCCTTGCCAAAGAATTGGCAAAGGGGAAGTGAAGCTGAAATTGTAGGCGGCCAACACACAGGTGTTGATGAAGGTCATGCAGGTCCCAGGTTTGGAGATATGGCTAATTTCTTTAGAAAAATTGGGTGATGAGAGATGCACAAGAACTCTCACAGCGGATGCACTTGAATTAGCTGGTGGTAAGAAAACAGGTACCCTTTATCTACTTGTTTATATTACTGATTCTTCTTCTGTTACGGAGACGTGGCTTCGTAGGCTTGGTCACATGAGCAGGAAGGAGATGCATGTTCTTAAGCGGAAGACAGATACATTTGACAGGCTTAAGAACTGGAAAGCCTTGGTGTTCTTGGAGGAGATGGCAGACAGAACCCAGTGGATGTGGCTGGATACTTCTGAGCAGGGCAGTTTGGACATGGGTATTGATTCAAAGGAGCTCGCGGGTAAAACGTCATCACTCACAGGCGAACACAGATACCGATGTCGGTCAGGAGGAACCGGCGTTTAACAGACAGGTGCCGATGTCGGTCATGTGCAGACCGAAGCCGGCGATGTCGGGCAGGTTAAGACCGACGTCGGTCATGGGACCGACGTCGGCAGCAGGTAAGACTGATGTCGGTTAGGAGGACCGATGTCGGCAGCAGGGACACCGACGTCGGCAGGGTCGGTAGTTAGGGATAGACGCATGGGAACTGACGTCGGTCGGATGCAGACTGTGGGGTGACCGAGGTCGGTCACTGTAACAGATTTTGGGTGGACAGCGAGCTGTCAAGGAGTCTCAAACACCCATACGGAGGACTGAAGACGTAAGTAGGCCCTCAAATTCGTTGTTCCTCTTCTTTATACATGTTGCTGATTGTAGAGCAGGAAGGATCCAGGAAACAGGTGTGAGCTTGGCATGGATGAGGATGTGATTCCTTAGAGGAGAACCAAACAAGTGTGTTTTGGTAGGGTTGCCAGCAGGTGAGAAAAGCACAGAGACGAATGGATTCCTTAGTAGAAGAATAGAGAGAATGGATACGTGAGACGGGAGACCAGGTATATGGTCTTGAGGAGCTGTAGGATAGTGGGACATGATTGACAGGTGGTACTAGGTGGATGACAAAGTAGGGCTTTAGTCAATGTCAGTGTAACCATTGTGTTTATCTTACCAGGTGGATGATGGTCGCAACATTATCCTGTTGCTGTATGTGGAGGATGAACTTGGTACAGGTTCAGACATACAGGGTTTTGCTGAGCTAAGGGTAAGATTAGTTCAGTGGCATGTCATGAGGAGTTTGGAGTAGCGGAATTCTTTGACATGGGAGACATGGAGATCACAGGTTGATTTTGTCTCGAGTGGGAGCTGATGTGAATCAGGTGTTGGCGAGGTTCAGGATGCAGAGTCGGAGCACACTAAGGGCTGGACAAGTACAGTGTCTGAAATCACATGAGGTCTGGTATAAGCCTGAGTATTCTCATGCAGTGGGATCTGTTAGAGAGTTAGGAGCCAATTCGAGGAAGTGGATTCTCAAGTACTTGAGAGGGACCGGCAGCAGGGATTCATGCTATGCGGGGTCAAGACTTCACTACGTGTGTCTGTAGGTTTGGATGTGGCAGGGTACTCAGATGACAGGAGGTACACCACGGGATGTGTGGTGGGTTATCTTCAGGATTGATCTTGAAGAGGGATACAAACCAGGAAACAGATTAGACGGAGTACAGATACAGGTACAGTGCAACTGTTTATCTCCAAGTGGGAGATTGTTAGGTTGTGGAGCTAAAAGCTTCACTGATGCAGACATGGAGAAGGCCATTGGAGGGGTTGCTGAAGGTTGCTGAGCGTTAGAGCAACCGGCGTCAGTCTGATCAGCCGACGTCGGCAGGATAGTGAAGAGAAGCAATCGACGTTGGTCATGGGTCGGTCGGCGTCGGTCACCTCCAAGCAGACAGGGACCGACGTCGGTCGCCTGTGTGGTTCGACTGTGAGCTTATTACGGGCAGTTAGCTAACGAGCCAAGTGTTTGCATGATTAGAGCTATTTTTAGACTGAGAGCTGCGGATCTAATTATTGTAATTAGATGTCTAATTATTGTTTGGATGAGATCTATATAATAGACTCATGGTTGTATTGGAAAGGTGTTCTAGTTTGAGTTGAGCAAAGTTTGTTCCTTCTGTGTGTGAGGTGAGCAAGGGTGTTCCTCCTAGTTCCACAGTACCAGGTGTAGGTGCTGGATTGGAGAATCAGTAGGGTTCTTCATGTATGTAGGATCTTGGTCACAGGGGTATGGCCTATATAGGAGATCTACATGGTAAGTAAGATCGTTGATTTGCAGGTGTATGTGTGTGCAAGGTCAAGGTTCACAGGTGAGCAGAACCGGGTTTGATTTGCAGGTGTGCAGGATCATATAGACAACAACACAACAGGGAGCAGTATCAGGAAGGATCTACTTGGAGTACAGGTGTGTACTCGGATAGAGCAAAGAGGAAGGCAAGGGAGTTCCTTCCATAAGTATGGTCTATTGAATTGCAGGTTGTTGTAGGTTCATGGGAGATCTACTTGAAGTACCTTGAGTACTTGTGGAGTACGTGGAGTACTTGTGGAGTGCGTGGAGCACTTGTGGTGTGTGTGGAGCACAGGAGGTGAACACCAACTCTGTATTTGAGTTGGGTGTTGGGACCTGAGAGGGAGAGCTTTGGGGAGAAGAATTACTGTTCACTTGAGGTGTGGGAAACCTCTGTAAGGTGGTGGAGAAGAAGTGGCATCTTCTTTATTGTATTCTTTTCTATATAAAGTGTTAATACAATTTGTGTATTGTCTCTCATATCATGTGTTATTCTGAATTCTAGTTACTTGGTGAATCTGGTTAATTTCCACATATTAAGTTGCTTGGTTTGGTAATCAATTGTGTGCTTCCGATTTATTTCCCAACACTTAGGATATTTTCCAATATCCTTTGATTCTATTCTTGTGTGTGCATTAAGACATTTGCTTATGTCCTTTACTTGTAATCCTCTATGTGCTTGTGGCCCTCTTGCTAACCTTGCTTCTTTTCAATTATATGTGTATGTGGGCATTTGAACATGTCTTTTATGCTCGTTTTGCCAGTCTGAGTGACATGTGCCCATGTATCTTTTTTTCTTGGCCCCTTGGCCACTTTTGTATGCTTCTTGCTTCTTGCCTTGTGTGCTTGTTGTTTGTTCACTTCTCAATTGTTTATAATGCCATGATTCACATCATGCATTATCTTGCCTTCTTGGATGCCATGATGAACATCATGCTCCATCCCTCCTTAACAACTAACAACTAAAAACTAATAACTAAAAACTAACAACTAACATTTCTAGTTTAAATTTAGTATACTACACATGCTATTATATTGTTACATCTATCTAGGCATACCCCTGTTGATCTAACAATCTCTAATACAAACTATGCTATATCTTGAGACATATTTTTGATTATCATTACTATATTATGTATTTTATAGCATAACACACTTGTAGGACTCTTTTTTTTGAGGGAAATCATTTTAGGGTCTTCATTTCTACCCTTAGAAGAGGGGGCAACAAATAGGGGTTTTGTCATAGAGATAAGAGCCTTCTATCGATCAAAAAAATTAGTTTTTAAAACACTGAGGATAACAACCAGAATCTAAACTTGGCAGAACAAACTAAGAAAATAGTGATGAACATAGAACAATGATCAAAAATAGCAAAGGATAAGAGTGGCACATTTAGACTATAGCATCGAACAATAAAATGCCCTATTTTTAGAACTATCCCAATAGTAGAAAACCCAAATTTTCTAAAAATAGATGGAAATGTAAGCTCAATTATAGTTTTGTCAACTATAATTTAATTTAGATTCAGTAGTTTCAATATAGTTTTTCTCAAAGAATCTAGATATAAGGGGCATCATGTGCAACATGATGTCTCTTTCTTCTATTTTTAGATTGAACAATTGATATAACTTCTAGATTAGAATCCATGTTATAGACACCCGTGATTAGAGGTAATGTGCATGGCACATTTGCATTTTTTTTTAGTTCATTGCATGACCCAGGTATTCTTAGTAGTTGTGTGACTTATTATATCTGTAGGTGGTTGGCATCATTTTAGAGTGTCTTTCATATAATCTTAGTTCCTAAGTTTGAAGTGGATTTCATACAAGTCTAATCTCCATTTTTTGGAGTGGTAAAGATTGGCCTAGTTTTCAATACACATTCGAATATCCATGCCACATTATTATATTATAGAGAATTGATGGGCTTCAAGATTCATTTCATATGACACACATTCATATCAGTATTAGTTCATAGCTTCACTTAGTGGGTAACGATAGAGTTAAAGGACTAGCTAGCTTTTGTATTCTTAAGCCACCTACTCAGAGGGATTAGACATATAGTCCAAACATCAATTAACACATGTATGATTGCATATATTCACTTAATAGGCAATGATGGAGCCAAAGGAATAGCTAACCTTTGTATTCTTGAGCCACCTACTTAGAGGGATTGGATACATAGTCCAAACATTGATTAGCACATGCATGATCAGATAGCTTCACTCAGTGGGCGATGATGGATCCAAAGGGGAAGCCTTTGTATTCTTAAGTCACTCTTAAGGAATTGAGCACTCAACTCCATTCATGATAATAATCTTGGTACAACACAACTAACATCACTCAACATCACTCAATATTATAATAGGTTTTATATTGATTCACATATCTGATGAGGTGTATTCATTCTTTTCCCTTCCTCTCTCTTTTTCCCAACCTTTGTATGTTCTTATTATTATACATAACATGTCTAATAAGAATTGATATACTCTTTATTTCTCTTGTAGATTTACACTTTATGATGTGCTCTTTCTATGCACACTCAACGTCACACAACTTCATGGACTTCACCCTTGCAAGTAAGTTCAAGTATAGTTTCTACTTTTTCTTTATCTTAGTACTTCACTTTACTGCATCACTAGAATAAAGTGGGGGGGGGGGGGGTAAATGTAGTCATATACAATGTCTAAATTGGTAGTTTGAGTGTGGCTTGTGACACCTTATCCATAGGTACTTCTTGCATGCTCTTGTGACCCTTCTAGACACTTTTTGGCTCATTATCAGTCATTTATAGGCTTTCAAATGATCATTCAAACTCAACCAAACTCTATTTCCTAGGGCAATCCTATCCCGTTAGGTCTCAGTCCTATAAGATAGGAGCACCATCCCTAGACTATAGCATTGGACCTCAGGGTTTCCCATTTTTGGTGCTCCTATCCCTTTGTAATTTGAGCTCAAATAGTCATTTTCATCCAATTTTTATTTTTCATTATGTCAACCTAGCACAAATACATCTAACCCATGACCAATAGTTCCCTATAAAATCCCATCTAAATTTTATTTATAAGGAAGGTGATAAATATTACACAACAAGTAAGAATTTAAATAAACCTCTAAGGCAATCTTCCCTATTATCTGCATACAATCACCCAATACAGCTGTAAACATATTCAAACTCTCATACCAGTCCATAACCACCTCGATCACTCTTAATTTGACATTATTACATCTGCATCACACTATTGGACAAAGCACATTAGGTGGGAGAACTACATATGGCTTGATCCCTCTTAAAAATATTGATATGTAGGCAATGTGCCCATACAAGGGATGTGGATCACACGTTCAATGCATCTTATACACACTAACCCTCCCTCCACTCCCCCCTGCTTTCAAGTGATTTAAATCCCATTTATCAAGCATAATAGAGGGTTAAGTTTTGAAGATTAAAATAACTCCATAGCACACAAGAATAATGCAAAGAACTCAAAAAATTCAGTTCTCTGTGATTAGTTTGGACAATAGAGACATAAGTGGATAATAACACCAGACCCTAAGGTGTCTTGTATTTGGTGATCCTGTCCTTTCACCAAATGAAAGCTAAATCTAGGTTCATGACACTATCCCAATCTTACACAGCCAATTTTAACCTCCATTTTAGCCATCTCAATCTAGTTTCAAGCTAAGTTACATTTCTCGTTATTTATTGCTATTTTTATAAAGGTAAAAAAGAAATAAATTATATAAATCAGGATTGTAATTATTATAATATTATTTACTAATTTATTAATCTAGACCCTTAACTAAAATAGAAATAAAAATCCATTATTCTCAAAATAGTTAAATAAAAAATCTATCTTCTGAATATATTGTCAAATGTATGTTTTAGATATCTACTTAACTAAAAGGTTTTGAGGCTCTATTCTACACATCATTCTAAAAGTTGAAGAAACTTTTCACTATATAATTGACATGGGGTCAGAGATGTCCAATTGATTTGGATTCAATGTATATATTCAAACAAGTATGGATGTAAACACTAAATCATCAAATAATAATTATATATCCCTTAAATTTGTAATCATTACATCCATTCAAAGGTAATGGTTGTTTTGACATTTTTATGAATGATGTGTTTGTCCACTAAGAGTTTCAAGGTGGGAAATATAACTACAATAATGTGCATTAAAAAGAACCAATACATGGAGAGGTAGGGAGAATGGAAAACCTATTGTATTTATTGAAAAACAACACACACACACCAATAAAGAAATGAGAAAAGGAAACAAGCCAAAATAAGGAAAATAAAACTATTTATAGGGAGCAGAGGAAAATAAAAATACTATACAAAACCATTAATTAGTTGGGATAAGTTCTTATCATTTCAAAAAAATTGATTTAAATTATGAGGTTTGAACACATTGAATGACAATGACCAAGCAGGTGGGAAGAGAATGAACTTACAATCACCGTGCATATTAAGATAGTCATGAATAGATATATCAACTATGTCTTTAGTTTTAGGAATGGAAACCTTGTGAACTTTCTAATATTTTGTGAACATGCTTGAGTAGTACTAGACATCTTCAATGTCTTGTTGAATGAATTCAGATGCATGTGTGCCAAATATAGGACTTGAATTACAGAGAAGTGTGTTGCATATTTATTTCTGAGTTAGAACAATAAGGATATGTTTTAAAATGAATAGAGTGTAGATATTCTTTGCCACATTATTGCCTACTATAGAAATGAATTCATCATTAAATGAGTCATCATCATCATCTTCATCAAATTTTTCTACTTTGATAGTTTCCATTTTACTTGAAATGAAAGTCAGGCACTATTCATTTTATTCTACATTCATATCTTCCTTAATTTCATCCTTGACATGGATATAATTTTCAATCTATGTAGGGTTGTCTAATTTGGATTCAAATCCTTTAGCAAACACTTTTGTAGCGGGACATGAGAGGAAGTTCCAGGGGAATCTCACTTTTAACCATTGAATCTTCTATTCTGATACAAGATGAATCTTCTTCTTTACATAAATTTATTTTCAAGCTATCTTGGATTTAAAATTTTATAAAATTACATTTTGCATTATTGCTTTTCTTTGTTTGTGGTTCAATCAACTATTCTTCAGATAACTTATTTTCTCTTACGATTTTGAGATTTGAACAATCTTGTGAAACGGGGAAATCTTTCTATTCTTCACCAAGGGGGAAGCCAAATTCTTCATTTGTTCTCTAATAAATCATTAGTTCTTCTAATTATTTACCTTCTTCCATAAATGTGAAGTTGAAATAATCATATGTGAGAGGAAGTAATTTCTCTTTTTCTCTATTGAAGTTTTGATATGCTTGATCATGAGTTTTCATTTGAAATCTCTTTTCTAAATATTAAGGGCTCTTGATTATTTCAAGTTCGACTACTTCATCACCACTAAAAATAGTTGTAATATGTTTTGAAGATTCTTTCTTCAACATTCTAGATAGAATCATGTTATCTTCAATTTTAATAGCTTCTTATTACACATCTTCCAAGTCATTTGCCTTGTTCCTCATCAAATTGAATTTGATCTCTATGTGTAGAGAACTAATGAAGATATAAAGTTTGTTGTTTATACTTGGTTGATCCATTTGAGGGATCAATCGCAATAATTTGTTGAAGCATGCTACAAACACTCTCATATTCTCATCTTCTTGTTCTTGGATTTGGAAGAAATTTGATAACAAATGCACATACATCCACAACTGGTTTAAATCTATTCGAGAACTTGGTCTTTAAGGAGTCCCAATTCATAATGCATTCATCTTCTAGGTTTCAGAGCCACTCATTAGTAGGTCCAATGAGAGTTTTAACAAAAATTCTCATAGGGGCATCTGCATACATAACTCCCAAAATACTGCAAGACATTATGAAATCTAAGATATGATTTTATGCATCTTGACTATTTTCATTGCACATACGTCAACAACTAGTTTAAATATATTAAAAAACTTGGTCTTTAAGGAGTCCTAATTCATAATGCATCCATATTCTAAGTGCTAGAACCACTCATCAGTAGGTCCAATGAAAGTTTTAACAAAAATTCTCATAGCGACATCTTCATGCATAACTCCTAAAATAATGCAAGACATTGTGAAATCCACGATATGATTTTATGCATCTTGAATATTTTTGCTTTAAAAATATCTTCCTTGAGCCTAAAGACAATTAATTATATTGAGGCAAAGCCAAAAGACTAAAATGT
The DNA here is from genome assembly GCA_037957365.1 of Torreya grandis. Lineage (NCBI taxonomy): Eukaryota > Viridiplantae > Streptophyta > Pinopsida > Cupressales > Taxaceae > Torreya > Torreya grandis. Next base: position 1,521,723 of record JARHVA010000123.1, on the reverse strand, counting down.
TTTCCCCATGAGACATGGAAAATATTTGGGTTGGGGTGGACCAACACTATTTATTTAATGAGAAAGATGCAGGCACTGGGTACTTTATCTCAATAGAGTTTCCAACCTCCATTCTAGAGGAGGTTCCTTGAAATGTTTAAAAATTACATGGATAAAACACCTCGATCCATAATCGAGTCACCAAAAACTATTAGCTATAAAATTTGTCATGGGAACAAATGTGGACTTTTAGTCAACAACATGAAGATAAAATCTATTCATCAATCAACAACATGAGGGTAAATCCCTCTCCTGTTAGTAGGTGAAGTTACCTTTATTGAAAACCAAAAAGAGAAAGCAGGGAAAAACTATTCATAACTATTTATATCAAAAATGTTTTTAATGGGGGTTTCATACTTTTAACCAAAAAGGACAAAAAAAAGATAGAAAGGTAATGAAGGGAATGATGGTAAGAAGGGGGAAATGAGAAAATGAAATAGAAATGAAGAATAAGATTGTTATAGTTAGTTAAACACATAAGTTGCTATGGTAACCTTAGAAAATATGAAGGACAACCCTAGGTATTTAAACATAAAGACTCATTAGAATATCCCAAGATTTAATATTGTAACATGGAAGGCCTTTATCATAGAAATAGAATAGGGAAGACATATTCTAGATATAAGAACAAGGTACATCCACCAAGGAGATTGGATAGCTTTACAAAGAAATATATTCAACAACCCTATATTTTTTAATAAAAATAAGCATAAAACACTATTCTTAATCCCACCAAAGCTTTATAATGACAAGAATTCTTAATGTAGATTCAACAAAAATTCTACACTAACAATTCCACATTCATTGACTATCTAACAAAAACATTTTCACAAAATGAAAGAATGATAATTAAAATAGATTGACATACTCATGCGTATCATTCATCTAGAAAAACTTGTGGAACAAAGTCATGTGAATAATTTTTGTATTGATCCTCCATGGGGATGTACATATAAACACATTCCTTCCATATTGCCAAAAAATTTCATACTGTTAAAAAAGAAATCTAAGCCCAGTTGAAGCTAACTTTACAAATGAGCCCAAACTCCTATTTATAAGTTACAATGGGTGGCTACACTATGTAACCAAATTTTCATCATTTTTAAGAGCTTGTAAAATCATTTTAGTGAAAACACACAACTTAAAACTTACAAAAATGTGTTGAGAAATTTACATAGCTAGCAAAAGTGCAATGACCAAGTTGCATGACTTACAAAAGTGCATTGGCAAATTTTCACAACTTAAAACTTGAAAAAGTGCATTGACATATTTGCACAATTTGAAAAAGTGTGTTGAGAAATTTATGTGAATTTAAAATTTAAAAGGTGCATTGATAAATTTGCACAACTTGCAAAAGTGCAATGATCAATTCGCATGACTTGCAAAAGTGCATTGGTGTTTTTGCATGACTTAAAACTTGCAAAAATGTGTTGACATATTTACACAACTTAAAAAGGTGCAATGACTGATTTGCATAACTTAAAAATTGCATTGGTGTTTTTGCATAACTTGAAAAAGTGCAATGACCAATTTTCATGACTTGTAAAAGTGATTTGATAGTTTTGTATAACTTGAAAACTGTGAACTTCACCTTATTTCTACAACTGTGATTCTCCCCTTGATTTTATAAGTTCAAAATGATTTTTTTCACCATAGATCCTTGAAGAAAAAATTTATTCATCAAATTATATTTCCAATGCATGGAACAAGAGCCAAATCAGATTTTGTATGTGAAAGTTATGGCCCAAGGGAGATTCGAACCTACTTGGACACATTTGCAATTCTACCTTACTTGAACAACTATGATTCTCCCCCTTGATTTTAAAAGTTTAAGATGAAGTTTTTACACCATGTGTTCTCAAGGTAAAATATTCTTCATCAAATTATCTTTCCAACTCATCAAACAAGAGATAAAATGGAGTTTATATGTGAAAATTATGGTATGAAGGAGATTGGACTCTATTTAAATAATTTTTGCCTATAAGGGTGTCAGATTCCGACCCTTCTACTTACAGGGGTGTCAGATTTAGACCCCTCTACTTGTAAGGGTGTCAAATTTTGATAAACCATATACTTATGAAACTTTAACTTCTTCCTTGACTCTTCTAGAATCTATTAAGGAACTTTTTGAGATAAGACATTTCAAGTTTGACAGTCTAGAATTTTGCCATGCTTGGATAACTGTGATTCTCCCCTTGATTTTAGAAGTTCAATATGAAATTTTATCACCACGTGTCCTCAATAAAAAATGTTCTTCATCAAATTATCTTTCCAATTATTTGAACAAGAGCCAAAATAGAGTTCATATGCCAAATTTATGGCACAATAGAGATTGGATCTTGTTTTGACAATTTCCACTTGTTGGGGTGTCATATTTTGACCCCTCTACTTGTCAGGGTGTTGGATTCTGACCCCTCTTATTATAGGGGTGTCATATTATGGTAAACAAAAGACTTAGGAAACATTTTATTCTTCCTTTCTTCTTTTAGAACCTGTTGAGGAACTTTATAAGGTAAGGTATTTCAAGTTTGAGTAAGGAAGACTCTATTTGCCTTTGTACTTGCCTTTCTTATATGCCCTTTGCATACTTGAAATATGGAACAATATTTGAGTAACCATTGAAGTCTATAATTGAATAATAATTATGAATAACTTTCCCTTGAATCATTTGTGATTTATTCAATACTTTGACCTTACTTCCAATGACTGCATTTGAAACTTCATCATGATCACTTAACTTAGTATCCAAATGCAATCTTCTTTTAGTCATATCAACTAGCCTTCATAGGTTGATTCCATGCAAAATTATATTATATCCAATGATTGATAATAGGTTAATTACAATATTTATTTGTTACCTTATGTGATTTATTTGATATGAGGTCCAATTCATGTGCAAGATGAACTTATGCTTTGTTAATTATATCAGCCTTCATGAATTATCATTTATACATTCAAGGGTGGCAAACTTGTATGTAGCTTTATCTATAATCAAACATCCTATTATGGCTATCTGGTTAGACTATCATCTATAACCTTGGCTTCAAGTGTGGGACTTAATTCCATGGAGTGGTTTATGAATTGCAAGCAATGATCCTTCACAACTTTTTTATAATACACAACATACCCTATGTGATTCCTCATGAACTTGTCCAGATGTAAAATATGAAAAACTCAATAGTGATATGAAAGCCACTATCCTATTTTATCTTTAAAAGATCACCTAGATCTCACATGTAAGAATAATCTTCATGCCCTATACCTAGGTTGCAATCAAAATGCTCAGCTTATTCTATCGAAGGAGAAATTATTGAGTTATCCTCAACACCCCCAAATTTATGACTCAAAACCCCAAATTAGGGCTAACCAAAATATTATCCTCAAATCCATATCCATCCACATGTTACTTTGAAACCCACTAAATGGTTCACCATTTAGAATCATGAATGATAGTGCAAGATTTGATGCAACTTTATTCACCTTGAACTCTTCACATCAAACAAGTAAAATATTAGAACAAACCAATCCTTGTCCTTTGGGTTATAGATTTAGTATTCATTTTGTAAAAAATATATTGTCCCTATAATTAAAGCACCTATAATTTCCCATGAGAGTGCAATTGGGTGTGTTGTCATGAAATATAAAATTTTATGACAACAATGGTACAAGGAACACCATTCTTCAATTAAATGTGATTTGTCTAAATGATAGAGAAGTGGTCCCATAAATTAATGGCTACATAACTCTTTATAGAAAGAGAGAGAATTATTTAGAGGTAACTCGATGAAGAAGGGAGTAGGGGATAAAAAGGGATTATGAGATAGTCTTGGTTCTAGATTTTTCTAAAGATGGGAATAATGTAACATATTGTTGTTCATTAGAGCTGTTGAGTGCATATTCAATGGTATATATATATATATATATCGATGGACTAAATAATTAAGAGGATTCCTTCATACCCCCTTATGGTCATGTGCACTTGCACAATAGATTGTGTCACCAAATCATCCTTCATATAGTAGTGTCTGGGGATGGCAATGAGGCAACTGAAACAAACAAGCTCTAAAAAGGAAATAGGTGCACACACTCCAACTCAACTTCTCATTTAAACATTTACACAAAATTAATGTTATTTTTTTATGCGATTTCTTTTATTGGCTACTAAATAAAAAAATACCAAGGTT
>JARHVA010000123.1:1192500-1512500 GCA_037957365.1 Torreya grandis | reverse complement strand
TAAACCCACAAGTCAAAAAATGTACCCTGACATATGCTTGGTAAAATAAACTAAAATGAAGTAATTTGTCCATAATAGTAGGCTTTATTATGGATGTAATTATAATTTATCTATTGTACATTGGTGTGAAATATAATGTTGTGTATATTTAGCATTGGGATTAGATATTGTGCACATGCATAATTAAGTTAATAAAATAATTATGGTTAGAGGGTGCTAAACATTGGAATCAAAATGGGGTTCGACATTGCTGACCTCTGGGAAGGCATTATATGTGAAGATACATGCATGCAAAGAAACTGACATGAAAAGAAATTGTAAAATGTTCTTATTTGAGAATTTTGGGAAGATTATCCTAAACTTATAGTAATCAATATTAATCATTTTCGTGTTATTTATGTGATTTTCAATGAAAATTGAAAGGTTTTGCATAGGCAATAGTTCCTAGAATTATCTATATGGCACATTTTGGGACAATATTTAAACATTAATGTTAAGTCGAACAGGGCCAAGAATAGACATGGTGAAAGAAAAATGTCATAGGAATGAAATGGAATTATTTTTAAAAAACTCTGATTTACTAATAAAAAAATATAACTAACCAAAAATACCATGACATCTAAATTTCACAATTTATACTTGGCCATTTTCTGCCATTTTCCCAATGCATAAAACTAGATGAAAACATTATTTTGGGAGATGATTCCAATGGCAAATTGAAGTGATATAAGATTAAATATTTTATAGAATATAAAAAATAGTGGGGATAATATGTGATGCAAAATTCACATCTTAATACCTTCTTAATAGGGAGAAATGTCCATCCAAAAATGGCTTATCAGGTGGATTTGACTACTATGTAATTTAGTCAAATTTTCATCCAAAATGGTATTATAAAGAATTCACAACACTTACATTTAGAAATTCCTAGATCTAAATTTGAATTAGGTGAGAGGTGTCTCTTGATGACACTTAATTTTGATGTGATTAATATTTAACCCTATGCATGGTAGCATGGGTGAATTGACACTTTAACATAGTGATAATTCCATTTTGTGGGAATGTGAATGCATAGATTAATTTGAGTACACTATGATTATTTAACCATGGGGAGTAATTTTTGAATTCCATTCCAATATTAACATGCTAGAAAATAATTATGTGAGAGAATAATAAAAAATAAATATTCTTGTTGTGACAATAAGAAAGGTTTCATATATGACAAAATATTCTCATGATATATTGTGTGCATAGACATGTGTGATGTGTTAAAATTATAATTACTCTAAAAATGTGAAGTTGTCTATGAAATTAAATTTATTTTATCACAACAAACAATAAAAAATGAATGGTGGCAATGAACATGGTTGTTCTTATTTTACATTGATGCTACTTCAACTAAAATTGTTAGGGTATGAGTATGTTTGTGTGTTATAATATGAATTGCAAAACTATATGTGGTAGAGTATGACACTTGGAAATAGACACAAAATATGTGTAAATTACTTGGTTAATCTATTTGAATAATTCTAATTGTGTGATTTAATTACCTTGTGGAATTAGGGGATGAATGTTTAAATTTCTATGTTGATGTTCAATGAATGCATCTTTAATAATATGACGTGAATGAATATTTTCATTTCCATTTTGCGTGATGAAGTATTTATATTATTTCATTGCTCGAGTGTTATCCCTTTGTATGTGAATGGTGAATCTTGATTGCTTTGTAACCTCTAATTGAGATGGACACATTAGTGATTTGGGTGAAAATCATATTCAAACATTTTTTTAAATTTAAAATGCATCTCATAATGAATATTTGTTCATTTATATGATTGATCGGGTGAATAAATTTATATGAATGTGATTCCTTTTGTTTGAGATACATAATTGTAATGTTTTCCATCTACCTTTGTGTATTGCTTTATGTATGTGTTTAACCATAAATTTTTAGATGTTGGATATCTAGGGTTAATAAATATAGAAGTAGTTCTAACACAAGGGTGATAAACTAATCTATAATAGGATAATTAATAAAAAACTCAAATAAAAATATTCTAAATTTATACAACTGAGATTGTTAAAAATAGTAAAGTACAACCATTGGAAGATATTGTAATTAATAATAAATAATGGTACTTAGTTGGTTTATTATGTACATATATATCTGGATTGGATTCAGGTATAAAGCATGTAGTATCAATGTTTTAGATGAGTCGTCAGATTTTGTAAATTGCACTTATGTGGCTATAGACACTATCATCACATTTGGACACTACCATCGACACTAGTGTCTAACTATGATACAAATGTGTAGTATGGAATAATGACTAGATTTAGATATGACCAACTTCATTATTATGACCTATAATATGATTGTTCCTATTCTTGATTTAGACCTATAATATGATTGTTCCTATTCTTGATATGGAAATAGGGATGAATATGGTAGAGTAGAGTGCTTGTGCAGTTGATTGATTTAGCTTTAATATGTGTTTACTTGGTATTTGTGAGATGAGGAATGAGAAGGCTTAGACTTGTATTTATACCACACCTTTTGCAAATATCTCATGGTAGGGTTCAATAAAAAATTAGACAAACCCATGGGTTTTGATCATTTTGTAATTTAGATGACTTTTGGCTAATAAACACTAGATAAGGATCTAGACATTACCATTGGAATTAGTGTCACTCTATGATTGGTAGTGTCACTCTATGGTCAATAGTGTCCAGAGGGATAGAAAAGAGGTATTGATTTGAAACAAACAATGATGGATGTTTATCAGGTTTTAAGTTTTCTATGAAGTATAAGAACCTAGGGTCATCAGGATGATATGGATTGGACTAAGAGATAAGCATTTAGGCACAATGAGATGGTGAATGTGAGCCTTTCGGTAACAAAGAGGTCTAAAATTGAAAGGTATAGTCATGATTAATATTTGTCAAATTTATAAGACTAAGATGCTATCAATATTCAATTTTAGTATCTACATTTTTCCCCACTTTAATATAGTAATGTACAAGAATAAAATTACAAGTTTAAAAGAAATAAATGTATATCTAGGTGTGTATAACACACCTTGCCTTTGCTTGAGTCCACTTTGAGTGATTTGTTTGTGTATGACCTATAACTAAGAACATGTTATAGTATAAATCATGTATATATTATAAAATTTGAAATAATTGAAAATAAAGAGAGCAAGGAAGGAGTACACATGTGTGTTGATACAACCATGTTGCCTCTTGATGCTTTGACTTGGTAAAGATGCTTCCTTATGAATCAACATAGCTTTAAAAGGTTTAGACTTGAACCTTGGTGATCTGAAGAGGGAGATTGGAAGATATTATGCCCCTAATCTAGTCACACAATCCGAGTGTGAATATACATAATTTGGTGAGGGTGAATGATTTAATCAACTCATCCTATAAATATGGTGAGATTGGATGATTTAATAATTAAAATATATAAATGTGGTGAGGTTAAATGATTTCATCACTTCAACTTATAAAATGAACCCACTACTGCAGTAAACAAGTCTTGATAATTATACATCATAGTGTAATCAGTGCACTCTGATGAGTAGTATAATTGGTAAATTTGATTTTTTTGGTGTAATAATATGGTAAATGCACCTTTAATATATTTTAATTGGATTATACATGTCATAAATCTAAAATAATTTGTTTCAAATCTATGCAAAATTAATGAAATGTATATATTTTACGACCCTAGTGTATATCTAAATCATGAAACTGAACTAGAGATTGTGCAAGTGTGGAGGTCATGTTATTATGAAATATACCCACTAAAATATATAGATACTAAGTAGTGTGAAGGTCATGTTCTTGTGACATGCCCCCACTACAATTTTGAAACTAAGAAGGTATATAAGTGTGGAGATCATGTCTTTGTGACATGCTCCCACTGTAATCTAGAAACTATGAAAATGTGGAGGTCATGATTCTATGACATGACCCCACTAAAATACCCCCTTTTTAGGTGAGGGAGATATAAACTGATAGGTACCTTACCTAAAAATGAGAAGGTAGTTGTATAATCTAGTATGAATCATGCCACATATAAGGATAACATGTCGAAGTAGATATATAAATTGGGCTCATTGTATATGATCACAACAATTCCTAAAATACATGATATAGATATTGACTATATGTAGAGAGTAACGATATAATATCAACACGTAATCAAGTACACACACAATAACACTCAATACAATTCAAAAGAATGGTTGAAGGAGACTGCATATAAGGGGCATGTTCAAATGCCACATAATAAAATTGAATTACATATTTAAATGTTCATTCAACATAAAATGACATATTCAAATTCCTAATCAACATACAATGGCACATGGACCAACAAGAAAGTAACATATTCAAATGTTCCACAAGCAAGATAATGGTAAATAATGTAATATACTCAAATAAGTGACAATGTGAATGAGAGAAGCATAAACAACCAACATAAGTAGATTATACTAGTCCCTACATATATGCGTTATCAAACTACTATGTAACATAACATATCAAGTACATTATGAAGGATATGAGCATGGATATAAACATGTGTAAACAATATAAGCTCAAACATGATAACATATAAATGATCATAAAGGATATGTAACCTGTATTAATCATGATCAAAGAAGTAGATGCCCCTGATGTACAATATGATGTGAGTAGAGGAAACTTCCAACATCTGATAACTCCTTGAACCAAATAGGTTGAACCTTGTCCCCGCTTAGTGCGAGTGCATAAGTATTTTATTAATATTCAAAAAAATCAAGTACATAAGGGTGCCTTTACTCCGTTAACCCTTTTACAATGCAAACATGTATTTATATAGTTTTTACCAATGATCGGTAAAAATAACTAATCCTATAACCAACTAAATATGGGAAAACAACCCGTAAGGTAGTTCTAATTAATAAATATAAAACATGAAAACTACCTAAAATTAAACTAAGTTTATTTTATGGGGGTGTCTTTACTAAAAGATGCATGCCCCATTTACAAAAATATTAATTACCCACCAAAAATCTAACCTAATGTTAAGACTTTGGAACAAGTCCTAACAAACCCCCCTATGATCCAAAGTCAGGTCTTTGGACACATACCAAGCATTTTTCTAAATTTTTCAAATTTGATTTTGTCAAGGGGTTTTGTGAAGATATCAGTTGTCTGATTGACAGTTGGGAAATATATTAGATCAAGAGTTTTCTTTGCCACCAACATTCACAGATAATGGTATTTGACATCCATAAGTTTTGTTTTGGCATGAAACACTGGATTCTTGGACATCTTGATTGCACTCTGATTATCAATGTATAAATGTGTAGGAGGAAACTGAGAAACTTGAATATCTTCAAGAATACGATGAAGGTAAACAATTTATCTGGAAACATCCCATGCTACAATATACTCTGATTCTACTGATGAATTTGCCACTGTATCTTGCTTCTTACAACATCAAGCAATGGCAGCTGAACCCATATGCATAGTGTATCCTATGGTTGACACTTTGTCATCCACACATCTGCCAAAATCTGCATCACAATATCCAACAAGTTTGAAGTTCTTGTTGCGGTGGTATTCAAGGCCATATGTTTTTGTTCCCTAAAGGTAATGAAGTACTCATTTTGCTGCATGCCAATGAATTTCTCTAGGCTCATGCATAAACCTAGATAAAATTCCAACTGAAAATGAAATATTGGGCCTGGTAGTCATCAAGTATATCAAACCTCCCACCAATTTTCTATATGTGGTGCCATCAAAAAAGGCACTGCTATCATCCTTAGACAATTTCAAGTTACTTTCCATGGGAGTGAGGGCAGGTTTGCAATCACTCATGCCAAACCTCTCTAATAACTCAAAAATATACTTAGTTTGTGAAATGAAAATACTATGCTCTTTTTGAGTTACCTCTATGCCTAAATAGTAGTGAAGAAGTCCAAGATCTATCATCTCAAACCCATCTTTTAATTCCTTCTTCACATACTTGTTATGGTTTTCATCATTACCTGTAATAAACAAGTCATCAACATAGAGAACAAATATCACCATTTTCTTACCCTACACTCAAAAATAGAGAGTATCATCAGATTCACTGTGATGAAAACCAATGGATTTCAAGTATGAATCCATTTTCTCATACCAAGCCCTGGGTGCCTGTTTGAGTCCATACAAATCTTTTGTCAATTTACACACTTTGTGTTCAGTACCCACCTGTTCAAAACCCTGAGGTTGTTTCATATAGACTTCTTACTATAAATCACCATTTAAAAAGGCACTTTTAACATCTAATTGATGTACTTTCCAACCATTTTATGCTGTTAAGGCAAGTACCATGCGAATAGTGTGCCATTTGGCAGTTGGTGCAAATGTTTCCTCATAGTCAATACCTTCTTGTTGCGCATATCCTTTTGCAACAAGTCGTGCCTTATGTTTATCAATGGAGCCATCTAATTTATACTTAGTCCTATAAACCCATTTATATCCAATGGGTTTAACATGTGGAGGAGGATCAACTAAAACCCATATATTATTGTTAAGTATGAAATCATACTCACATTTCATTCCCTGTTGCCAAACATGTTCAGTAGATGCCTCCTCAAAAGTGGATGGCTCAGTGGAAGAAGTAGTAATAACCATAACATAGTTTACCTATTTTTGAGAATTCTTGGGCCCTGTTAAACCAACTTCATCTGCTGTCAAGTCAGAAAAATTACTTTGAGCCCATTTTGGATACTTAGACAAATTATTCAAATCAGGGACTCCAGAATTCTCATTATGTGCATTATTCGAAGGGGGACTTAGAGAATTTTCAACAATTTCTAATTCATCAACTTGTGAACTTGTAGATGAAGGAGAGTAAAGTGAAGGAATTTGAGTCTCATACCATAACTTCGAAGAGTTATATCCATTATTCAAACCCTTATCTCTTTTTGTATTTTTCCTCTCTAATCTATCAAGTTGAGAATCAATCTCTGCAGTATTTATAGTCCCAAACTCATCAAATATTACATCTTGACTCATCATGAATTTGCCTGAATCCTGTGTAAGCAAATGAAATCCCTTTTTATCTTCAGAATAACCAAGAAAGATGCATTTTTGACTTTGTAGTTCCAACTTAGTTTTGTGTTTAATAGGAACCAAAGCAAAACAAAGACATCCAAACACTTTCAAGTGTTTAACTTTTGGTTTAAATCCATACCATGCCTCATATGGAGTTTGTCCCAAAAGTGCAACTGTGGGGGACCTGTTTCTCAAATACACTACAGTACCAATGGCTTCGGCCCAAAACTTATCATCAAGCTATTTATAGTGCAACATGGCACGTGCTGCGCCCTCTAAAGTTCTATTCATCCATTCAGATACTCCATTTTGCTATGGAGTATAAGCATTACTATATTGTTGATGAATGCCATGTTCTCGACAATAATCTAAAAATTTATTTGAGGTATACTCACCTTCATTATCTGAATGAAGAGTGGCCAAATGTGAACCTGTTTCTTTTTCGACTAAGTGTAACCAATCAACAAACTTAGCGAAAACTTCAGATTTATTTTTCATAAAGAATACCCAAGTCATCCTAGAAAAGTCATCAATAAACAAGACAAAGTATCTACACCCACCAATGGATGACTTTTTCATGTCACATACATCACTATGAACTAACTATAAACATCTGTTAGCTCTCTAAGATGACTGTTTAGGAATTTTTTCCCAATTTTGTTTGTCCAAAACATATGACTCACAAAGAATACTATCTTTGCAAAAAGTGGGCAACCCATTCACCATACCATATCTCTACAAATCCACTAAAGAGTGGATATTCAAATGTCCATAGCGGAGATGCCATAACCGTTATGTAGACATAGTACCTGTACCTATGTCAATAACTACTGCAAGTTCTATATTGGGAGGAAGCACCTTACAATACAATCTAACCAATTTTCCATCTTCATATCCTATATACATTGTTTTATAATCATCCTTCACTGAATTGATGTAAATGAGCCACTTTTCAAGCACAATTTGATAACCTTTATTTTGAATAGTTACCAAAGAAAGTAAGTGTTTCTTCAATGTGGGAACATACCAAACATCCTCTAAGTATTTTATAGACCCATTAGGAAGAAGAATCTGAATAGATCTAAGTCCTAGTGGTGTATGCATAGACTTATCTGCTAAGGCAACCAGAGAGAGAGAAGCTTCCTTATAAGACCAAAATAAATCTCTCCTAAATGTCATGTGTGTTAGGATTGTGGAGCTAAAAGCTTCACTGATGCAGACATGGAGGAGGTTGCAGAATGAGTTGCTAAGTGTCAGAAGTGTTTGGCGTTGGTCTGGCCAATCGGCGTCGGCAGGGTAAGACAGGAAGGCAACCGACGTCGGTCATATATCGGCCGACGTCGGCGACCCCAGGCAGACAGGGACCGACGTCGGTCGCCTGTGTGGTTCGACTGTGAGTTAATTACGGGCAGTGGGTTGACGAACCAAGTGTTTGCATGAAGAGATCTAATTTTAGACTCATAGCTGCGGATCTAATTATTGTAATTAGATGTCTAATCATTGTTTGGATGAGATCTATATAATAGACTCATGGTTGTATTGGAAAAGCATGCTAGGGAGTAAGAGAGCATAATTATAAGCTCCTTCTGTGTGTGAGGTAGAGCTATGGTGCGTTCCTCCTAGTGCCACAGTACCAGGTGTGTTGGTGCTGGATTGGAGAGCCAGCTGGGTTCTTCAAGAGTGTAGGATCTTGGTCACAGTTGCATGGCCTATATAGGAGATCTACATGATAAGTAAGATCGTTGATCTGCAGGTGTATGTGTGTGTAAGGTCGAGGTTCACAGGTGAATAGAACCATTGTTTGATTTGCAGGTGTGCAAGGTCATATAGACAGCAACACAACAGGGAGCAGTATCAGGCAGGATCTACTTGGAGTACAGGTGTGTACTCGGATAGAGCAAGAGGAAGGCAAGGGAGTTCCTTCCATAAGTATGGTCTGTTGAATTGCAGGTTGTTGCAGATTCATGGGAGATCTACTTGAAGTACCTTGAGTACTTGTGGAGTGCGTGGAGCACTTGTGGTGTGCGTGGAGCACGGGAGGTGAACACCAACTCTGTATTTTGAGTTGGGTGTTGGGACCTGTGAGAGGGAGAGCTTTGGGGAGGAGAATTACTGTTCACTTGAGGTGTGGGAAACCTCTGTAAGGTGGTGGAGAAGAAGTGGCATCTTCTTTATTGTATTCTTTTTTGTATAAAGTGTTAATACAATTTGGTATTGTCTCTCATATGCTGTGTTATTCTGAATTCTAGTTACTTGGTGAATCTGGTTAATTTCCGCATATTAAGTTGCTTGGTTTTGGTAATCAAATTGTGTGCTTTCGGTTTACATCTTCTCCCAACAATGTGTTTGGTTGCTCCTGTGTCTAACACCCATACATCTGTGAGCTCATCTCTAGCCTCATATTCAATATAATCAATGTGCCCCAAAGTAGTGAATGTAGATTCATGAGCAACATTACTAGATTCATCATAGTCATGGTCGACATACCGAGCAGAGTTAGTCTTAGTCACTTTTTGTGGCCTCTAAATTTTATCAAAAGGAATCCTACATTGTGAGGCAATGTGACCAAATTTTCCACATTTGTGACACTGAATGTCTGATCTACCTCGACCTTTGCCCCTATATGAGTTGTGACCATGTCCTTGATCACTTGTTTCATGTGAATGTGATTGGTTAGATTGTTGATTATTTGAATGACCCCTACCTCCCATTTGATATCTGCCTCCTCTGTAACCTCAACCCCCTCTATAACTATTTCCTCTATTGTGTTGATGCCCAGATGAAGATGAACTAGGCTTTGACTCTAAAACATGAGCTTCTTCAGTTTTCTTGGATTTCTTGGGTAGAGAGAGGTCATGTTGGATGAGCAACTCAACCAACTTATCAAAGGTGATGCATGTGATCTTGTCAGAGACATGCAACATTTCAACAAAATTCCTATAGGACCCTGGTAGTCCTTTCAAAGCAGTAGTAACTATGAGGTCATCATCTAATTTTCCAAAATCAGCCTTAGTGTACTTAGTATTGATATTTTTCAACTTAGACATATATTCTCCCATATCCCCATCTTCATCTAATGACAAAGTAAACAACTGCATATGAATATCTATCTTCTTATGCTTAGGTTTCTTATCATACAAATCTGACAATGTTTTCCATGTAGTGTAACTATGAGGAGAATTTTTAATACGAACATAAGTATCACAAGTACAACAACATTTAATGAGAGCTAAGGCCTTAAAATCACACCAATTAAATATATCTAATTTATCCTGCTCTGTTGGCAATGTGGGATTTTCATTCTTAACAATATCCCATAACTCATTAAAAACTAGTGAAGCCTCCATCAATCGTTTCCAATCTGAATAATTGGAAATTGTTAATCTATCACCATCTAAAAGCAAATTTTGAATTTTTGGCATTTTAAAATGAAAGCAAGTGCAGTAGATAAAAAGTGCGACAAAATGCAAAAGAGATGAAAAAAATATCACACTCACTGCACAAGACACTGCTTCTACGGGGTTTTGCACTTAACCTCCGCGTAGAGCGTAAATGAAAAACACGTATTTTTGATAGGTTTTGCACTTAACCTCACCAAAAATCAATGATTACACCCTTATTTCACCAAATTACAACCTTATTCCACCAATTACATCCTTATCTCACCACAACAATGTAAAAGAAATATGATTTAATTCCCCCCTTTCTTTTTTTGATTTTTAAAATAACACAATACAATAAGTATGTGTTTTACAATATTTAGATTTAAAAGGAAATATTCCTTTTACAAAAAATCATATTCCAAAGCAAAAAGAACTTTCTCCAAAAAGAAGGGATTTGAACCCTTGACCTCCTCCTTTGCAAACTTCTTACAAAATAAGCTTAACCAATTGCTCTAAGAGCATTTTCAGAACATTATTCTCAGAAATTTCTACTTATACCAGATTTTGTGTATGAGGGAAAATAAATAAAAAATTACATGTGTGTAAATTAAATTAATTTTTTTTTCTTTTTACAACCTTCTCTTCCAAGCTTCCTCCCGTTGTTAGGATTGTGGAGCTAAAAGCTTCACTGATGCAAACAGGAGAGGAGGTTGCTGAAGGTTGCTGAGTTGCAGAAGAAGTTGGGGTCGGTCTGATCAGCCGACGTCGACGGGAGAGCACAGAGAAGCAACCGATGTCGGTCATATATCGGCCGACGTCGGTCACCTCCAGGCGAACAGGGACCGGCGTCGGTCGCCTGTGTGGTTCGACTGCGAGCTATTTACGGGCAGTTAGCTAACGAACCAAGTGTTTGCATGATCAGGGCTAATTATAGACTGAGAGCTGCGGATCTAATTATGGTAATTAGATGTCTAATCATTGTTTGGATGAGATCTATATAATAGACTCATGGTTGTATTGGAAAAGCGTGCTAGGGAGTAAGAGAGCATAATTATAAGCTCCTTCTGTGTGTGAGGTAGAGCTATGGTGCGTTCCTCCTAGTGCCACAGTACCAGGTGTGTTGGTGCTGGATTGGAGAGCCAGCTGGGTTCTTCAAGAGTGTAGGATCTTGGTCACAGTTGCATGGCCTATATAGGAGATCTACATGGTAAGTAAGATCGTTGATCTGCAGGTGTATGTGTGTGCAAGGTCGAGGTTCACAGGTGATTAGAACCATTGCTTGATTTACAGGTGTGCAAGGTCATACAGACAGCAACACTACAGGGAGCAGTATCAGGCAGGATCTACTTGGAGTACAGGTGTGTACTCGGATAGAGCAAGAGGAAGGCAAGGGAGTTCCTTCCATAAGTATGGTCTGTTGAATTGCAGGTTGTTGCAGATTCATGGGAGATCTACTTGAAGTACCTTGAGTACTTGTGGAGCACGTGGAGTGCTTGTGGAGTGCGTGGAGCACTTGTGGTGTGCGTGGAGCACGGGAGGTGAACACCAACTCTGTATTTGAGTTGGGTGTTGGGACCTGTGAGAGGGAGAGCTTTGGGGAGAAGAATTACTGTTCACTTGAGGTGTGGGAAACCTCTGTAAGGTGGTGGAGAAGAAGTGGCATCTTCTTTATTGTATTCTTTTCTGTATAAAGTGTTAATACAATTTGGTATTGTCTCTCATATGCTGTGTTATTCTGAATTCTAGTTACTTGGTGAATCTGGTTAATTTCCGCATATTAAGTTGCTTGGTATTAGTAATCAAATTGTGTGCTTCCGGTGTACATCCTCCCAACAAGTGGTAGAGCCTTGGTTGTAGGTTCTTGAGCTTGATACCAACAAGTGGTATCAGAGCCTTGGTTGTAGGTTCTTGAGCTTGATACCAACAAGTGGTATCTGAGCTGAGGTTGGAGGAAGCAGGTTTTGTGTTTGGTTACAGGGCACTCTCAGGGGTTTCTGATCGAGTGGGAGTAGAGCAACTGCAGATCAAAGTAAGCTAAGAATGGAGGAGTTGAAAAGCACAGATGGTCACTCACGGTCCTATGGAAAGAAAGAGCAGGTAAAAGATTATTGTTGGTTGGTAACAGATCAGCATGAAGAAACTGAAGATACAGATGTAGCAGGTATTGTTGCACAGGATGTGTTTACAGGTTTCTTGGATAAAGTAGAATCTTGGATAAAAGATTCGGTTGCCTCTTTCCATGTAGTTCCAGGTAGAGGAGCTGGTGAGCCTTGCCAAAGAATTGGCAAAGGGGAAGTGAAGCTGAAATTGCAGGCGGCCAACACACAGGTGTTGATGAAGGTCATGCAGGTCCCAGGTTTGGAGATATGGCTAATTTCTTCAGAAAGATTGGGTGATGAGAGATGCACAAGAACTCTCACAGCGGATGCACTTGAATTAGCTGGTGGTAAGAAAACAGGTATCCTTTATCTACTTGTTTATATTACTGATTCTTCTTTTGTTGCGGAGACGTGGCTTCGTAGGCTTGGTCACATGAGCAGGAAGGAGATGCATGTTCTTAAGCGGAAGACAGATATATTTGACAGGCTTAAGAACTGGAAAGCCTTGGTGTTTATGGAGGAGATGGCGGACAGAACCCAGTGGACATGGCTGGATACTTCTGAGCAGGGCAGTTTGGACATGTGTTTTGATTCAAAGAAGCTCGCGGGTAAAAATTCATCACTCACAGGCGAACACAGGTACCGATGTCGGTCAGGAAGAACTGGCGTCGAACAGACAGATGCCAATGTCGGTCATGTGCAGACCGAAGCCGGCGATGTCGGGCAGGGTAAGACCGATGTCGGTCATGGGACCGACGTCGGCAGTATGTAAGACCGATGTCAGTTAGAAGGACCGACGTCGGCAGCAGGGACACCAGCGCAGGCAGGTTGGTAGTCAGGTACAGACGCATGGAACCGACGTCAGTCGGATGCAGATTGTGGGGTGACTGAGGTCGGTCACTGTAACGAATTTTGGGTGGACAGCATGTTGTCAAGGAGTCTCAAACACCCATACGGAGGACTGAAGGCGTAAGTAGGCCCTCAAATTCGTTGTTCCTCTTCTTCATACTTGTTGCTGATTGTAGAGCAGGAAGGATCCAGGAAACAGGTGTGAGCTTGGCATGGATGAGGATGTGATTCCTTGGAGGAGAACCAGACAGGTGTGTTTTGGTAGAGTTGCCAGCAGGTATGAAAGCACAGAGACGAATGGATACCTTAGTAGAAGAATAGAGAGAACGGATACGTGAGATGGAAGACCAGGTATATGGTCTTGTGGAGCTGCAGGACAGTGGTACAGGTTTTGACAGGTGGAGGATGAATCATGGCTTCAGTCAATGTCAGGGTAACTACTGTGGTTTTGTCTTACCAGGGGGATGATGAGTCGCGACATCATTCTGTAGCTGTATGTGGATAGTATGCTAGCTAGCAGGGGTGTACATACAGGGTTTTGCTGAGCTAAGGGTAAGATTAGTTCAGTGGCATGTCATGAGGAGTTTGGAGCAGCGGAATTCTTTGACATGGGAGGCATGGAGATCACAGGTTGATTTTGTCTCGAGTGGGAGCTGATGTGAATCAGGTGTTGGCGAGGTTCGGGATGCAGAACTGGAGCACACTAAGGGCTGGACAGGTACAGTGTCCGAAATCACATGAGGTCTGGTATAGACCTGAGTATTCCCATGCAGTGGGAGCTGTCAGAGAGTTAGGAGCCAATTCGTGGAAGTGGATTCTCAGGTTTTCTGAGAGGGACCGGCAGCAGGTGTTGCTATGCAGGGTCAAGACTTCACTACATGTATTTGTAGGTTCGGATGTGGTAGGTTACTCGGATGACAGGTGGTACACCACAGGTTGTGTGGTGGGTTGTCTTCAGGTGGGAGCTTGAAGAGGGATACAAACCAGGAAACAGATTAGACGGAGTACAGGTACAGGTACATTGCAGCTGTTTATCTCCAAGTGGGAGATTGTTAGGATTGTGGAGCTAAAAGCTTCACTGATGCAAACAGGAGAGGAGGTTGCTGAAGGTTGCTGAGTTGCAGAAGAAGTTGGGGTCGGTCTGATCAGCCGACGTCGACGGGAGAGCACAGAGAAGCAACCGACGTCGGTCATATATCGGCCGACGTTGGTCACCTCCAGGCGAACAGAGACCGGCGTCGGTCGCCTGTGTGGTTCGACTGCGAGCTATTTACGGGCAGTTAGCTAACGAACCAAGTGTTTGCATGATCAGGGCTAATTATAGACTGAGAGCTGCGGATCTAATTATGGTAATTAGATGTCTAATCATTGTTTGGATGAGATCTATATAATAGACTCATGGTTGTATTGGAAAAGCGTGCTAGGGAGTAAGAGAGCATAATTATAAGCTCCTTCTGTGTGTGAGGTAGAGCTATGGTGCGTTCCTCCTAGTGCCACAGTACCAGGTGTGTTGGTGCTGGATTGGAGAGCCAGCTGGGTTCTTCAAGAGTGTAGGATCTTGGTCACAGTTGCATGGCCTATATAGGAGATCTACATGGTAAGTAAGATCGTTGATCTGCAGGTGTATGTGTGTGCAAGGTCGAGGTTCACAAGTGATTAGAACCATTGCTTGATTTGCAGGTGTGCAAGGTCATACAGACAGCAACACTACAGGGAGCAGTATCAGGCAGGATCTACTTGGAGTACAGGTGTGTACTCGGATAGAGCAAGAGGAAGGCAAGGGAGTTCCTTCCATAAGTATGGTCTGTTGAATTGCAGGTTGTTGCAGATTCATGGGAGATCTACTTGAAGTACCTTGAGTACTTGTGGAGCACGTGGAGTGCTTGTGGAGTGCGTGGAGCACTTGTGGTGTGCGTGGAGCACGGGAGGTGAACACCAACTCTGTATTTGAGTTGGGTGTTGGGACCTGTGAGAGGGAGAGCTTTGGGGAGAAGAATTACTGTTCACTTGAGGTGTGGGAAACCTCTGTAAGGTGGTGGAGAAGAAGTGGCATCTTCTTTATTGTATTTTTTTCTGTATAAAGTGTTAATACAATTTGGTATTGTCTCTCATATGCTGTGTTATTCTGAATTCTAGTTACTTGGTGAATCTGGTTAATTTCCGCATATTAAGTTGCTTGGTATTAGTAATCAAATTGTGTGCTTCCGGTGTACATCCTCCCAACACCCGTGGGACTCATTAAGACAAATTTTTGATATCAAAAAACTTTAGAAACAACAAAAATAAATTTTTGAGTTTTATTGCAGCGCCATGTTTGCCTGGGATGCCATGGCAGCTCTTGGAAATTATTTTTTCACCTATTTTCTCACCTACAGGCCATACAAATTTGTACATGCTGGATAAAAAGGATTTTACCTGAGTTTTGGCAAATTTTTTGAGGTATATTTGCAGGGAATGAGTTCAAAATGAAGCCAGAGCATTGGAAGGCCATACCACAGTGCGTACAACTCCAAAAAATTCCTAGATTTTCATTTTAAATGCAAAAAATAGAGGTTTAATAATATTTGCAAGTGTTTTAGCTTTTAAGAGGCCTAAGAATGAATGGAAATAACAAAGGCAGCCATGAATGGAAAATTTTAGAGGTTTTCAACAAAAAATAGGCTGTACAAATCTGGTTTTTGCAAAAAAACAATGAATTTAATAACATTTAAATGCTAAAAATTCATTTTTTATGCCAAATTTGGAGTTTGAACACAGGAAAATGGAGTATCAAATGGCCAAAATGACTAGACTGTGGTATATGGAAAATACACAGGTTTAAATATAAAAAATATTTGAAAAATTAAAATAATTTAATAATTTTTCAAACATTTAAACCATTAAAAATTTTCATTTTATATGTCATACCTTATTTCATGCCAATATGATAGCACGTGAATTGACTTTTCACCTAGCCTTCCTTCAAATTCACCAAGCTCCCAATATTACCATGCTATGATACCACTGATAACTCCTTGAACCAAATAGGTTGAACTTTATCCCCGCTTAGTGCGAGTGTACAAGTATTTTATTAATATTCAAAAAAATCAAGTACATAAGGGGTGCCTTTACTCCGTTAACCCTTTTATAATGCAAACATGGATTTATATAGTTTTTACCAATGACTGGTAAAAACAACTAATCCTATAACCAACTAAATACGGAAAAACAACCCGTAAGGTAGTTCTAATTAATAAATATAAAACATGAAAACTACCTAAAATTAAACTAAGTTTATTTTATGGGGGTGTCTTTACTAAAATATGCATGCCCCATTTACAATAATATTAATTACCTACCAAAAATCCAACCTAATGTTAAGACTTTGAAACAAGTCCTAACAACATCTAAAAATGCATAGATCATGTGTTTGGTTATGTCTGTACCAGACTCAAATATGCATGAATTATATGTGTATATAGGGATGAAATGATATTCTATCTACTAACATGAAGCAAACAACATAGATGTGAAGGAGTTGGTAAAATTTGGGAATGTTGAATATTTTTGTATTTTTGAATTTATTTGAATGTTTTTGTATTTTTAGAATATTTGATATTTTTGTATTTTATTTTTATTTTTTATTTTTAGATGCCTTCAACCTTGGGTTGGATCTTTTACATTATTTGGATCATGGTTGTATAGGTGAAAATAGTGCATGGCATGCCCTTCTTCATGATTTACATGTGAAGTAAAAGAAAAAATTCCATCATGTGGTATATGGATCAATTTTACACCATGGAAAAAGGAGATACCTTGCTTATTTTGGTCAATTTTGTCTTCCATATGGTATAACCAAAAATTTCTCAATGTAAATGCATATTTATATGTGTTTAGCATAACCTAAATCCTTATTTGAATCACTCTAGGACCATAAACAAATCATATTATTATGTTGCCTAAAGAGTCTTTCCAATGTCCATTGTTTTGTAAGTCCTTTAGATCAAATTCAAGTTGTTTCAAACGTATTATATTACAAGTGTTTTTTATTTATGTAGGATCAACATGGTTATGACAAAAATAAGCACCACCCATGAATAATGTGATTGTTAAATCTTGTTGGCGTGGATGCTTTTTGGTTTGTTCAACTTGAGGTGCTTATTTTGGATGTGCATCTTGGATTGGTCCTATATTGAGTAATGTTTGTAAAGCTCCCATATAAATGTGAGGAATACCACATATTTTCTCATAATGTTCATTTGGTAATTCATCTTCCTTATTTATATGTGGAATAAAAATTATGTATTTGGAAGGAGAGATGTTAAGTTTGTTTGGATACTTGAGTATTAATGAAACAAATATATGAACATCCAAGTATAAATATGTAAATGAATCATATTATTTATGTAATTTTATTTCCCTTAATGGTGAAAGAAGACTTCTACTAAATATTATTTGCAATTCCAAATCCAAGGGTCTAAATGCTAAGGCATAAGATACATTTTTAAATCAAATAACATAGTCTTGAAGGGATTCATTATAATGTTATTTTAAATTAAGAAAATGTTTTAATGTAAGTCTAGGCACCATGTGCACATTAAAATAAAAAAGGAAGACATCTTCTAATTGTGAAAAAATGGTTAAGGAACCGTTGGTAAGCTATAGAACTAAGTGTGAGTTTCATTGGTAATAGTCATATGAAAGGCTTTTAGAAATATTTCATCATCTTTAGCCCATTGATTAAAATAATGTACATACTTAATCATGTGATCAAAGGGATATTTATAATAATCAAAGAGAGGTAAATGTGGCAGTTTGAAATTTTTGTGGATAAGGATATTCAAGTATACATTGTGTAATTGGTTGATTTTTGAATAAGGTAATATTGGTATTAGCATTATGGTAATCTATTTGCATTTAAAGTATATATACTTGTCTTTGAATCTCTCCAATAGTACTCATCATAGACATGAGATAATCATTATAAATGGTGGTGTTTGTGAAATATGTGTTCATTGGTTCTAATACACCACCTCTATTTAATTTAGGTATATTGGTTTTATCATCCTCATGAACGGTAAGTGCAAGTTTATAATCCATAATTTTAGGATAATTTGGTAATGGTATTGAATATTTGAATTGTGGAACTTTTGATATTTGCATACCACTTGAAGGTTCATCTACCTTTGGTAATTATATAAGAATTGGAAACTTAGGTACTTTGGGTAAAGGTACATCTTTTGGTACATGAGGAAATTTTACCACTTTTGGTTTGTAATGCATCTTTTTTCTTGGTGCCTTGATTGGTTTTGATAAAGATTCCATGATATCTTTATTCACTTTTTAAAAATTGTCAATATCAAATGAAGGAATGAGTGATTCATCACCCTTGATAAGGGGAATATTATTTGGAGATGTTGGAATAATGGGGGTTTGAATCAATGTATTTGAAGGAACATTCCATTTTTAATTAGTTTGTAAATCAACCATGATGTCATTATGCATTTGGAAAAAAAATTCACGATCCTACAATGGAAGATTTTGCCCATATGAATCAAATGTGGATGTAGGAGATGAAGGAAAAGGTTGACTATCTTTTTTGTTGTTTATCTCATCTCTTGAGATGGTAGTGGCATGAACCTGGTTAGATAGATGGTAGCTACCGCCATCCAAAGAGTTGAAAGCAGGTCTAGGAGTAGTCTATTTTCACTCTTGCTTTAATAGAAAGTGGAATAGTTTTGACATCACAAACATTAAAACCATCTATATCATCCCTAATGAGTGATAGAAAGAAAACAAATATTAGGGGAAAAAAATAATTATATGGTGCTTATTCTGTAAGAAATCTCATAGGTCAAGTTCACCAAATGTTTAACCCTAAATTTTTAGATGTGGGATATCTAGTGTTAAGAAATATAGTAGTTCTAACACAAGGGTGATAAACTAATATATAACATGCCAATTAATATAAAACTCAGATAAATAATATTCAGAATTTATATAATTGAGATTGCTAAAAAAATTAAAGTACAACTATTGAAATATATTGTAATAAATAAGAAATAATGGTACTTAGCTAGTTTATGTTGTATAGGCAGATCTCAACTAGATTTAGGTGTAAAGTATGTAGGATCAATGTTTTGGATCAGTGCCAGATTGTGGAAATTACACTTTTATGGCTGTGGACACTACCATCAATGCTAGTGTCTGATTATGATGGAGATGTCCAATATGAAATAATGATTAGATTTGAATGTGACTAAATTAATTATTTTAGGTTTTTTGTCACCTTTCTACTGATGTAGTCAGATTTGGGATACAAGTTATCACTCTTCACTGATTGATCAAACCCTAGATCTTCACCCATCTTTACCATTGGAATGAGTTTGCTAAAACATGGGTTAGTGGAATCATGGTGTCAAACTACCCCAAAGACCCTTCTATCAATGGGCATTGCCTACATAGCCAATACTCTAATGAAGGCTTCAAACTTATGTATTTATCCTTTATGCATGGGAAAGTGTGTGAATAAGGGTGAAATATGTTATATGAAGATGCATATAGTGATCTAGATTTCAATTTGATAAATATCGCTCATGAGTTTCTCTTTGAATGCTTTAGACATGTAATATGACTACTCCTATGCTTGATATGAAAATAAGGATGAATAGGACAAAGTAGAGTGATTACATAATAAATTTAGTAGGTGTTTGATTAGTATTTACTAGATTAGGAATGAGAAGGATTAGACTTGTATTTATGCCACACCTTTTGAAAATATCTCACAGTAAGGTTCAATAAGACAATTAGGCCAACCCATGGGTTTTGATCATTCTATAATTTGGATAACTTTGGCTACTGGACACTAGATAAGGATCTAGACATTATCATTAGTAATAGTGTCCCTATATGGCTAGTAGTGTCAAGAGGGATATAAAATAGTTATTGATCTAAAAATGATAGTGAAGGATATCTATCAGGTTTTAATCTTTTTATGTAGTACATAAGACCTGGGTCATCATAATGATATGGATTGAACTAAGAGATAAGCATTTAGGCATGGTGAAATGGCAAATGTGAGACTTTTAACAATAGGGAGGTCTAAAAATGAAGGGTAGATACCTTATTGATATTTGTCAAATGTACAAGATTGAGATGCTATAAATATTCAATTTTAGTATCTACAGTATGAAGGAGGAAGAAAGGAAGAGAATTGGAAATTTCCATTAACATGGTTTTCCTTCACTATATTACAACATGCATATTATTTTCCCTAAGATAAGTGGTTGGATATTTAATTGTATAGAGACCTTGTTATGCTTTAAATTAAATACACATGTGCCACTGCTTGAGTTTGGTATAGGATGGGGATAAATATACCATGCACACTAGTATAGGGTAGGGATAACTATACCATAATGGATGTGTATGTTATGCTTTGTAGTGATTATGTATGTTGTTATGCGTATGATTTTGTGAGTATGTTTATATGTGTATGTTGATATTATTATGTTGTTATGAATGTGTTTTTGTGTGTATGTTTATGGTATTCTTTCTTGAGTAAAAATTACTTTTGATTGTGTAGGTGAATGTCAAACTCGAGTGTGTGACAACTGCTATTGATTGTGTATTCAATTGTGATGAGAATTTCGGATATCAATCACTTATGCAAAATGATTTATATTTATGGTTGATCCATGTATTGTTTCTCTTTATGTGATTGAGAAATGAATCATGGTGGATTTATGAACACTTTTTATAAATTGATAAATGGTTAAGTAAAGATAATTGAGTAGTTGTGTAATGTGTTTAGTGTATCCAACCACTCATTGTATACCAAAAGACATTATTATAGTAATTGATATTGTAATTTATCATTTGTAAGATGAATGTCTACTCTATGTTGAACTGGTTGTTATAATTTCCCATGTTTGAGATGGATGTTTACTCTATGATAAACTTGATTGTTATAATTTCCCATGTGTGATGGATGTTTACAGTGCAATATGATGGTATGTAAGTTATTTGCATTATTATCCTTGTTTTGATTTCCATCCTCTGTGCTTATTCATGGGTGGATGGGTGAAGAATAAGAATGAGAATATTGAGGTGTGAAAATCCACACTGGAACATAAAGGCCTTTGCTGATACAAAGAGGGAGAATATTCTTAGGATGGTGTCAAGATCATATAGTTTGGGACCAGTACATTGGCATAGCCATGATGGTAGTTGTTATATGGTGCCAATATATGATCATAGTCATTTTGGTAGACCATAGATGGTGCCATTACATGGGTGTATCCATGATGGTAGACATAGATGGCATCATTGCATAGGCATAGCCATGGTGATAGCCATTTAATTTCTTAAAATGGTGATTCTTCCAATTGGCTTATCCAATGGTTGACTACATTTATTTGATGTGATTCTTGCATCACATCATAATTTGATATATCCAAGTGTTGTTTGTTGTTGATGTTTGATGAATTATTGATTGGTACATCACTTTATTTATTAAGTATCCATACAATTATTACATGAATGGGTGTTGTGAAATGATGTGTTTATTTTGGTATTCATTATGTGGAAGCCTCTTCAGATTGTGTAGAATCTATGAATGTGTTAAATTCACTAATCCATGTTAAATTCACATTATTGTCATTATTATTGACATGAATTTGGATGATGTTATATTGATGCTATCAAGATATCAATGTACTTATACTATATTTCATATGAGTGCAACTGAGTACATGCTTCTTGTTACAATAAAACTTTAAGGATGAAGTTTCTTGAAAGGGGGAAGTATGTAACATGCATCCTAGCCTAACCCTTACTTAGGCCCATGGTTAAATATTAATTAGACTTGGAAACATTAATTGAATTATTTTATATGATTGAGATTATGCATTGTTTCATGTGGCCATTACCTCTTTAATATTAAAAATATAATTTTGATTATGAAAATAAACACTTGAATATTATGCTGTTGGATATACCTCTTCATTATATAGAGGTAACTTGATGAGTTTGGTTTATGTGCAGGGAACAAATATTTTTTTATTATGGTCCAATTATATTTATATACCGATGATGAGACAAGTTGGTAAGGGTTTGCACAATATCCATTAAGATTGTATTTGAGTTGATGTGATAAGAGTGAGAGCTCTAGTAGTGGACATCCACAGTGAGTATGGATCATGGCAGTGGGTTTGGCAATGACAATCACCTAATATGCAATTGGTTATGTGGCATATTGGCCATATGTATACTTGGCACCTTATGCTTGGGTGGCATAAATATAAATTGACACACTCATATTTATAGTGGAAAAACATCGACATGTGCATAGGAAAAGAAAAATGGAAAATAATAATATAAAAGTGAAAAAATGTGGGTATCACACATACCGAAGGGATTATATCCCAAAGTGAAATGTGAAAGGGTGAATAATAAAAAGGTGAGCCATGGAAAATAAATAAAATACCTCATAATTATAAATTAAATTTTTGATCACCAAAAGAGGTAGCCATAAGAAAACCATGGTGGAGAGACATTCTATAGTGAATTAATTCGAAATAGAGAGGCCACAATTTATATAATATGAAAAAGAGTGCACACTAAGAAATTAATATGAAAGTATGGTTCAATAGAACAAAGAAAGACCACATAAATGAAACATATCCAACCATGAAACTTGAATAAATAAATGCGAATAGAGAAATAAGCGACCACAAGAAACCATAAAGTCAAAATAGTACAAGGAACACCATTCTTCAATTAAATGTGATTTATCTATGTAACAAAGAAATGGTTTTAGATTTTAATGGTCACCATAACTCTATAGAGAAAGGAAGATAATTATTTAAATGAGGTATCTCACCAAGGAAGGGAGTGGAGGGGGATAAAAAGGGAAATTAGGCGATAGTCTTAGTTCTAAGTTTAGCTAAGGATGGGAATAGTGAAACATACTATTGATTAATAGATCTAAGCACATATTTAGTTGATCTATATATGATTCAATGAAATAAATAGCTGAGAGGATTCCTTAGCACCCCATTATAGACATGTGAGCCCATTGTAGGGGTGGCCAAGTGGATCATGGTACCAAGTCACCTCTTTATATGGTATTATCTGATGATGGTGATGAGGTAAGCAAAGAAAGCAAGGTTTGAAAAAGAAATAGGTGCACACACTCCAACCCCACATCTCATTTAAATATTTATTAAAAAAAATATTTTATTTTGTTATGTGATTGAATTTATTGGCTACTAATGAAGAGAATTACAAATTTCATTTATCAAGTGAAAATAAAATAGTATGTATTTGAAAATCTAACCTATTGTGTAGTTGGGGAAGCAAAAAATAACTTATGCAAGCTTAATAAACCATTTTAAGGCATATTAAATATGCATTGACGATAAAAATTATTCTATTTAACTTCCTAAGCATATAGGGAAAAAGAGAATTAAAGATTTTTAGATCTTAATATATAGAGCTACCCCTTTTTAAATTAGGAAATTTGACTATTTTTAGATATTATAAAAACATGTTTATGTAGATATTAAAATATGGTATTCATTGCTTAATAATGACAATCTTAACACACATTTACCATGCATAACTTTATCACTCTAAAATATGGTCCTCAATGCTTAACAATGGCAATATTATCACACATTTACCATGCATAACTTCAACACTTAAACAAAGTCATAATTCACCATCCTTTCACACTTGCGTGTTACCTTATGAGTCAACCCTTCTGTTCTACTACTATACACCTACATGAACCTTATTTTCTATTTCAAACTGTTAAATATCTTGTATAGACATATCTAAACTCTTAGTTCAATACACCTATATGTAGGTTAATTTTTCCAATTAAGGTCGTTATCACCAGTCAATAATGACATGAAATGGTCAGAACCGACCTGCTCCCAACAACGACTATTTTCTTAAATCAAACCATCCTTAGGGTTAGCCTATAAGCCTAACATGTTAGTGGTGTAAGAAATTATTCAATTGGATTCATATATAAATAAATTAAGGTCTCATTCAAAAGGGACTTGACACTTATCAATTATACATATATACATTATTGAACAATGAGAAAATTTGTTCTATTCTTCCTAATTTGCATACCTATCACTAGGAGAAACCACAATCCATGTCTGAATCACTTAAAATTTAAGTCAAAGCAAACATTATCAAGTACTAAACCCAAAAGTTAGCTTCATACATATAATGAAGGAGCATAATTGTGTTAAGGTGTGGAGCTAAAAGCTTCACCAAATGAGCGAGTGCAAAAGTTGTAGGAATTACACAGTCACCAGCGTCAGTTAGGAGAGACCAACGTTGGTCAGGAGTCGACTGGGAGATGCCGCGTCGATTATGTTCGGTCGACGTCGGTTAGGTGCAAACAGGCAGGGACCGACGTCGGTCACCTGTGCGTCTAGAATGCTATTTTTGTGGACAGAATAGAATGTTTGCATGATAGGATTAAGTGATAGTCTTAAGTCTGCATCTCTATTTTAAGTAAGACTATTTAGAGCCCTTGATTAGGAGGTACATCTAATGGCTGTAGTTGTATGCTCATGTTTCCTAATATTATATATAGGATTAGATCTTCATAGCTTATTGAGTAGTGTTGAATAGTACAAGATTGTATATGTGTATCAATCCAGGCTATTGGAATTGATTGTAATTGAGAGAGAGAGCTCTTGAGGGAAAGAGATCTGTACATCTGAGAGAGGTGTGGAAGAAAAGAAGTTTCTTCAATTGTATTCCTTTTGTAAAGAGTTTGATACAAGTTTTCAGGGTGGTTTCTTGTATCTCTTATTCTTTGCTATTTCTGATTCTAGTTACTTATCATTCTGGTTTAATTCTGCATTTTATTGCTTTCATATTGTAATCAACATTGTTGGTTGATCCCCAACAAGTGGTATCAGAGCTTAGGTTGACTAATAGGTGATTCAGATCTGGTTAGTGTGTATTGATTACATGTTACTCACAGGGATTTCTGTTTGAGTGGGAGAAGCAATGGCAGGAGAAAGTAAACTGAGAATGGAGAAGTTTAATGGCAAGAATAATCAACATTGGAGAATGTAGATAGAGGATTATCTATATCAAAAAGATCTATACTTACCGTTAGGTGGGATTTCAAAGAAGCCCAAAGACATGGATGATGAAGAATGGGAAGTTTTTGATAGAAAGGCTCTTGGATCTATAAGATTGAGTCTGGTATCTACTGTGATATCTAATTTATCACAGGCAAAGTCAACGGTAGAGTTAATAACTACTTTAGCAAATTTATATGAAAAACCCTCAGCTTCAAATAAGGTATATCTTATGAAGCAGTTATTTAATTTGCAAATGCAGGAAGGTGGATCTGTATCTAATCATTTAAATGATTTCCATGGAATTGTAAATCAATTAAATTTAGTCAAAATAGTGTTTGATGATGAAATTAAGGCTCTTTTAATATTATATTCTTTGCCTGAAAGCTGGCATAGCTTGGTAATGGTAGTTAGTAATACTGCATCTGCTTCAAATATTTTAAAAGTAGAGGATGTTGTTAGTGTAATCTTGAATGAAGAAATTCACAAGAAAAGCACAGAGGAAACATCAGGGAATGCTTTAAGTTTTGAGAGCAGGGGAAGGCAAAAAGAGAAGGGTAAGAAAGGGAGATCAAGGTCTAAGTCAAAGATGAGAGGTAGATCCAAATCTAGAAATGGCAGGAAGCCACAATACTGGAATTGTAGAAAGATAGGGCACATAAGCAAAGATTACTGGTCAAAGCCTAAAGAAGACAATCAACATGAAGGTAAAGAAGAAGCAAAAGTTGCAGGTATTACACAAGATGCTCTTATATTCTCTTTGCATAATAATATAGAATCTTAGGTTTTAGATTCTGGTGCATCTTTCCATGCAACCCCTAATAGAGAATATTTTAGTGACTATGTCCATGGAGATTTTGGAATAGTTTATTTAGGGGACGATGAGCCTTGTAAAATTGTTGGCAAAGAAAAAGTGTAGCTAAAAATGCAGAATGGCAACACATGGGTGTTGAGAGATGTCATGCATGTTCCCAGCTTGAAGAGGAATTTGATTTCTGCAAGAAAGTTAGGGGATGAGGGTTGTACAGTAACTCTCACAGCTAAATCTTGGAAGGTGACCAAGGGTGCACTTGTAATGGCCACAGGTAAGAGAGTTGGTACTCTCTATTTATGTAATTGTGTTACTAATAATTCTCCTTCTATATTATCTACTTCAGATGTGGATGCAAAGTTGTGGCACTCTAGGCTCAGCCATATGAGTGAGAAGGGAATGACAATTCTTAAGTCAAAAGGTAAGCTTTCAGATTTGAAAAGCATAGATCTGGATTTTTTTGAGCACTGTATTTTTGGAAAATAGAAGAGGGTGAGTTTTCTCAAGACTGGGTCAACAAAGAAGAAGCACAAGTTGTAGCTTGTTCACACAGACGTGTGGGCACCAGCTCAGGTTGCTTCTATTGGAGGATCACGGTACTATGTTTCTTTCATAGATGACGCTACAAGAAAGGTATGGGTCTATTGTATAAAGAATAAATCTGATGTTTTTGACACTTTTAAGATTTAGAAAGCTATGGTTGAGAATGAAATAGGCAGGAGATTGAAGTGCCTAAGATCTGACAATGGTGGTGAGTTCTGCAGCTATAAGTTCAAAAGTTATTGTTATATGAATGGAATACACAGGAAAAGGATAGTTCCAAGGACACCTCAGCAAAATGGAGTTGCTGAAAGGATGAACAGAACAATAATGGAGCATGCACAGTGTATGAGATTACATGCTGGTTTGCCCTTAGAGTTTTGGACAGAAGTTGTGGATACTAAGTGTACCTAATTAACAGAGGACCCTCTATAGCTCTGGATGGTGGAATTCCAGAAGAGGCATGGATAGGTAAAAATCTAGATCTCTCATTTCTCAAAGTTTTTGGTTGTGAAGCCTTTGTACACGTTGATAAGGAAAATAGAAAGAAGCTGGATGCTAAGTCTATGAGGTGCACATTTATTGGCTATGGCTCTGATGATTTCGAATTCAGGTTTTGGAATCTAGGAACTAACAAAATAATTAGGAGCCGTGATGTTGTTTTCAATGAAAAAGTGATGTATAGTGATCAACTCAAGAAGCTGAATCAATCTGGGCAGAGCAATGGAGAATTGGACGAGGTGACAGTCCAAAATGAGCTCACAGGAAAAATTAATCACAGACAGGAAAACACAGAGACCGACGTCGATCAGGCAGAAACCGACATCGACAATATAGGAACTAATGTCGGTCATACAGTGACTGACGTCAGTCAGGCAGGAACCGACATCGATCAGGCAAAATCGACGTCAGCCAGTTACAGGCCTGGAAGTGACCGAGGTCGGTCACTGTCAGAGAATTTAAGCGGACAACGTGTTGTGAATGAGTCTCAGATGCCCATCAGGAGGTCAGAAAGGGTAAGTAAACCTCCAATTTGATATTCCCCTTCATTATTCTATTTATTGCTTACTGATGGTGGAGAACCAGAGAGTTTTGATGAAGCAATACAGGTGGAATCTAAGAATCAGTGGGAGCTAGGTATGAATGAAGAGATTGATTCCTTGAGGGAGAACCAAACATGGGATTTGGTTGAGTTGCCAGTAGGAAAGAAGACACTAAAGAATAGATGGATCTACAGATTGAAGGAAGGTGAGAATGGACAGATGAGATATAAGGCCAGGTTGGTAGTGAAAGGATTTGCACAAAAACTAGGTATTGATTTTGGTGAGATTTTTTCTCCTGTTATTAAAATGACTTCTATACGGACTGTATTGTCTTTAGTTGCTATTGAGGATTTGCATCTTGAGCAACTTGATGTTAAGATAACGTTTCTTCATGGATATTTGGATGAAGAAATATATATGGATCAGTCAGAAGGATTTGAGGTCAAAGG
Organism: Torreya grandis; assembly: GCA_037957365.1. Lineage (NCBI taxonomy): Eukaryota > Viridiplantae > Streptophyta > Pinopsida > Cupressales > Taxaceae > Torreya > Torreya grandis. Next base: position 1,484,133 of record JARHVA010000123.1, on the reverse strand, counting down.
TAAGGAGAAGCTAGTATGTAGATTGAAGAAAAACTTGTATGGCCTCAAGCAAGCTCCTAGACAGTGGTATTTGAGATTTGACAGGTTTATGACTAAGCATGGCTACAGTAGGTGTCAATCTTACCATTGTGTGTATTTTAAGAGATTGGATAATGGTAGATATATTATCTTGTTGTTGTATGTAGATGATATGCTGGTTGTAGGATCACACATGCAGGATATCTCTGAGCTTAAGGTGAAATTAGCTCACACATTTGCCATGAAGGATTTGGGAGCAGCAAAGAAAATCCTTGGCATGAGCATTAAGAGAGACAGGAAAAATCACAGGTTGATTTTGTCTCAAGAGGATTATGTGAACAAGGTGTTGAAATGGTTCAATATGCAGGATGCAAAACTGATAAGCACACCTTTGGCTGGACATTTTAAATTGAGTAAAGAACAATGTCCTAATTCACATGATGAGGTAGAGTACATGAGTAGAGTTCCATATGATTCCGCAGTAGGGAGTTTAATGTATGCAATGGTTTGTACTAGACCAGATATTGCCCAAGCAGTGGGAGTTGTAAGTAAGTATATGGCCAATCCAGGGAAGGAGCACTGGAAAGCAGTTTAGTGGATCCTTAGATATCTGAGAGGGACCAGCAGTAGGCATTTGTGCTATGGAGGTTCAGATACTTCTCTACATGGTTATGTAGATTCAGATATGGCAGGTGATTTGGATGGCAGGAGAAGCACCATAGGATATGTTTTCACTGTTGGTGGAACGACAGTTAGCTAGATATCAAAGTTGCAGAAGGTTGTTGCCTTGTTAACTACAGAAGCAGAATTAATTGCAGTCACAGAGGCTAGCAAAGAGATGATATGGATGACATGGTTCATGGAATAGCTTGGAAAGGAGCAAGAGATTTGTAGATTATATAGTGATAGTTAGAGTGCAATTCATTTGGTTAAGAATTCAGCCTTTCATTTAAGAACAAAGCATATAAAACTTAGGTACCACTTCATTAGATAGGTATTGGAGGATGGTGAGTTGAAGCTGGAGAAGATCCATACAGATAAGAACCCTGCTGATATGTTCACCAAGCTGGTAACAAAAGAGAAGTTGAATCTTCATTTAACTTTTTTAGGTCTTCATGATTGAGTTTGAAGATGGAGGAGCAAGAAGATGTTGCTGTACAGGTACTGGTGCAGCTGTTTATCTCCAAGTGGGAGATTGTTAAGGTGTGGAGCTAAAAGCTTCACCAAATGAGCGAGTGCAGAAGTTGTAGGAATTACACAGTCACCGGCATCGGTCAGGAGAGACCGACGTCGGTCAGGAGTCGATTGGGAGATGCCGACATCAGTTATGTTTGGCTGACGTTGGTTAGGTGTAGATAGGCAGGGACCGATGTCGGTCACCTGTGCGTCCAAAATGCTATTTTCATGGATAGAACAGAATGTTTGCATGATAGGATTAAGTGATAGTCTTAAGTCTGCATCTCTATTTTAAGTAAGACTGTTTAGAGCCCTTGATTAGGAGGTGCATCTAATGGCTGTAGTTGTATGCTCATGTTTCCTAATATTATATATAGGATTAGATCTTCATAGCTTATTGAGTGGTGTTGAACAGTACAAGATTGTATATGTGTATCAATCCAGGTTATTGGAATTGATTGTAATTGAGAGAGAGAGCTCTTGAGGGAAAGAGATCTAGAAAGAGATCTGTACATCTGAGAGGTGTGTGGAAGAAAAAAAGTTTCTTCAATTGTATTCCTTTTGTAAAGAGTTTAATACAAGTTTTCAGGGTGGTTTCTTGTATCTCTTATTCTTTGCTATTTTTGATTCTAGTTACTTATCATTCTGGTTTAATTCCGCATTTTATTGCTTTCATATTGTAATCAACATTGTTGGTTGATCCCAAAAAAATTGCACAATCACATTAGGTGGGAGAACTATGTGTATCTTGAGTTCTCTCATTAGAGTATTGCATATGTAGGCAATGGATAATCATCAGGGAAGGGTGATTAGGTTTAATTGAGTTAATTACACTTCTAATTCTTGTAGGTTTCTATCCCTCACAAGCACATATAGGGTTTAAAGGAAAAGGAGGTTGATTTATATAATCGTGGGTGTCGTTAGGTTTTGAGATCATAAAAAAGCATGCAAAAACATTTTCAAGTGACCATACAATGACTGTGTCATACTTCTATACAGGTTAGTACCAACCAACAAATCAATATCAACTAATGATATTGAATTGATCTTGTATAAGTGACCTATTATATAAAACAAAATAGTTCTAGAATGAATAAACCATATGCCTAATTATCATTTATTTTGATTTTCAAAATATAGTCATGGTTAGATAGTCAACCGAGAAAACTAAGTATGGTGATCTCTTTAGTACTTTTTATATTTAACGTATGATTGCATCAAATAAGAAGAATCAATCTCAGTCATTTACATTAAAATGTATGTTTGGATGCCATATATATTTATTGAATTATATTTCAAAGTTATTCTTAATTAGATTAATCTAACTCATCAATCTAAATTATGGTAAAACATATTGGTGAACCCATACACATATCGAACAAGGAAAAACCCTAGGTTTTCTAGTAGGTTTCATCCTTATAGGGTTTCATAATTTTGTATTATGGTTTCAATTATGGTTTTTGATTTACCCCATACAAAATATAATTAATATTTTCACCTTTGGCCCTTGCCTTCTACATTCTTGCATGATCCCATCCTATACCATCAAAAAAGGCTAGTTCCCTTTTACCTCTAAAATGAAGTGATAGATTAAGTGGGACCCATATAGAGTATAATAAGATTCTTATAACTTTGGATAAAATGGATATGATGAATGTTTTTACTCTTTTGATGATGCAATTATTCGTGATATGTGCAAACAAATGATTATGCTGATATGCCTCCAATGAACAAGTTAAAAATGAAAATAATAAAAATGAACATAATGATTAAGATACTTATGAGGGCCTAAATATAATTGATCCAAATGAACTTAATGGGGTAGATCCTGAACAAGTTAAAGTCTTAACTAAATTTCATGAAGGGCTCTGTCAATGTCTTCAAGACATGGGTAGAGTAGTCCACTTAATCCTACCATATTAAGCCTCACACCAAACTAATATTTCTACATATCAAACACCTCAATGAGAGCCCTTTACCAATATTAGTCAATCCTTTAAAGCTAATACTTATACATTAAGAATTCAAACCACTACTAATAGTATTATTATATGCTTACACCTTTAATGACCTATGTGACATCTGCCCAAATTTTGGGGGAAATAAGAGTACTTTAGCAAATTATGATGCTTATCCCTACAAAGGAAACATTTACTCCTACCATGATGGATATGCACTTTCTATTATAAATTTTTTGTAATTCACATTCCCTTAAGCAAGTCATTACAACTCTTCATACTGAGGTGTTACAATTATAGTAAGGTGCACCAAGAGATAGCCATGCCATGGATTCACATGCTTTGCTCCATAACCCATTAGCCCCTAAGATATTAGCCTACCCTTTACCCATAGGATTTTTATCTCCCAATCTCCCATTAAATAGAGGTAAAGGTGATCTTGAATAACATCTTATATCATTTCATGTAGCTTACTTAGACTATACATACAACAACAAACTCTTGACCAAGTTATTTATAAGTCTTAAAGACTATGTATTGAGATGGTTTTATGATCTTCCTCTTCAATTTGTAAGAGCATTCAATTCCTTGGCTGACCAATTTATTGCACACTTTGCCATCAACATTGATGAGAATTAACTTATGCACAAATTGCTAAGCTAAAGTAATGATCCAATGAACCTCTTAGTGATTATGTGTTTTAATAAAAGACCATGCTAGCCAATATGACCAATGTTGTGGTTGATAATGAATTAAAAGATATATTCAAACAAATTTTGCTATCACCACTTCATGAATCAATTATATTCAATAGATTCAAGTCATTTGATGAGTTATGCCATATAGTGAGGGACAAAGAAGTCAAGTTGATTACTTTGAACAAACTTAAGTATACATAAACTCATACAACTACTTCAATAATGAAGTTTCAAAGTAAAACCACTTATAAGGTTAAACCAAGTGATAAAAATAATGAGGAAAGGACTACAATCAATATATTTTCACAACCTAATAAGTAGTTACAATTAATAGCTCCACCAAAGAGGTAGTTTTCATGATTATCATCACCTCGTCATGTGTTACTCAAGAAGTTGCTCAAGTGTAACCTCATAATATTTATCCCTCCACAAGATCTAAATATAATTAAACCTATACCAAGGAACTATGATGGCAATGTATGTTGTGAGAATCATCAGATTGTAAAGCATTCAATGAATAGATGTTTCAATCTAAGACATAAGATACAAGAACTCATAGATGACAAATTTACCAATTTTGGAATTCTTATAGAGGAATCTTGTCTGCAACATAATGGACATCAAAATTTGAATATATTTAATAATTTTTTTCCTAAACACAATGTATGCACTAAAATCCACTCATCCCATTAATTACACTAGTTTCACAAATTCAACCTAAAAATATATTTCCTAGATAATTAACTAATATCCCATTTCTTAGTTATACATCCTACAAACCTTATTCCCCCCATGACCAATTAATCCTCCTCATTAATCCACTAAATAAAACCATTTACCTACTAACCTACTCCTTAATCCACTTGCCAATTTAAAAATAAAATTTATTCTACCTACCCATCTACCACCCTACTAACGAGCTTTCTTACACCCCTAAACCTTAATATAAATTTTTAGAATTGGATAATTCTAGAAATCTCCTCCATTTTATCCCCTTTTCATCTAGAATTCTCCATTCTAGAGATTTCCAAGGAATGGAAATATCCTAGCCATTGATCTCAATGGCTCAAAATTAAATTTGAGCCATTGATTTTTCCCTCCACTCCCTATATAACTAAGAAAATTTACTCCATGGAAACTAACTTGGAACATAAAAAATTTAATCCATCATGCCATCTTTCTCCCTTGAATCCATAAAACCTTTTGTCAAAGCCATTATCAAGCTCAAAAGACCATTGGAAGCCATTTAGCAAGAATAAGTCAAGCAATCCAACATCCATCTATTTTGCATCAAAGAAATCCATTTGGAAATCTTGGAGAGGAGTTACAAAGAGGTAAAATGATGGTGAGAATTCTCATAACAATTTTATTATCTCTTTTATCCTCTCTGTTTGAGGTTATTTAGATTCTAGGTTTTAATTACTAAAAATAGTAATAAAGAAGTGAATCTAAAATTTATGATATGTTTTGGTGACCATGGTGGGAATTACTCCCTAAAATAACCTTTTAAGCTTGCTGGAAGTGATTTAGAAGTTTACAGGACTAACTAGATGTAAATTAAGCACCAAATTTTTAGAAAACTTCACGTACAAGTAATTTGTGACTTTGCACTGGTATCTACAATCTTCCAATTGTAGTTTTACAGGTCAAATTATAATATTGCATAGCAATTTAGTCTTAACCATTAATAGTTTAGTTATTTATAGGGTTTTATTTTTAGTGCAAAATTGCTAATTTGAAAGTAGTGATCTTGTCCTACTAATAGCGATATTGTAAGTGAAGTCACAGTTTTGTAGGATATGTTGGTTGGAATGATATCTTCATCTTTCATTTGTCACTAACCATTTTACAAGTTATTTTTATTCTATCTAGAAGTGTCTTTATCTCCTGTGTACAAAAAAGGAAGGGTTAAACAAGCATTTTGGCTGTTTGGGACCAAAGCATGATATCACAACTTTTGAAATTACAGTCTTGCTCTAGTAATAGTGATTTTACAAGTGGATTCATAGTTTTTCCAAGTTTCTAGTTTGTTTTATATACTTGTTCCTTATCTATTGTTGACCTCTTTGAAAGATATTGTTGTTCTATTTGTGTTGCTTGGAAGTGACTTTTACCTCCTGTGTGTAGGGAAAGGAAGAGTTAATCAAGCCTTTGACCATTAGTAAGAAAACTACAATATCAAAAAATTTCTACTCATAACCTTGACCTAGAATTATGGTATTACCATCATGAATTATAGTATTGCATTTCTTGGCCAACTAGTAAAAAATTCCCTTGTCAATTTCTGATTTCTAGATAAATATTTCTTTGCTTCTGCTAAATGGTTATAAGATATCCTTGATAAGCCAGGACCATATTTTTTTTCCATCATAACTATTTTGGAATTTGATTATTTTGGCCTAACTGTGTGCTTGAAAAGAATATTATGAGTTTGTTGTGTGTGCAGGTCAACAAGGAGAAGAAGATTAAGGAAAATATAAGTTAAACAATACAACATTCACCTGTCAAAACCCCTTTAGCAAAACCATGACTTTTAAAATTGTATTTTTGCTCTGTTATCTACAATTCTATAGTCTTAGTGGTGATATTATGTTTAAGCAAAATTAGGGTGCAATTGGTCTTTTTAATTAATCTTCCAAATAAAATAGTTTGTTATTCTATCTGTGCATCAGAATATATTATCTAGATAACCTTTTTTTAACATCCTAGCAGTATAGTCAAATCTATGAATTATCATAAGCCAGTTACAAAAAATTTCTTAACTGATCTATCTATTTTTTAACATTCCAAAAATTAATCATCTCACTGGTATTCATCTACATTAGATAAATTTTATAATTTTTACTATTTTGGTGTAAAACTACCAATCTCAAAATTTTGGGAATTGCAATTTTTGCTTTAACAGTTGTGATTTTGCCATAATAGTCATGGTTTTACATGATAACTATTATAGTTAGCTACCTATTATAATATCACAACTCATAATCTATGATCTTGCCTTAGAGTTATGGTTTTGTAGTTTTTGGTTGTGATTTTGTTCCTAATTGATTGTGTATTGTGGTTTTATAGGAGAATTGTGGTTTTACAATAAATAAAACTAATAACTCCTTTGTGCAAGACCTCTCAAGATCAAGGCACCCTATTTTATTTTCCTAACCTTTATGTTTGCAGGAGGGGTGCCAAAAACATAACATTTTAGTTTCATTGCTTGTATATATTTGCTTGTTTTGTGGCTTGATTGTATATATTTGTGTTTCCTCACATAGATAATTAATTGGGAAAAATCAAATATGCTTGCCTATTTATTACCCCATTTCGAGTCTAGGATAGCATGTGACATGGAATTCATCCCCACACATGGGCTTGGTAATTAGGGGTAGGTGATGTAGATTTCATCACCATGCACTAGAACAAACTCTGTATTCTTGTGGAGTACAAAAATTAGGAGAGTTGTCATTAGACACTAAATCAAAATTCCCTATAAAGGGTTCTATGAAGTGAGGGTTGTTTAAGATCCAATACATAAAATAGTTATACAACATCCTATATAGACTTGGGCCCCACTATACCTTCATGCATATCAGGGAATCCCCTAGAAACCCTTGTACAAAATAAAGCATAGGACCTTTCAACCATAATAGGTGTTTTGTTATCAGAGTCAACATCAACTCCTAAGAAGCCATTAAGTGTAGACAGGGTTGAGAGGATTTGGTTGATTCCATAACAAGTCATCGGCCTACATCTTCACTTTTGAAGTCATTAGATGGTGAAATCATTAGGTTACACACCCTTTTCAATTTACTAGCTTAGGGATTATTATTACATGTGTTGTTTGTGTGTTGTATTGGACCCGTGTTATTTGTAAACCAAGTCATTCACACCCTTGTTATTTTTGACACCTTAGATACCCTTAGGCTAATATCCATTCTTAGACCCCATAATCATATCCATCTCATCACCCTAAACCACACGCATCCCATATCATCCACCCATCCTATATCATCCACTCATCTTAAACAACATCTCATATCTATCCTATATTTTTTATCCATATAATACCCATTTTATAGATTCAATTCCCCTCATATCCATCTCACTATCTTAAACAACATCCATCTTATATCTTCCCATTAATATCTAGCTTATATCTTTCATTATCTATAACCAATTGTTTATATCACCATCCATCTCATATTTTCCCATCTATCATCCTTGAATACTATATTTAGTCTTGGAACCAAAGTCCTGTGGTCACTCATCCGTAATCCTCATTGTCACTTTCTAATTCCTTTTGAATAGGTATTATTGACATACATTGCCTTATCAATGTTTTAATCTAGTACCCATCACTTCTCCCTATCAGTGCCTTTTCACACCTAACACCTATCTAAATCACTATTTTGTTAGCATGAAATGCATTTGATCCCATCATCTCCTTCTCTTCTCAATAGATTAAACTCTTACAAGGCTTTTCCTTTTGGTAATTCTTAGTCATCTCATCTCTTTCTAAAAAAAACCACATCACCTTATTTGACAACTATTATATTTGATTTCTAGACTAAGTTAATATTCAACACTTCCCCATCACCTATCACACCTCATCGCATCTTCACTTTTTGCATCCAAATATGGTGATCCAAATCCATGCCCAAAAACTTCGGATAAGACAAGCTTCCAACCAAGACAATGATTTATTGGGGAATCTAGGTGATCAAACTCAAGATCATGATGATACACATAGTGATATGCACACTCTCGAAGGAGAAGATGATTGATTAAATCCCCTCCTTAATGATGATGTTAGGAAGTTAATTGAATAATACATCAATGAAAATTGAAACCAAGTTCTAGCCTAAGCCATTGAAATAGGGGGTATACTACCCTCAAAATTTGATCGTAATTTCTTACAACACTTCATCCATCCCTTCACCTAGCCTAACACACCATGTCAGCATACAAACACTAATCAAGTACCCAAAAAAGAGGAAAGTGTCGACCAAGAATTTGAAGAATAAGAACAACCTACACCACTCTAAAAAACCATATTGAGGATAACAAGAGGCAAACTATCCTAGAGGATTGACTAGATCAAATTATACAACAAATAAATATTTTACTCTATGCACAAAATCAATGACCATTATCCCCTCATCAAAATGTCCAAAATTCTAATAGACCCCATAATAGTCATGACCAAACCTATAATACCCTTGGGGACCCAACATTTGCATAATAATGGAAAGTGATGAAGGAGACTCTCCAACAAATTGACCCACATCACAAACAATGAAATATAAGTACGTAGATTTTTGTTCTTCTCCCTTGGATATGAGCATTTTGTAAATACCTTTCCCACCCCACTTTGAGGTACCTAAAGTTGAAAAATATAGAGGTAAAGGTGATCCTTGAGACTTTGTGTAGGATTTTTGTGTGGCTTGTCATGAATTTTCATATGATGATGCCTATCTATTAAGACTTTTTCAAAAAAGTCTCACTGGACCAGCCCTAGAATGGTTCATGCATCTGTCAAAGGGGTCTATATCTAGTTTTAGAGAATTAACTAAAAAAATTGTAAGACAATTTTCATTCAATATTGAATATGATGTCTCTGTCATAGACCTTTATAACACTAAACAAAGAAGTGGGGAAAACCTGGCATCTTTGTTGCAATGATGGAGAAGCTTAGCAAGCTGCCTTCGATGCACAGTACCAAAAAAGGAGATAGCCAAACTATTTGTTGACAATCTTAATGATGAGTTAAAATATTAATTTAAACTCCAATGTGCCAAAACTTTTGATGAAATTATTGAAAAGGGGATGCAAATCGAAAGAGCACTTATCAAAAAAGGAATAATAAAATTATATTCCCAAAATGAACACAACTAGAACCAAGATAATTCCTTTTTGGGCAAGTCAAAAATATTCAAAATAATAAGAATGTTGTGGGATATGGGGTTACAGATTCTAAACAACATGTTTAAATAGTACAAAAAATAAATCCCATAAATGAGTAGAACCTTTCCTCTATTTTAGTACCACAAGGTAAACCAAAGCCTCAAACTAGAAAAAGACCTCTCACTAGCCTTGGAGTACCTACTAAAATAGTCGCTGAGTAATTGATTGCTGATAACATGATAACTCTTCTTAAAATCTGATATTTGGATGATTTTCAACCTCAACCTGATTGGTATTATGAGAATGAATTCTATAAATATCATACAGTCAAAGGTCATGAAACAAAAAGGTGTATGAAATTAAAACATTATATTCAAGACCTAATTGAAAAGTTGATATTGAAATAGAAGGGGAGAGTACTCCAAACCAATCTGTAAATCAGTAGCTAGGCATTTATTAGGTCCCCCTACCTAAGCATGATCAGAGACATAGGAAACCACCAAGAGACCAGGGTCAAGCCTCCTTTTCTAATTTCACTGATTATCACACCATTCCATATCACTATATCAACACTATCAAAATACGCAGTCCTCAAGATCCCACTCCACCATCATCCACCATATTAAAAATTAACTGAGCCATGACTAATTACATGGTTACTATCAGATGCAATAAAATCATAGTTCTTTGAGCACCACCTAAGGACCCATCTACCTCTACATCTCAAAAGGGGAATATCTCTATGAAAGTTTTAGTATCTTTTGATAAATCTTATGATATAATTCAATAACTTGAGAAGACACCCACTCAAATATCATTAATAGAACTTCTCAAAACATCCCCTATGCATTGAGAGATACTCAATTAGGTTTTAAATGACCTAAAGGTCCCTAGAGATATTGACACTAATCAATTCTAGGAATTAGTGGGTCATTTGTCTCATACTTAGAAAATTACATTAGTGCCCAGGACATGCCTCTCGTTGGCCCCCACCATAACTGATCATTATTTATAAAAGTCTCCATATCCCACCATCACATTCCCTAGGTACTCATAGATGGAGGATCAACATTAAATTTATGTAATCTAGATTTATTAAATAAACTAGGGTATTCTAAAACTTCTTTAGGGCTTACTTTGATTATGATAAAAGTGTATGATAACAATGAATGACCATCTACATGCAATATCTACCTTCTTATTACTATAGGACCTATAGTACATCAAACCTTGATTCATGTCATGGATGTTGACTTACCCTATAATATGTTGTTAGGTCATCCTTATATCTATGAGATGCAAGTTGTCCCATATAACCTTCATCAATGTCTAAAATTCCCCCACTCAACCATGGAAGTCATCATTCTTGGGGAAATTGATCATTTTTGTAGTTTCCAAATGGATCAATCCCAATCTTCATATAATTGTCTTAGCATGAATAATTTAATTTTAAGCCCAATAGATGCTAAGTATGTAAACCCTAATGACCTTATGCCTACCTTTGATTCATTACTTGATGTCACTCTCTTAAAAATCACATCCAAAAGATGTAGGGAATATGAATATAAAACCTTTTATGTAGGTGATCTACCTCTTTCCTCGCACAATCATGGGTTTCCAACCATGAGGAAGACCAATCTGATCAACTATCAATTTGGACTGATGGGCTTCTCTAGTGCAGTATTATTATCAGAAGAATATATTAATGAATCAAATGAATCATGGCTCATTTTAGAAGATGAGGCCCTCACATCTTACAAACAAAGATACCCCCACATCAATTAAATGTTACAAAATATGCATTATCAAGGGAAAGGACTAGGGAGACATGATCAAGGTAGGCTTTAACCCATAATAGTTAAATAACATCCACAATATCTTAGTTTAGGGTACAAACTAGTTGATAATAACTTAAACAATTTTATTGTGAATACTACTTCGATCCCTGAGGAGTCTCTTTTCGATGAAGAAATCAAGATGGGTTTCATTTATAGTCACTATGAGGAGCTTGCTGCCACAAACCTTTTTCTTGACACCACTATTTCCACCATTAATATATCCCTCTTCTATCCCTTGTTAGTTGATTAGGTTCAACATTAGGATCCATCCTTTGATATGTTTCAAAATGATGAGGCCATCTTAGAATTTTTGGGAGCTTGATATTTCATGCCTTCCAATGATCATAAGAAAGGCTTTTCTATTAATCTTTGTTAATTGGTTTATTTTTGGGAATAAAAAATGCCCATTGACCAAAGTGAAGAAGAGGAGTCTAAAGAAGAAGAGCCACCTCAAAGTCTGAAAGGATTTCCACATATTTTAGTTAGATCAGGAGACTACACTGAAATAGATATTGAACTCCCAAATTGTTTTGCTTCAGATATCCTAGATTAATCATTACCTTATTATCTCCAAGATCAATTACCCTCTCTCATTGAGGAGGCTATTGAAGTTAACATTGGAACTGAAGAAAATCCCAAAATTATCAAACTGGGGGCAATTCTCACACCTGAAGAGTGTTAAATTATTATTGAGTTGCTTAAGGAATTTATAGATGTTTTAACATGGTGTTATTCTAACATGCCTGGACTTGATCCCTCATTAGTAGTGCATCATTTAGTGGTTCATCCTAATTCCAAACTAATCAAGAAAAAATTACGTAAGATACACCCAAAAGTACCCCTACTAGTTAAAGAGGAATTATAAAAATTCTTGGAAGCAGGCTTTATCCAACCCATTGATTATTCAATTAGATATCTAATATCTTTCATGTGGCTAAGACACAAGATGGGATTTAGATCTGTAATGACTTACATGACATTAATAAAGCATGTCCCAAAGATGACTTCCCTCTCCCAAAGATTGATATGATCATGGATTTAACAATTGGATATGAAATGCTATCTCTCATGGATGGATTTTTGGGATACAATCAAATTAAAATTGTGCCTAAAGATCAACACAAAAAAACCTTCATAAATCTATGGGTAAAGTTATGTTATCAGGTCCTCCCGTTTGGCCTCAAAAATGCTAGTGCTACTTACCAATGGGTGATGACAGTTATTTTCCATGACATGATGCATGATATAGTTGAAGACTATGTGGATGATATCCTAGGGAAGTCTAGACTTAGATCATAACATCATGTAGTTTTGAGAAGAATATTGAGTGGCTATAAGAGTATTAAGTTAGATTGAATCCAAATAAATGTGTATTTGGCATAACCTTAGGCAAAATACTAAGGTTTATTATATCCAGGAGAGACATAAAAGTGGACACGACCAAAGTTAAATCCATTATGGAAATGCCTCCTCTTCACAATCTAAATCAGCTTAGGAGTCTTTAGGGTAAGTTTCAAGCCATTCGATGATTCATCTCTCAGCTTGCAGATAAATGCCACCCCTTAACTCATCTCTTGAAGAAGGGGACTCTTTTTAATTGGAACTCTAAATGTCAATAGACCTTTAATAATCTAAATCAATATTTGGAAACTCCACTTGTGTTATAACCACCTATCATGAGAAGGCCCTTGCTCCTATATATCTCTATAACTCCTTGTACAATAGGTTCCCTCCTAGCACAACATAATGATCAGGGCAAATACTAGATAATTTATTACCTTAGTCACACTTTTATATCATATGAGCTGAATTATACTCCAATTAAAAGAGTCTGCTTAGCCATGGTCTTTTCTTCATAAAAAAATTGACACTATATACTTAACAATCAAGTCTAGCTCATTGCTAAAGTTGATCCCCTCAAATATTTACTATTAAAATCAGCCCTCACAGGATGCATGGCCAAGTGGATTATGTTGCTCAGCAAATTTGATATTGAATATGTTCATCAAAAGGCCATTAAAGGACAAGTGATAGTAGATCAACTAGCAAAAGCACCTCTTGTCATGATCGAGCCTCTTATCGTAAACTTCTCAAATGAATTTATAATTAATACGTCAGAATATAATGGCTAGAAGCTATATTTTGATGGCTCTTTTACTATGCATGGATTGGGAGCAAGAATCCTTTTAGTCACCCCACAAGGTGACCTCATTTCAGATGCATTCTACCTCACTTTCCCATACACCAATAATATTTTTGAATATGAGGCTTTAATTTTTGTCCTTCAACTAGCCATCCAATGGAATATCTAACATCTTCAAGTGTTCAGTGATTCACAACTTATAATCAAACAGGTTAATGAAGAGTTCCAGACTAAGGACAAAAAATTACTCCCTTATAGGTAACTAGTAGATCAGTTGAAACAAAGTTTTTAATCTATTACATTTGAACAAGTGCCAAGAAGGAGTAATAAGGAGTTGATTCAATGGTGACTATTGGGTCTTTGATTGATCTCTCTGAAGATGTCCTTAAAGGGATTTTTTTAATAGAATACTTGATCTTACCAGCCCATCAATTTATGGCTCATTTAAAAATTTATGTTATTCTTGATCCCAGTCTTCCATGGTATGATGACATTTATAATTACCTTTATGATAACATTTTACCATCAAACCTTAATCATGATCAACACATGGCCTTTATCCATCGTACCTCTCGCTACACTATCCTCGACAACATGCTCTATTATAGAGGTTATGATAGGACTTTGTTAAGATGCCCAACCTCAAAAGAGGATTCTCATGTGATCAAGGAGGCCCATGATGGTATTTATGGTGGCCATGTTAGTGGAATGGCCCTAGCCAAGAAATTACTCCAGACTGGATATTATTGGCCTACCATGGAACAAGACACCTACCAGTATGTGCAAAAATGTGTAGTTTGTCAAAAATATGGTAATATTATTCATGTACCCGCATAATAATTATAGTCCATTATGAGTCCATGACCATTTTATATATGGGGAATTGATTTGATCGAAAAGATAAATCCTACATCTTTTGATGGACACAAATTCATCATTACTACTATGGAGTATTTCAACAAATGGGTAGAAGAAATTTTGCTTACCTATACTATAGGTCTCCATATTTCTAAATTCATCCTAAATTAGATAATTTCCCATTTTGGCATTCCTGTTAATATCATATCTAATAATGGCAAGTCCTTTAAAAATCAAGAAGTTGAGGGCTTGTGCTCGCAGTACCATATCAAGAAACACTTTTATTCTGTATATTACCCCTAAGGGAATAAACACACTGAAGCAACAAATAAGACTCTTATTAAGATTCTCAAGAAAATAGTTAATGAGATACGTATAAATTGGCATTTACAATTATATCTTATGCTCTGTCTGTATGGTTTAGTGTATGGGACATAAGCTATCTTGCCCATGGAAGTAGAACTCCCCTCACGAATATTATTGTGAGGCATTTTCACTAATCATAATTTTTGGCAGGAAAAGCTACAATAATTAGATATTCTAGATGAAAAATGTCAAAGGGTCCTCAATCACTTAAGGGCATATTAGAATAGATTAAAAGGCTAATATTGAAAGAAGATCTAGTCTAGAGAGTTTAAGGTCGATGATCTATTCCTAAAAAAATATAATAAAAATACTAATGTTGACAGGGATAAGAAGGGAAAATTTGAAGCCAATTGGCTTAGGGCTTATTTAATAGTCATAAAGTTCAAAACTAGAACCTATGAGTTAGCTACATTGGATGGTGAAGACCTTGATGACCCCATGAATATAATGCATTTAAAATGTTTCTATTCTTGACAGGCTCTACTTTACCTCCATTTATGGGTCCCCACTCTGTGGGGCATATCCTTTTCCATTCCATCTCACATTTACCTTTCCATTTCACTCCATTCACCCATCCCTGACCTTGGTCTTAAAAGTGGGCATCCATTACAGGTTTTTATGCATCGTTAGGAGACATGTTTTTAAAAGAGAAAAAAGTTATTACTTGTTATGTGATGGGGATTTTTTTGGTGGAGTACTCTGGAGTCTCTTTGTCTCATATTCATATCCATGTATATATCCATAATCACATCTTTATGATCATCCCCTATCCTATCACCCCATTACATCCTCTTTGATAAGCATGTCTCCTTTTAGCCTCAATTTAATCCCATCCCCATTTGTCCCTTTCTACCCCAAAACCATGGTCCACATCTTCCCACTAACATTATCACTATGAACGGGTCCCAAATAGGTTTTTACCCTAGGCTTTTGCATACATTGTGACACCAAATCTTGATTGCTCATCCTAAACCTCATATATGATCGCTTTTAGATTCGGTTGGAATCCTATTTCAATATATAATAATTTTGGGCACAATATACCCCGTGTACATATGTCCCTCTCATCCATCAGCCCCTTTTATCTTCATAATTAGTTTTCAAGCCCTCCCTAGCATGTGTCCTTACTATAGGTCTTATCACTAGCTTGTTTCTGTCTCATCTTTTTTATTTCCTAGATAATACCTCCATCTTAGGAATTTAGTCTTATCAATCAAATTCCTTTCTATACATTGGTTGTTTGTTTAGAACCCATCTCATAACGGAGCCACTTTATCCCCTTGTCTCTGACCTTGGGGCATCTCAACCATATCTATGTCCTTAATTAGGGCATCCCAACCCCATTTTTATCATCTTTGTCGCTTCCTAC
This sequence comes from Torreya grandis, assembly GCA_037957365.1. Classification (NCBI taxonomy): domain Eukaryota; kingdom Viridiplantae; phylum Streptophyta; class Pinopsida; order Cupressales; family Taxaceae; genus Torreya; species Torreya grandis. The sequence continues at coordinate 1,467,814 of JARHVA010000123.1, read as the reverse complement.
CCCAAGGACTTGAGTTCAAGTGACCATCCGGGTCGATTCTCCCTACATACTCCCTTGAGGGCAAGTCTTATCTACTAATACCATCTAACCTTGATTTCACACATGATTATGGTTTTTATTTGAAAGACCATTACTCCTTCCATCCTTCCACTCATAATTCCCTTTCAAATAGGGGAAAAATGTATGCACTAAAATCTGCTCACCTTGTTAATTACACTAGTTTCATTAATTCAACCTAAAAATATATTTCCTAGCTAATTAACTGATATACCATTTATTATTATTACATCCTAAAAACCTTAAGCCACTTGATAATTTATAAATAACCTACTAACCTACTCCTTAAGCCACTTGTTAATTTAAAAATAAAATTTATTCTACCTACCCATCTACCACCCTACTAACTAGCTATATCTACACCCCTAAACCCTAATAGAGATTTCTAGAATTGGAGAATTTTAGAAATATCCTCCATTTTAGCCCCTTTTCCTCTAAAACTTTGCATTCTAGAGATTTCCAAGGAATTTTAAATTCCTTGGAAATATCCTAGCCATTGACCTTAATGGCTCAAAGTTTTTTTGAGCCATTGATTCTTCCCTCCACTCCTTATATAACTAATCTAATTTACTCCATGAAAACTAAATTAAAACATGAAAACTTGAAGCCATCTTGCAATCTTGATCCCTTGAATCCATACAACCTTTTGTCAAAGCCATTATCAAGCTCAAAAGACCATCAAAAGCATTAGCAAGCACAAGTCAAGCAATCCAACATCCATTTATTTTGCATCAAATAATCCATTTGGAAATCTTGAGAGGATCTAAAAAGAGGTAAAATGATGGTGAAAATTCTCATAACAATCTGATTATCTCTTTATCCTCTTTGATTGAGGTTGTTTAGATTTGAGATTTTATTGCTAAAAATAGTAATAAAGAAGTGAATCTAAAATTTAGGCTACACACAAATTAATATAAACTAATGACTTTTAGTGGTACATTACACATACAAAATGCATACTCCATATAAAAAATGTGATCACTCACTAGATATAATCATCAGTACACTTAGGAATACTCTACCTCAACAACCCATGATGACATTCAATGATAGTGAATAGTCAACAATGATTCAAATTTTCATGGATTATTCATATGAGCCTAAATTTAGGAACAACCTATATACAATGTTATGATTGAAAAATACTCAAGTGAGAACATTTGAAAAATAGTAATTCTCTAATCTCTTGGGTACACATGATTTTTTTTAAAAGATACAATAATCAGTTAAAGGATTTTTTGTACAAAGACATAGTACCTTGGGACACATAGTATTAGCTTTTTAGGTGGGATTAATTATATTAGCCACATTATACCTAGTTCTATAGAATAATAGAGTCTTCAACATGTTTTTAAGATGTTTTTGTATGCAAAGACTTCTATTTCTTTCAATTTTTTTTTCTTTTCTTAGTGTGAACATAAAGAAACTAGTTAACGGGTGTGGTAGGAATACCTGGTTAAAAATACATGAATGAATCTAGACAGTTTTGGAGAATTTATTTTTGTCTTGGGAGGATGACCCGTAAATAATAAATCACTTAAATAAAACTTGTTTATTAGACAAGTAGTTGGGTGGATTGCCTAACATGAGCTAGATCATAGAAGAGAGAGCTTCCTAGGAGGCTGCCAATCCACCCTCTTTAAACAATCAAGTTTATAAATGATAAAGAAAGCTACTTACATTAAATAATAATAAATTAATAAAATTAAGTACAATAATGCTTTTCTAAAAATATGATTAAATAAAGGAATATTTTTTCAATGCTAATGCTAAAGTTGGTTTGGTCAAAGTTGTGGTTTTGGTTTGGTAATGAGACAAGGGCTAAGAAAAGAAGGTTTAGTTGGGGTTGGTATATGGTTAAGTTGGTAAAATGATTAGGATGGTTAAAGGGGTAAATAATCAAGGGGGTAAATGGTAATGGGTTAAGAGGTCAAGACGGTTTGGGTGGTAAAGAGGTAAATAGGCAAGAGACTAAATGGTGAAGAAGAAGTAAATGATGGTCAAGAGTGCAAAGGGGTAGATGGTCAAGAAAGTAAAGGGTAAATGAAAATAAGAGGTTAAGGGGTATAGGTTTGAAGGTCAAGAAAGCAATAAGTCCAAGGGGTTAGGTTTAGAAGTCAAACAAGAAGAGGTCAAGATGGTAAAGGTAAATTGAAATTACAAAATAAAATAATATTACCTCATTCTTCAAGATGAAGATGGTTGATGAAGATGTTGTTGATGCTTTGTGATGGCTTGAAATTTTGGTAGAGTTTCATTTCTTTGAGCTCATCTCCTTTAAGATGAATGACTTCCAAAACTTTCAAGATGAATGCCTTCAACCCAGGACCTCTTTCCATGGGTGAAAGGGGGTCATATTTATAACATTTAATGCCAAGAAACATGATAAAGGAACAAATAGTGGAAATGTGGTGCCATTTTACAAGTGGGTGGATAAGTGGGTTAAGGGGATAAGGGTGGTGGGATTCCCAATTCACAAAGTGTGTCTTCCACTTTGATAAAGTGTCTCCCACTTTTATAATGTGTCCAAAATGGGTGGAGATAATGTCCATGGACCCAAATGAGTCCAAAATACTTTCCACTACCCACTTCTATCTTTTCCCCATGGGTAGGTAAGTGGTCATGAAGGATAAAGATGGTGGGATTCCCACTTCATAAATGTGTCTCCCACTTCGTAAATGTGTCCAAAATAAGTATATATCATGCCTAAGTGTCTATATGGGTCCAAAATACCTTCCACCACCCACTTCTGTCTTTTCCCAAAGTAGCCAACAAATGGGAACCCCACTTTGGAAACCACTCTGATGCATGAAGCCAAAAGATGATGTTGAATGATGGCCCCTTATGGAAAAATTTTCTATACTTTGGAAGGGGGCCCTTGTGATGCTTAATGATGTCATTAAGCACCTTTGGCAAGGATCCCAAGTGGGGCATGATGTCTCACTCCAAGCCACCTCACTTTCAAGCCATGTCACTTGCCATATTAGTGTAGAGTCACCTGTCATGTCACTTACCATGTCACCATGAATAGTGGCATGCCATGTCATCATGAATAGTGATAGTGAATATTAGTTTTGAATAGTGACTTGGAATAGTACTATGTAAATAGTGATAGGTGAGTAATGACTTGGTTAGGTTAAGAGGGTTGGGTTAAGGGTCAAGAAGGTTTAGGTGGTCCCTAGGGTGGGACTGAGGCATTCAAATATCTATAACTACTTGTGTGTAGTTTTCTAGTGTTTATATTTTGCACATTTTTGTTATATAGATTTTGAATTAACAAGCTACAAAACAAAAATAGATTACTAATCAGAGGTCTAGTTGTCCTGAGTATGGGAGGAGGTGCTCCCCCTCAAACTAGGAGTTGATGAAGCAAAATAGAATCAGGTGCAGGTTTGATAAGTGGTTGGTGGTGAGTCACTAGGTGGTGACAAAAAGGGTTGGGAATTTGAAATGCAAACATGTGCACAAAATATGACTAAGTGTGATAGCCAAGATCACACATAAATAAAAGTTGCCAATGTGGGTAAAAATAAGGGTCAATTCTAAGAGACAAGTGACCAATGTACCACATAATCACAACTATAGTTGGGTACACCTGTTAGTCTCTTAGACAAAGTTAGTGTTTTCATAGGTATCTGAGTTAAAAAGTGCTCCTGTGAAAAATAAAAATGTTTTAGTTGTGCACCAGGTGGTGCAAATTTCAATGTTCAACATGGAAAAGTTGGTTAGTGCATCAAAATGACCAAGGCATGGTTAGCGCAAAGTATGCGAATAGTTTGGGGTCAAAAAAAAATGACCAACATCGAAGGGGATGAAGGTGAATGGTTGGTTGGTTGGGCGGTTTGCAAATGTATAGGTAAGGGGTGGCTGATCTGACTCCATATGCACAAGGCAAGTGGATGTTGTTTACATAGTTATATGGATGTAATATAGAATAAAACTTTAGGCCAAATGTAGTTGTTAAGTATTAGGGAAATCAATGTTCAAATAGGTTGCCCCAATTGGAATTACTACATGGTTAGGTTTGGGTGAAGGTACATAGATGTGGTTATGGTTATGATACCTGATTGAAATCACATAAAGTAAGTTAGATAACAAAATTAGATGTGGGAAAATAGGTAAGAGGCAAGAGACATACGTCTACACAAACCAATGATGAGAGGATAAGAATAAGGACATGGTGCATCTTCATTTGGTAAGGACAAAATAAAACTTGAGGTTAGACCAACTTAAGGAACATAAGCCTTGTGAATGCATCACATTAGCATGCATGGATTGATAAAAAAGGTGTTTTAATTATATTGTGTCAAGTAAGCTCAAAATGGGTGATAGGTAGTGTGAAGGGAGTAGTTAGAGATGGACAAGAGAAAAAGAAGACCCATGTAAAACATACAAATACATCAAAATAAGAAATGGATGTACTTGAAATAGCGAACCTGGCAAGATTTTGTGCATTAAAGCAAGAGAGTGGAGGGCATGAGGAAGTAGACATGGATATGGACATATAAGTAATACAAACTGGTGACCATACTCTAATGAGTGGTGAGCTAGAGTGTAAATGGGAGAATATGAGGGAGATCCAACAAAGGATGATGTGAAGGCAAACAAGGAGAAGGATGAAGTAGGAATTATAAGACAACGAGGTCACATATAAAGATGAAGTTGGATAAGAGTGGAAGAATCCAAACATGGATAAGGAGGAAAAAAAGATCATGAAACACAAGGAATGTCATCAAGGAGGATGAGAAAAATGAAATGAAATGGAGAAATGAGAAGAAAAATAAATGGTAGAAGATGGGGGTTTGAGGAATGTACTAAAAAATGACAGATTGGGGAATTGAAAAGGAATGTGAGAGAAGGTGAGTAAACATGAATGGGAAAGGGAGGATTAAGAATATGGCAGGCCATAAAAGGATTGAAAATAGGTCTAAAAGAGACCAAGGAGAAAACAATTTGTTGATTAAAATGAAAAAGAAGGAAATACACAGAATAAAAGGAAACAAGAGGAAAAAAGAGCAGAATGAGGACACAAAAAGGATGACAGGAGAGTGAATAAGGAGGTGGTATCATGACCAAGTAATCATGGATAGGAGAAATGATGATAGGTAAGGAGAGGAACAATGAAGTAAATTAGATGGTGGTGTTGGAGATAAGAATGGGATGGAAGATGGGAAAGGGGTGAAGAAAAATGAGGGGAAGTAAAGGATGGGTGGATAAGAAGTTGAAGAGATAAATTAGGTGTCAATCAACTTGTTAGAAGAGATTGACAAGCTGAATGGGTGATTAGAAGAGATTGACAAGCTAAAAAGTGGTGAGGTGGTGAAGAAATAGGGGAGAGAAAATGGAAAGTGGATGAGAGGAAAGGGAATAAGTGAAGTAATAGAGAAACATAATGAAAGGGAATGAGATGAAAATAGGAGATGAAGATCAGGGATGATAATAAAAAAAGGAAGGAAGAACCAAGGGGGTTGGCAAGGATATAAAACACAGACACTCACATAGATGCAAAAGATAAGTGTATACAAAGATGGAAAGAGGAAAAGGGGAATGCAAAGTGTAAAAGGCTGGAATAGATAAGAAGAAAAGGGAAATTATGAAATACTTCTCAAAGAATAAATACCCAATGAGAAGCTAGTTGTGGAGGAAAAAAAGAAGACAAAAGGGATGAAAATAAACCAAACAAGAAGAATAGAAAGTGGGAAATGTGGGAAGAGTGGCAAATCGAAAGAAATTGGTGCAAGACATAAGAATAAAAGTGGGATGAAAAAAAAAAGAAGAAATAGAAAGCATGCAAGATGGGAAAGACGAAGACAAAAACTAAGAATTACAATGAAGGTGGTTTAGAAGTAGTGGAAGTGAAGTAAGAAGGTGGTAGCAATGAAGAGAAAGAGGTAAAAATGTCCATCAATGTGCAAATGAATAGGATGATATGGGCTTAGTGAGGAAAAGAGAGTAATGACAAGGGTACAACAAATTGCCAAGGGCAAAGGGAAATGATGAAGATGAATAAATAAGAAAAAAGAGATAGAGGGCAAGGTTGGTAAGAAGTAGAGAGAGAGAGAAGAAGTGTAAAACGTGGGTGGGGGAGTGAGAAAAAAAGTAAGCGTAAGAAATGTAAAGAAAAGTGACAGGGAGGCCAACGAAGCTGAGTAGATGGTGGGTTTATAAGAGATAAGAGAGGTAGATGAGGAAGGCTATCAATATTTGTTTTAAAAGAGATTGACAAAATAGAAAAGTGGTTAAAAGAGATTGACAAGCTAGAGGTAGGGAGATGGTGAAGAGATAGGTAGAGAAGTAGAGGAAGGGATTTTAGGTGAGAAGGGAAAATAAAATAAGGGATGTGGTTGAGCTAACCTCAGTAATTGAGTGCTGCCTACATAGTCCAAAAAGACCTTTGGCCAGTGTATTTTTTTTAGAAATGGGGGAAAAACAAAGACGTATTAGATGATGTTAAAATATAAGGAGGATAAGAAAAATTCAAAGCTTTCCTGATGTAGGATGCCCTAAGCAAGAGGGCACTGTTAGCGATGGAAATTAGTGAGAAGAAAAAGGGGATGGTAATTAGTTGTTAGTGGTCAAGCTACCCTTAGAAGTTAAGCAATGCCTACATAGTCTGTGGAAATTAGGCCAGTGTAGTTCAACAAGGGTTGGTTAGTGGTGTTCAAATAGGTTTCCCCAATTTGATATACCACACATTTTAGGTTGGGTTGATGGAGAAGGTTTGTAAAATGGAAACTTTGTGTTGTGGTGAAGGTAATAGTGAGGTTGGTTAGCATAAATTTCTCTCAAAACTATGAGAGCACATGAAAAAGGTATGCACAAAATGGTGAGGGTAGCAGCTAGTGATCGATGAATAGTCTCTATAATGATCCCATAATCATTAGGATGGGAAAGCATGGGTGGGCATAGTAGGATAAATAAGAGGTAAACACAATGTTAAATACCATAAAATTCTCTTTAATGAAGTTAAGATAAAGAAGAGGTGCCTTCATGAGGAGGTTACGACTGCTAAATATCTATGAAGGTATAAACATATTGATAGCATCTATCACTACGAATCAAGTTTTAGAAGATGGGCATCTATCAAGAGCTACATAGGCTCATTGGTAAAAGTTCATCATCACTACAAGCCAATTTTTATGGGTAGTATCAAAGTGATGACTTATAAGGATTATCTTTGAAGGTTTATCTTTGAAGGTTTAGTAGATTCTATGTGGTAGAAAAGCTACAACATGGTGAGACATAGAGGATGGACTATGCCTTACTCAAGAGCTGCATAGGCATTTTGGGTAAAAGGTGTCCATGTCTACATCCTCTATGCTAATACCTTAGAAATAATGACTTGAAGGTCCCCTTAGAAGAGGCCCTGCTAGCATGAAGTTACATGACCCAAGATATTACATATACAACTAGATTAGACAAAGCAAAAAGTGAAAATGACTCAAAATACTGCCAAGTCTACGAGGATCACAAGATGCGATGTAAAGACATTAGATGTAGATCAAATGATAAGGATATCGATTATGGGTGACAAAAGGAAATCATGATGGTGCATAATAACTTTGTCAAGATGACCAATCAAATTAAGGGATACATGTCCATGAAAAAAGGTAAGTAGACATGACCATTTCAAGTGGGGAAATCACCCTCAGCCAATCCTTTGAGGGAATCCTCATGGTCTAAGGGGATGTGCATTGAGGCAATGATAAGCATTATATATGCACTTAAAATAACTAGAGCAGAGGGAAGAAATGGATGTGACAATTGAGCAAGGTGAAAGACCTAGAGTGGAATATGATTCCCATCCTGTAGGGAGGAACACAGAAGAGGGGAAAAAAATACGCCCCCAGTGGCTATCAACACGGGGAATGTTGATAAGTCTAACTAAACAAGCAATCAACAAAGAGGATGGGTTGACACAAATCTAGATTCACTGAATAATCAACGCAATGCCTAAGTAGTAAAATAATGTATGTATATGCCTTAGGTGATGTGTGTGTAAGCTAATGACTTTATATGTGCCATGCGAGTCCTCACACCTTAAATAAAATATTGCATAGTTTTTTGTAAACATGTAAAAAATGTGTTTAATATTATGAGGGATGTTGTTTATGGTTGTGGTTATCTTGCTTAAGGTAAAGCATGTGAGGTAAGGCAACAAACAACACTAGATGGTAAAATAAAGAATATAATCAAGAGATAAACATCATAATGAAAATATCAAGTAAGCACATGAGGATAAGAAGAGTGCACGATGCTTATACTATGACAAGGACTAAAAATAGACCCGAAGTGGGATTGGCTTAATGAATATAATCCCTTTGAATGATTCACATGAGCAATCATTAGTTTGTTGAAAGATGTCTTGTCCACATAAGGTTAAGTAAGCTCAATAATCCCTTGCATAAAGTGTAAAAGGGGAGGGGTGAAAATAGAACCTTATTGTGAGACTAGTATGCCTCTTCTATAGGTGCCTAAAAACTTAGTTATAAATAAGTTTATGCCACAATTATGTAGACTGATTAATGCAGGAAGTCTACTTGTGAAATCTGATTATGACTTTCATCTTATTATACTGCTTGAGAGTTGATTATGGCTGTCAAAAGTTATCTACTTTTGCTTTGATTTTGACAATGGGTCTTTTGATTTATTACTATATATAGGAGGCTGATCGATGCAGGAAGCTTCCAAGAAATTGCTATGTTTTTTGACAAATGCTTGACTTAGCATCCTCCAAGGGAGTGGTCTAAGTTTATGTGCTTTGTTTTATATTGGTAGCTCTACTTCTAAGGAGCAGTCTACTTTTAGTTTGGCAATTTAAAATAAGTTTTCAACAACTATCCTTTGAGGGAGTAGTCTGTGAATGCTAGGAATGACCCATGATTGCTAGTGATAGAAATTTTGTTATTTTTTGTTGTGATTTTGCTTGATATTTTACTTGGTATACACTTACTTAAGCTGACTTAATGGTTCACCTTTAAGAAGGCAAAATTAGATGTACAAGAAGGTAGAATAGGTATGAAAAGGTTTAGGTGTTAAAAATCATGGGAATCCATCCCAAAAAGGGGTGGAAAGTACCATGAGAACCATGCCATGGGTAGAGCCATGATACCCATTGTTTAAGATAAGGTTATGGTTGTGATAACAAATCACATGATTCTATTTTAATCGATTGTCCCTAAAATAATGAGATGAATGTGGATGGATAGCAAAGAATGAGATTATATTAAATAAAAGGTGAACATGATATTTTTTTAATAAAAGAATATGCACAAATGTGAAACATTGAGGGGCTCAAGTTCTAGGTGACCTTTAAGAGAAGAAAACTAATAAGCTCCTGATCTATACTTATGGGTTATGATATAAGGTCAAAGCTAATTGAAAAAAAACTCGACCTACTTGCTTTTCTCCATATTGGTGACATGTTGACTTTCCTTTAGGATGAGGTCTTTGATATTAAATTCTCTCACCTTTAGGTGAGGTTGGTTAGGTGATGGTTTTATGGAGAAGAGTAATTTCCAATGGTTCGATGGGAGAAGGTGAATTACAAATATGTTGAGTGGAGTCCGAATGGGTTACCCCAATTTGGTATACTAGTTGGTTCAGGTTGTTCAATAGGTTTGGTTGATGGGTTGAGGCAAAATGCCAAGGGTTAGTTTGGTAAATTATTAAGGTATGGTCTGGGTTGACAAATGGTCAAAGCTTTATGGAGGGAAAGTTCCCCCAATTTACTCTTTCCATGGATGGTAAAGGTGGTAAAAAGATCCTGAAGTGAACGTATTTATGGTTGGGTTTAGTTAGAAGGTTGAGGGTTTAAAGGGTACATCCATGGAATGGAAACTTTAGCCTTTCCTTTATCCTTTTGTTGGGCGTGAGATTGGGTAACCATATGGATGGTGTGTATAAGAGGAAGTTTTGGTTTAGAGTGCTGCTTTAATTTCTCCTCATTCCTGGGTAGGTTGGATTGGTGGTTGAGTTGGTAATGGGATCAAGGGAGGTTCATCTAATAATAGATTATCCTCATCATAAATTTGGTGGATAATGGTTTAGAGAGGCTTTTAGTTCTCTTTATCATGGCTAGGTATCCTACTGTAAGATCACACGCAGAGGTCATTGTACCATGATGGTGTTGGGCATAAAGGGTCAAAGGATTTGATAGGGTTGAAAGGTTTGATATGTGGTAGGATTAAGGAGGAGGTTTGCAATAACCTTTATAGAATAGTTGAATAGTATTCAAGTAAAGGTGTTGGAGGTGATAGGTTTTGGTTTTAAGAGTGAGAGCCTTCTTGGAAGTAGGCTTTACTATAGAAGTTGTGGGTGGTAGAATAGTTTTGGTTTATTGGTTAGATTAGGATGGCTTAGTTAAGGGAAGTTTATTTGAGAATAGATCATCCTCATTCCATAAACTACGGACAAGTATTAGGAGAGCTTTATATTTCTCTGTGTCATGTTTAGGTTTCTTATGGTATAAGAAAATCAAACTGTCATTAAACCATAATGGTTTAGGACGTGAAGGGTCAAAAGTTTTGATAAGGTGGAAAGGTTTGATAGGTGGGAGGGTTAAGGAAGAGGTTTGTATTAACCTGTGTAAAATTGTTGAATAATATTCGATCAAAGGAGTTGGGGGTGATGAGTTTTTGGTTTTAAGAATGGGATCCATTTTGGAAGTAGGCTTCACCCTAGAAGTTGTTGGTTGTGGAATGGTTTTTTAGGTAGTTTTTGTTGGAATTGCTTGGTTAAGGGAAGTTTGTTTAATAATAAATCATTCTCATACCATAAAGTATGGGCAAGTGCTTGGAGAGCTTTGCAGTTCTCCATGTCATGTCTAGATGTCCTATGATATGAGCATATCAAACTATCATTGAACCATGATGGTTTAGGATGTGAAGGGTCAAAAGTTTTGATAGGGTTGAAAGGTTTGATAGGTGGGAGGGTGATAGAAGATGTTTGCAACAACCTTTGTAAAATGGGTGAAATAATTTTTGATCAAACGTGTTGGAGGTAATGGATTTTTGGTGTTAGTAATGGGATGTATTCATATATTTTTGATAGGTTTGGTTAAATAGGTGTAAAGATACTTAAAAATTTTAGATGGAAGTGAGTTGGATGGTTCCCTCTGGTTTTGGATGATGAAGTATCAAAATATGGGGTTGAGGTAATAATAGGTTTGAAGGTAGATGTAAGTGAGGTTAAGGGTTCTTATTCATTTTGGTAAGGGAGTCCGAGATAGTGCCAAAAGTTGGCCCTATCTAGATTGGGTTGAGAAGTAAACTATAGACATTGAACCAATCTAGAAAAAGGTTTGTAAATGGGTTTGTTTCCTTGGTCATTGGTTTCAAAGATTAACCCATAGGTTGAGGTGAGGCAATAGTTTCTTCACCTTTGTCTTGGATGGAAGGTTTTATGGTTTGGGAAGATGGTGTCTCTATGGAAAGAATAAAAGAAATGATCTCTTCTGTTGGAGTGGTTTTCAAAGGAGTGGTTGATTCCATGGTAGGTAAGAAAGGTGTGGTGGGTTCAAGTGAAATAAAGGAGGTAGTTACTTCCTCTATTTGTTTGTTCAAAGGAATATAAGAAGATTCCACCACTTAAATAAGTGGGGTGGAAGAAGTGGTAGTTGAGGTAGTGGTTACCTCAACAATAGGTTCATTAATAACAACATCGATCATGTGCACCTCATGAGTGTGAGATGATTACGATTGGCTGTTATCATGGTTAGTGGAAGGTGCATGGTTAGGAAAAGGTTTTTGAAAAATGTCTAATGATTGATTTAGAGGTGCATTGGAATTATCTAATGCTAGTTCACCTTTGTCAATCAAATTTTGGATAATAGTTTTAAAGGTGTTGCACCTATTAATGTCATGTCTAATAACCCGATGGAAGGCACATAGATCATTCTCATTGTACCAATTAGGTGCGAGGTGAGAGGCATCAAATTGGGGAATTTTAATAGGAGGAAGTTGGATGAGGTTAACTTTAAGTAGTTTATCCAAAACCAAGGCATATGACTCCCCTATATGAGTATATGGGGTGGATTGATTTAGGTTGTGAATTTGTTAGTTTGATGGGTTAGAAGAGTTGATTTGGTTAGGTTGGTTGGGTTTAGAATTTTTACTTCTAGGTTTTAATTTTGCCTCATAAATGTCTCTAATTTCAAATTTGTATGTCATGGTGGATGCCTAATTAAAAGTTCTAAAAAGTTTGAACTTGAAGAGTGGGAACAATATGTTTGGCACAAATTTGAGAAAAGAATTTAATTAGTTCAAGTTGGGGTAAGGAGAAAAAAAGTTGGTTAATGAGACCTCTCCCTCTAGCTATGAAATCAGCTATCGATTTGTCATCAAATTGCCTAATAGAGTAAAGGTCGGTAATGGAAATCCTTTTAGATATATTGATTAAAAAGTGATGTAAAAAGATTTGGGCAAGTTGAGAAAAGGAGAAGATAGAGTGTTTGGTAAGAGCACTATACCAATCCAAGCCTAGTCTAGATAGAGACATTGAGAAGGTATGAAGGATAAGAGCATCATCATATGTAATTAAATAACAAGAATGGTAGAAAGCTCTTAAGTATTGTTGGGGGTCCTCCTTGCTTTGGAATTGGGAAAACTTGGGTAGTTCGCATTAAGGAGGATAAGGTCAGATAGGGATGGATGAGTGAATGGGTTCATTGCATATTTGATCATAAGATAAATGGTCATGAGCCCCCAAAATGGATGACTCAAGATTGGACATTTCATCTATTAACGTCTTAACTAGATCTATTTAAAATTGGGGAGCTCCATAATTGGGTGGTAAGTTCAGTTGAGGTTGGGTTGCTATAATGTATGAATAAAAGGTGGAAGGTTGAGAAGATGCCACATATTGATATGTGGTCATTGAAGGTTGGGATGATGCCACATATTGGTATGTGGGGATAAAATGTTGGGTACAAGGTGATATGTACCTTTGTGGATTAGGAACATATTGGTAGGAGGTCATAGGTGTTTATTGAGGGATTGAAATGGGTTGGTTTGGAGGTATGGTTGAAGTGGTAGGTTAAGGTTGGGTGGTAGCCCTTGTGATACTAGGTGGAAGGGTAGGAGGTATAGAAAGCACCGAATTTTGAAGGGGGGTAGAAATTGGTTAGTTGGTAGTGATAAGAGGGATGTTAGAAATAGGGGTAGAAGATACCCCCATAATGGATAAAGTATGGGTAAGAAGAGGTGAGGTTGCTCCTATGTTGGAGGTGTTGGTTGGTTTAGGAGGTGATTGGTTATAGGTTAGAATGTTGGATTGATTTTCAGTGGTGGTAGTGGATGGGATATTGGTAGAAGAAGAGGCTTGGGTGATCATTGGTTGGGTAGAGGTAGCACCCTCCATAAGATGGGGAGGCACACCATAAGGTGGATCTGTAAGAGGAACCAAAGTAATAAGGGTAGATAAACTAAGGTGTTGAGGTAATGTTGGAGGGCCTTGGGGTTATTATCAATGAATTTAGCAAAATTTGCATCACTTTTGGCAACAATCTGAGGCATGGTAGGAGGGGAAGAAAGATGAGGAGAACCTTCCACATCAGAAGTAGACTCTATGGAGGAGGAGGAAGAAGAAGGTTGTTCTTGGTTAGTTTGATTACTCAACTTACGTTTAGTCAAAACCATGTGAGGAATGAAAAAGACATGACAAAGTAAACAAACTAATGATATAACTGAAAGGTAAAATTGGTTTTCCATTGGATAAGGCAATGGAGGCAAAATGGTGGAAAGTCATTTCGTTACAACTCAAATAAAGATAAGACAAGAAAAAGATCAAAGAAATCAAATCACACTCTATAAGAAGCATTAAGCCTTAAATTTTTCATTATCTTGCTTTTGGATTATGCCTTAGAAAGTGTGAAGAAGAAATTTGGCTTGAATAGGTCCAAGAAAGAAGTCTATGTTTGGTTTTGGGTTGAATTTAGGTGCTCAAGAGAGAATTTTTTATTGGATTTTAGTACGTGGCTTGGAACTTGGGGCTTTCCCCCCTCACTTCATGATCCCACATCAGATTCAGGTGTTTAGCCAATATAATGATTTTTAGATTTTATACTCAACCATAGAGCTGAGTTGGTCATCCCCTTGGTGATTAAATCCAAGTACGATTATCAAGAAAGGGTAAGGTTATCACTAGGTGGTAAAATCCTAGTCAGGCCTTGTCTCAAGTATGTTTGATGTGTTTATTATGAAAGTGGTTTGGCTTTTGTGTGAGAAGAGGTGATTGTTATGATTAATTTATTTCTCAAATTAAACTAGGTGAGCTAATCAAGCAAGCAAACTATGAATGCAAGGTTTATTTTAATCCAAAAGAAATTTCAGATTTATTTTTATGAAAACAAGAACAACTAAGATGCACCTAAATGCAACATGAAGATGCAATATTAATCCTATTATGAATGCTCTTTTTGATTTTCTTTTAGAGTGCAAAGAAAAATGACATTTTTTTTTTACTTTTTATTTTCTGTTTTTAGAAAGCAAAAGAAACTAAAACTTTCATTTTTGGAGAAGAAAAGAATGTTTAATTTTTATAAATGAGATGTGAAACTAAATGAAATGTCACTAATGTAACTAAATTTCCTAAAAAATCTATGAATCTAAGAAACCTCTAGGGTCCCACCGGGCATGCCAAAATGTTTCTATCAAATTTTTGCTTTTCTTAGTGTGAAGAAAAAGAAACTAGTTAACGGGTGTGGTAGGAATACCTGGTTAAAAATGTGTGCATGAATATATATTTTTGTGGAGAAATCCTCTTTGGCTTTGGAGGATGACCTATAAATAGTAAATCACTTTAAGAAAACTTGTTTTTTAGACAAGTAGTTGGGTGGATTTCCTAGCGTGAGCTGGATCCTAGAAGAGAGAGCATCCTAGGAGGCGATCAATCCACCTTCTTTAAAAAATCAAGTTTATAAATTATAAAGAAAGATACTTGCATTAAATAATAACAAATTAATAAATTTAAGTACAATAATGCTTTGATAAAAAGATGATAAAATAAAATAATGTTATGGTTTTGGTTTGGTAATGAGACAAGGGTTAAGAAAAGAAGGTTTGGTTGGGGTTGATAATTGGTTAAGGTGGTAAAATGATTAAGATGGTAAAAGGGGAAAAGGGGTAAATAGTCAAGGGGGTAAATGGTAATGGGTTAAGAGGTCAAGAAGGTTTGGGTGGTAAAGAGGTAAATGGGCAAGAGAGTAAATGGTGAAGAAGTAAATGATGGTCAAGAGGGAAAAGGGGTAGATGGTCAAGAAGGTAAAGGGTAAATGAAAAGAAGAGGTTAAGGGGTATAGGTTTGGAGGTAAATAAAATAATAAGGTCAAAGGGTTATGGTTTAGAAGTCAAGAAAGAAGAGGTCAAGAGGGTAAAGGTAAATTGAAATTACAAAATAAAATAATATTACCTCATGCTTGAAGATGAAGACGGTTGATGAAGATGTTTTTGATGCTTTGTGATGGATTAAAATTTTGGAAACATTTAGGTGCTTTTAGCTTCTCTCCTCTAATATTAATGACTTTTAAAACCTTTAATATGAATGCCTCCAACCCAAAACCTCTTTCCATGGGTGAAAGTGGGGTCATATTTATAGAATTTAATGCCAAGAAACATGACAAAGGAGCAAATAGTGGAAAAGTGGTGTCATTTTCCAAGTGGGTAGATAAGTGGGTTAAGGGGATAAGGGTGGTGGGATTACCACTTCAAAAAGTGTGTCTTCCACTAGTGCCTCCCACTTTGAAAATGTGTCCAAAATGGGTGGAGATAATGTCCATGGACCCAAATGAGTCCAAAATACTTTCCACTACCCATTTCTATCTTTTCCCCATGGGTGGGTAAGTGGTCATGAAGGACAAATATGGTGGGATTTCCACTTCATAAGTGTGTCTCCCACTTTATAAGTATGTCCAAAATAAGTGGATATCATGACCATGTGTCCATATGGGTCCAAAATACCTTCCACCACCCACTTTTGTCTTTCCCAAAGCACCCAATAAATGGGAACCCCACTTTGGACACCACTTTGATGCATGAAGCCAAAATATGATGTTGAATGATGGCCCCTTATGGAGAAATTCAAAATAATTTGGAGGTGGGGCCTTGTGATGCTTAATGATGTCATTAATCACCTTTGGTAAGGGTCCCAAGTGGGGTATGATGTCCCACTCCAAGCCACTTCACTTTCAAGCCATGTCACTTGCCATATCAGTGTAGAGTCACCTACCATGTCACTGTTGAGTCACTTGCCATGTCACCATGAATAGTGGCATCCCATGTCATCATAAATAGTGATAGTGAATAGTACTTGTGAATAGTGACTTGGAATAGTACTATGTAAATAGTGATAGGTGAATAGTGACTTGGTTAGGTTAAGAGGGTTGGTTTAAGGGTCAAGAAGGTTTAGGTGGTCCATAGGGTGGGCCTGAGGCATTTAGACATCTAGAACTAATTGTGTACAATTTTTTAGTTTCTATAAATTCATGCACTTTATTCTACAATGCATCGATTCCTAAGGTACATATACTACAAAAGAGTAGTCACAGTTCTAGGTGTACAATATGAGTATCCTCTATAGTCATTGAGATCTCCTCCTCCACCTAACCACCTCCATGATTATTTGATACACATATTCATGATCATTATTTAGACAAGGTTGATACACCTAATCAAGATTAACATACAAAGTTGGTTATTACACATATACAAAATCCATCCATACAACTAGTTATTCCATATCAATTACATTTGAAAGTTGCTTAGAGACCACAAAGGGAATCATCTTCTATAGTACATAATTAGTTATCATTATAGGTAGTTCAATGTATTTTATAGTGAACACAAGCATAAAGACACCCTCCTACTACACAAAAAAATACCACAGAGTCCTTGAGCTTCTAGATCCACCCACCACACCTCAATTTCTATGAGCATTGAGCATGATAGACATGTTAAACCACATTATTCCATATCAGATTCTAATCCATCTATATTTGCTTATTCCCAACCACGATAGAGTATCCCTCCACCAATCAATACATACAAGGGTTAAGAAAAGAAGGTTTGGTTGGGGTTGGTAATTGGTTAAGGTGGTAAAATGATTAAGATGGTCAAAGGGGAAAAGGGGTAAATAGTCAAGGGGTAAATGGTAATGGGTTAAGAGGTCAAGAAGGTTTGGGTGGTAATGAGGTAAATGGGCAAGAGAGTAAATGGTGAAGAAGTAAATGATGGTCAAGAGGGAAAAGGGGTGGATGGTCAAGAAGGTAAAGGGTAAATGAAAAGAAGAGGTTAAGAAGTATATGTTTGGAGGTAAAGAAAAGAATAAGGGCAAGGGGTTATGGTTTAGAATTCAAGAAATAAGAGGTCAAGATGGTAAAGGTAAATTGAAATTATAAAATAACATAATATTACCTCATGCTTGAAGATGAAGATGGTTGATGAAGATGTTGTTGATGCTTTGTGATGGATTGAAATTTTGGAAAAATTTAGTTGCTTTTAACTTCTCTCCTCTAAGATGAATGACCTTTAAAACCTTTAAGATGAATTCCTCCAACCCAAAACCTCTTTCCATGGGTGAAAGTGGGGTCATATTTATAGCATTTAATGCCAAGAAACATGACAAGGGAGCAAATAGTGGAAAAGTGGTGTCATTTTACAAGTGGGTGGATAAGTGGGTTAAGGGGATAAGGGTGGTGGGATTACCACTTCAAAAAGTGTGTCTTCCACTAGTGCCTCCCACTTTGCAAATGTGTCCAAAATGGGTGGAGATAATGTCCATGGACCCAAATGAGTCCAAAATACTTTTCACTACCCATTTCTGTCTTTTCCCCATGGGTGGGTAAGTGGTCATGAAGGACAAAGATGGTGGGATTTCCACTTCATAAGTGTGTCTCCCACTTTATAAGTATGTCCAAAATAAGTGGATATCATGACCATGTGTCCATATGGGTCCAAAATACCTTCCACCACCCACTTTTGTCTTTTCCCAAAGCACCCAACAAATGGGAACCCCACTTTGGACACCACTTTGATGCATGAAGCCAAAAGATGATGTTGAATGATGGCCCATTATGGAGAAATTCAAAATAATTTGGAGGGGGGGACTTGTGATGCTTAATGATGTCATTAATCACCTTTGGCAAGGGTCTCAAGTGGGGTATGATGTCCCACTCCAAGCCACTTCACTTTCAAGCCATGTCACTTGCCATATCAGTGTAGAGTCACCTACCATGTCACTATTGAGTCACTTACCATGTCACCATGAGTAGTGGCATCCCATGTCATCATAAATAGTGATAGTGAATAGTACTTGTGAATAGTGACTTGGAATAGTACTATGTAAATAGTGATAGGTGAATAGTGACTTGGTTAGGTTAAGAGGGTTGGTTTAAGGGTCAAGAAGGTTTAGGTGGTCCATAGGGTGGGCCCAAGGCATTTAGACATCTAGAACTACTTGTGTACAATTTTTTAGTTTCTATAAATTCATGCACTTTATTGTACAATGCATCAATTCCTAAGGTACATATACTACAAAAGAGTAGTCACAATTCTAGGTGTACAATATGAGTATCCTCTATAGTCATTGAGATCTCCTCCTCCACCTAACCACCTCCATGATTATTTGATACACATATTCATGATCATTATTTAGACAGGGTTGATACATCTAATCAAGATTAACATACAAAGTTGGTTGTTACACATATACAAAATCCATCCATATAATTAGTCATTCCACATCAATTACATTTGAAATTTGCTTAGAGACCACAAAGGGCATCATCTTCTATAGTACATACGTAGTTATCATTATAGGTAGTTCAACATATTTCATAGTGAACACAAGCATAAAGACACCCTCCTACTACACAAAAAATACCATAGAGTCTTTGAGCTTCTATATCCACCCACCACACCTCAATTTCTATGAGCATTGAGCATGATAGACATGTTAAACCACATGATTCCATATCAGATTCTAATCCATCTCTAGTTGATTATTCCCGACCATGATAGAGTATCTCTCCATCAATCAATACATACACTTCCCATGGACATCCCATTGAGTGGACCATTGGCTAGTTTTCCTAATTTTAAATATTCCAAAAAATACCAAAAAAATAAAAATAAAATAAAATAAAGCACTCAAATATTTAAAAAATCCAAAATCAAGACATGAACATGACATAATCTATAGTTTACACTATTTACATATGTTATTTATTACATGTTTGGTAGATGGCATATTATTTATATTCACACATGATTTTCATGATATTTGAGTGATATGCATGACATATATGTTATACATGGACATACAGATATTGGTTTTACCTCTACCCAATAGACACGTTAATACCGGGGGTATCTTGTTCAACATGTTTCACTATTTACGCGTTATATTTTTCTATGACCTTTGTTCCATGTTGAGCCACCTATATTTCTTACACATGTACTGCTAGTTACTCATTTCATACACAATGATACATGATATGCCCTTATACTATGATGTGATATATATACATATGAATGGTGTAGATTAGTTATTTATTCTATGCTTCATCAATGTTTTTACTCTTTTACATGATAAGCTAGTTTGTGTGTGACTATTATATGTGGCCCTTGGCCTTGATTGATATGGTATCCTTGATGTCCCTTATTCACAACATTTTTTTATGCCCCCTATGTATGACCCTTGGCCTTTTTTGTTTCAATATTTTATATCCATTGTATGTGGCCTTTAGCCTTATGTGTGACACTAACACTTGCACTTGTTGAGTTTGTTGACATTGAGGGGTGCCATGATCTATATCAAGCACTATTATTATGTAGCCTTATTCAAATATACTAATATTTTATACTTTAATAATACATTTGTCTAGACGTGACACTTACATGCCATGTATTGCACATATTACATATATACCTCGACTGACCCATACATTATTATGATGACATTTTTCCACATGATTGAATGATATTATATATATTATATTTACACATTAAATGATAAAATTAACCCTTATTTTGAGATGAGTGGCTTACATGATGCATCACTCGTCTCAAAAGGGGGAATTATAGTGGGCTTATTAAAGAGACATAAGCCTCCATGAGAAGAAAAATAGAGCAGAGTACATGTTTCACAGATTTTAGAAATTTAAATGGTCTAGATATCATATTCATTTAGATACATGACAAATATTATCATATTGATATAAAGTATAGGGGCATATGCCATGCATATGCATTCAATTTACAAACACTTGAGCACCGATTCATACACACTTGGGTGCATATACATGGGCATATGCACAACATTTTATAGGAATAAAATTTTAGATTTTCACATACATATACATTTGAGATACATGTTACCAAATTCAACATATATATGCATAAGATTCTCTATTAGTTGGTATAGATTCAAAGGGTGTGATATTGGTTTGTGCATACATATACACAAAAACACAATTATAGTTGATTGATAAATGGTTATCATTCTACTTTACACTTATCAAATCTGTGGTCATGATAGGGACATGGACATGGTCCATTATATTTTGATCATGCATTAAATATTCTGCATTGAGAAAAACTACATAATCAAACTTGCGTACATGATGGAGCCATGAACATTGTTCATTCCCTTACAATCATGCATTTTTATTTTACATGGATCAAACTTGATTGAACTATAAATTATAATTGAATCTATAATCCATCTACAATGGTTGGTTCATCTCTGAGCAAACCTTGCCTAATTGGTTCTCTCATTTACTTGTGTAGTGATTTATTTAAATTGAACCTAGCTGCATGGTTATCTCTCTTTTTCTTGCATAGTTATTTGGGTAAGTACATTGTGTACATTTCCAAAAATTCATGTGGGTTGGGGCATGTTTCCTTCCCAACTCAGGATCTTACATAGTTACATACTTTTGGGGGATAATCACCCCAACTATCTAATGCTTTAATGAGGAATCATCATCTCTAACAAGTTGTAAGGGAAACATGATTATTGCCAACACATAAGTGTACTCTAATCCTTGCTCCTTCAATTTCAAATTCATATTTAAATTATCACATATGGACATTAACTACTTCATTTTAATTGCAGGTTTTCATGAAACAAAGCTATACAATTGGAGCCATCTTCTAAAAGGTAAAATGTATTGTACACATTTAGGTACATTTTATTTATTTGATCTAGCAATTCCATTTCTATAATACAAATATGGAAATTTGTAGACACCAAAATATGGTCTTCAATACTTGATAATGACAAGATTGACACACATTTATCTTGTGTGATTTAAGCCCTCAAACAAGGTCCTGATTAACCATCCTCTAACACTTGCATTCTATCTTATGAGTCAACTTATTTGATCTATTATTATACACCTATAAGAACCTCACTATCTATTTCAAACATGTTAAATATCCTACAAAAAAATATTTAGACTCTCGGTTCATTCTACCTATATGCAAATAATTCTACTAGTTACAATCATCATTGCTAGTCTATAACAACTTGAGTTAGTCAGAACTAACCCAATCCCAACAATGGCTATTTTATAAAATCAAACACATCATTAGGTTTGACCCATAAGCCTAACATGTTAGTGGCATAAGGATTTATTTAATTAGATTCATATATAAACAAATCAATGTCTCATTCAAAAATGACTTGACACTTATTAGATATACATTTATACATTATTTCACATTAAGCAAAATTTCTATATTCTTCCCAATTTGCATACCTATCACTAGGAGTGGTCATAAGCCAAGTTTAAAACATTCAAAAGTCAATTCAAATGAAGCATTATTAAGTACAAAATCTAATCATCGGTTACATACATAAAGTCAATTAGAATAATTGCATAATCAAACTAGGCAGAAGAATTACATGTGGCTTGATTTCCCTCCGTAGAATATAGGATACATAAGTAGTGGTAAATCATTAGGCGGGGTGTTTGGGGTCAACTCAACCCATTACACTTCCCCCATTATCACAAGTTTTTAGTCCTCATAAGCACATCTAAGGTTTCAATGTAAAGGAGGCTAATTTTGAGATTTGTGTGTGTCAACAAGGCTTAAGATCATAAATATATACCAAGTAAAAAGAGTCATAGGTGACCATATGATCATTATGTTGTACTTCTATGTAGGTCAGTACTGACCAACAAGTCAATATTTGTTGATGATATTGACTTGACTTATGGAACTAACCTAACACAAATAATAGATTAATTCCAAAACCAAACGTACCACATGCCTGATTGTCCTTGATTTTCAGTTCCAAAATATAGTCATAGTCAGACAGTCAACTAGAAAAACTATGCATCATGATTTATTTAGTACTTTCTATGTTTAGCATATGCCCTTATCAAATCAAAAGAAATAATGTCAATCTTGTAAATTCATATGTATTCTTGATCTAAATTACATTTCAAAGTTCTATCTTAGTTATATTAATCTAACACATTAATCCAAATTAAGATAAAACAATTTAAGAACATGAAATTACCATTTACCTTATAAATAATTAGCAAGCCCTTTTACATAATGATTCACATATGAATGATAAGTGAAGGATTGATTTTGAATAATGGTTTTATGTGCTTGATCTTATACGCTTAAAATGGATTAACCCATAAAAGAGCCCGAGGGCAATTGCTAGAACATTCTATTAGTTGATGGATTTTTCATTTGATTACATTTGTTATAAAAATAAATACATATACATTACATGATTCCTTAAAACATTTATATTTAAGAATATCCCTTCCTTTTTTGTGAATTTCGCACTATAAAATATATATACCCCAAATAATGATACAATATATATCAACCTTCTTCACCACATGCACAACCACTAAACTCATTCATTAAGCCATGTTCACACAAGATCGTGGGCTCACCATTTTGATTTCACCTTTATGAGGAATGTGTTATAATTTAGGACATGGCATAAAGTGGGTCACATACGTCATTTCATATTAGTTTAAAGTGTGAAGTGATGATGCTTGCCATTGAGTTAGCCCTTATTTTTATGCCTTCCTAGCCTTGTGTCATATCTTGGCCTTAGTTACCTAAAGGACTTGCATTTATTATGATTTTAGGGTTTCTCACCTATAGGTGAGGCCAACCTTTGTAATGAATTCTCCTCCTTCTACCCCAACTATTTTAGCCACAGATAAGAATGGTGGAACATCGAACAATGGACCTTATAAGTGTTCAAGGAAGTTTGTCTCTAAGGTATAAGATGAGGTAATGATTTAGAAATTGATGTTATATTACCTATTCCTAAATTTAATTCTGCATGTCAATGGTTAGAGCAATTCTATTTAATAGGCTATTTTATTGGGAGAATCTCCTTTGAAAGTATGCTTCAATCTTGGGTTCGAAATCATTGGGCAGCTCATGACATTAAGCTGGAGAGCATCCAAAATATGTCCATAGGATTTTTTCTATTTCACTTCTCTGACCCTTCCTATGTAGGGGGAATCCTCCATAGGTTTACCACTTGGTACATCAAGAACTCGCTTATGGTTCTCTCCCCCTGGACATGAGACTTTGTGGTCTCAGAGCACACCGCTCTTAAAGTCTTAATTTGGGTTAAATTTCTAAGTCTCCCACTTCTCTGCTGATCCTTTATTCACCAGATGGTATCCTCCATAGGTTGGGTGGTTTGTCATGAACAAAACTAGTTCTACTTAGCTAGACCACAAAAAAGGGTCTATGTAGAAGTTGACCTCTCATGGGACCTCAATAAGTTTATGAAAATCCAAGTCAAGGATGTGAGGCACTCTCATTAAGTCCTTTATATCAACTTGTCTAACACTTTGTTTCACTACCAAGCCATAGACCCTAAGATACAAAATTGTCCCCTTCAGTTGGCTCATAATAATGCATCTAATCACTCATCCTCTCCCCCTAAACCCTCTCTTGAAGATAAAAGGTAATCAACTGAGGATGAATGGACTATAATAGGGAAGAAGAACACTTGGTCCCAAGCCACAAACATAACTGCTACTCCCAAAGGAGGCAAGCCATCTTTGAGCAATGGCCCATAAGAGTAGTCTCCTATTGAGAAAGAACACTCTCTAAATAAAGCCCTAAAATTGGTAGAAAATCCTAGGGTGTTCAACACCCCTTTATTTTCTAACGTATTATCCCAAGGTTTTGAGGCCTCTATGCCTAGTTCTTCTAGATTTTTAGACTCAAAGCCAACCACTCTTCCACTTTTTGCTCAACAAGGAATACCCAAACACTCTTACAGCCCTCCTCAAAGGAGTGACAAGGTGGAGAAAGGAGAGTATCAGGTTGACCCTATTGTGAGGAAGCAATTTGATGATTTCTTGAGTGCAAATAGTGGTTACTTTCTATAGAATCGATATGATGCCGTAGAAGGGATGGACTTAGAGGACATGTCCCTTGACACCTGTCATTTATAAACTATTTTTCATAGAATATTTGGGGTCTCACAGACCCAAAACGTAAGTTTATTATGTGTGATTTCATTAGGAAGTTTCTTGAGATAGACATTCTCTATCTTTAAGAAGTCAAGGTGGTAGATTTATTATTGATGGTTTGTCAGTAATTCCATTTGGTACGATAGTATCATTCTTCATAAAAATCATGCCGTAAGACATGGAGGGGTGATCACTTTCATTTATTCAAGGTGGTGGCCACACTTAGTGTGATTTGTCATGGATCCCACCAACCAGTTAGTATGGGCTCTTTTTAGTATTGAAAGCCACTCTTATAGAAAACTTATTGCTACAGATAATCTTACCTCCCTCCACCAATGTGGGCTACTAAATTTGGTTAGAAGTGGATCTAACATGATGAAATATTTAAATTTCTTGGCATCCCCTTTGTTTTTTATGCCTTTCCACCTTTTTTGTGGTAATATGTTGTTGATAGAGTTGCTAAAAAGTTAGAATACTAGGTGACCAGGTCTCTTTCATTAGCAAGAAAATTTCAAATCTGCTTGAAAATTCTTGTATCCACCCATGTGTACTACTCATCATGTTGGGTTCCCTTTAAAAAATATTTCTAAAAGTTGGATAAATTGCTCAAATATTTCCTTTTGGCCAATTCCCCATAAGGTAATGGATTCCACAGGGTGGCCTAGGATTATTTTTGCCTCACACGTGATGCTAGATGGATGAGGCTCATCAACATAGCCTGACAAGGAACTGCCTTATGTTCCAAATGGATTGTGTAGAGCATTGAGGGCCAAGAAGATTAGAAGGTGTTGTTCAGACATTGTATCTACTCAGGCTTGCCTAAGTGTAAGAAGAACTAGAAAGGGCTTATCTTCCTTAATTACTCTTCATTTAATCTCCTATCCATATCATAGGGTCCTTTATGGCCAAAAGCATATGGAAGTTCTGAGAAAAGATTAAACCATGACTTCTTTAGAATGGATTTAGTTTTTGAACTAGGCTCTCTGCTAAATCTCATTATCTCTGGTGGTCTCCCATTTTATCTTGTAATGAAATGTCATTGGAAGATGTCCCTTAGGTCAACACTCTCAAGCTTTACCATAGAGGAATTCATATTATCTAGGATATATTTTGTAGGTGGTCTCACTTTTGGCTATCCTAGGAGGAGGTAAAAGCTAAATTTTAGTTAATCAATGTAGACTAAGAGTCCTATTAAAAGATCCTCAATGCCATCCTAGCTTCCATGCTCTATAAAATCTCAATCCATTCCACTCAATTGTGGTAGAAGGACTAGAAATGGTATGTCAAGATCCCTTTTTGTAATTACACTCCTTGGCTTGGCTATGCATGACTCAACCCCCATTTGCCCATGGTTGACAAGATTAACACCCATTAGGGACTACAATCATCTGTTATAACATGGAGTTTTCACTTCAACACTATTTTGGGGGCTTCTATGAAGCCCAAGCTTGCTCATTTTGCTTAGTGTATACTACACCAAGGCTTACCTATTAGTAGAAGACTCATCTAACTTGGAGTCCATCTTCCTACTTTCCCCTTCTATGGCCACCTTGAAAATCTTCCTCGTCTCTTCTGATACTATCCCAAAGCTCAAATGGTCTAGACTTAGATCTATTACTTTTTTAGGCCTTTATATCTCAAATTATTCCTTTGGAAACATATCCTCCTTGTAGATAAATCCATGATGCCCTTAAAGTACATGCAAGTCTGGCATACTTTTAGACTAGAGATTATCTTCTAGATTTGGAAAGAAAGAAATAATTCTATGTTTAATCATGCTTATACTGATTGTAATGTTTTTGCTTTGCACAAATATTCTATCATCTCCAATGTTCTTTTATAGATTCTAATCAAAGACAATAAAGTGGTTATGGAGTTTGAGAATCTTTAGGATCTCCTCTCCCATTAGGGAAATACTCTTTGTGCTATGGCTCGAGTTCCACCTTCTCTGCCTAGGGATCCTAGAGTAGATGATAGATTACTTTGGTTGACTCATGGTAGGCATCATCACAACCATTCTAGGTGACACTCTCATAACATCACTCCATACCAGTGTGTTTCCCCTCATGGGTAGCAGTGAGGTTGGAAACCATTGCCTCTTTCCCATACTGGGCGGGATGGCTAGGGTGCTCCTCCTCTTCCATGCCTAGATTCTTGGGGGGAACCACCTGGAGGTTAAATGGATGTGCTGGATAAGTTCCCCAGGATTTATTTGGCCATTTTTTTTCTCAAACACAAGAAGAAGATGATGACATAGACACTACCCAAATTACTAGTTAGTAGCCCATTCTAGATGACAATGACTTGCCAAGTTCGAGTTGGGGTCTTAATGATATGGATCTTCTACGTTCTGGCCTTGCTCTTGCTACATATAAGTTATCTTTTTTAACAATTTTTTTACTTGTTTTTAGGCTTTGCCTAGATTATGATAGTTTTAATTTTGCTCTTAGGCTTTGCCTAGTGTGACATGGTGCGCTTTCATACTGCCTTTATTTTTTTGTGAATTATTTGTATATTTATATTAAGTTAATATATAGATTTATTTCATCAAAAAAAAAGTGTGCAGTGATACTTCAGTGGCACTTTGTTATATAAAGTGTTTTGTTTTATAGTGACCCACATTTAGATATTTAATTAAATATAGAAGTTTGAACTCTTAGAATAACTAAATACTCCATGGAATTCATGATTCCATAGAATTCATGAATCAATGAATTTAGTGGACTCTATAAATCTTATGAATTCTTATTACTCCCAATGAGACTTGAGTGTTTATATTTCTATTTGGGTCATAGATTGTGCTTGATCATGACATATGTCACTATCCTAGAATCTTGCATTACACATATCATTCTAACAACCTCAACCAAAGTTCCCCACTTTTAAAGTTATAAGGATGTGTTGTTGATGTTAATAGTGTTGGTGAGTGTTATTGCATCTAATTGTTTGTGACATAAGTGAAAACTATTGCATGTGCATTTGGGTTATGTGGGTGTGTGATGTTATATATTATAACTCAAATATTGTTACTCCCATTATTTTTGTTGATAAAGTTATTAAACACATTAAAAATATGACTATATACCAAAATTTTTATGTGCATAAACATTAAAGTGACTCGTGGTTTGCATAATTTTGGCATGAAGGATTTTAATATATACAAAAGTGTTTTATGGGGGATTGTGACTTGTGGGAATTTTAAGGTATTACTAAAAATTATATATCATGTGATTCCTTTTTTAATCTATGACCACTCTATTATTATGTGTGTGTGTGTGTGTGTGTACCTATATATCTATATGTACACACAAACACACATATAATTATGCTATTTCATATACTTTCATATACTAAATAAGTATAGTGTGTTCAAAATACCCACTAGACCCCAAGACCACCAAATAGGGTCACAATACTTTATACACATACATGTAAGATATATGTATATACACATATATGTAATATATGTTTGTGTATTGTAGACACTAAATTTAACATTTAATGCTAAAATAATGCACTTGTAACCATTCTTTATGCACACCTAACTTATGCTCAATTCCATGGTTTCAAAACATTATTTCTCTATCTCTATGTGGATAAACCTATAACTTAAGGAAACTTTGATATTTAATGTTACCTTTGCCTCATTCTAAGAATTCTAAACTCATTATTTGACCAATTCATACTTCTATTTTATTTGTTTCTATTCATTAAATAAAATCACTCATTTAGGACAATCCTTTAGGTTGGTCGTGTATGAATCTATCCATTTCTTTCCCTCACCAAATAACAATCAATTCCCAAATTCAAATTCATTCTAACAATCATCCTACATGTTAAAAAATCCCAATTAAAGGAAATCCCCAAAAGATCATTATATAAACACATTTTCTACTCATTTGTTCACTAGTTAGCAAGAGGTTATCACTGCTACAAATTTCAAAATTATCTAACTACACATTGAGAGGAAAGCACTTATTTTTCCCAAATTTCAGTCAATGTAGCCCAATTAACCCTAAACTAGGTCTGAATACAACAAAAATGTCACAAAGCATTGTTTAAGCACATAATTACATTAGGATTGCACCTACATATAACATTTCACCAGTATTTCATACACACCACTATAACATGGGATAAATGCATGGAGTTTGATCCCTCTTAATATTATTGATATGCAAACAATGCTAAACATACAAGGTGTTAAGGTAAAACACAACCCCATACCCTTTCCCATTACCCCCATTTTAAAGTGTTTGTCCCTCTTGTCATAGAGCTAGGTTTTCAAGTGAAGAAGAAAGTACATAGTGGCTGCCACAATAAATCAAAAGCATTTGCATATACACATAGGATCCACATGTGAAGGTACATTGATATGAATTTACATAGAGGGAAAAATCCTTAAAGGATGTTGGCACACCCTAAAGTAAATAATGCAAGTTGAGCTAGTCTAAACAATGTGTCCTTATCCTAAGATAACACATAGCCCTATTTTTAATTCATATCAATCTAACACAACTCTACAATCAATTTCAAAAACATTGTTATAGTCTTGTAGACTTGAGTTTCAATTAAGTTGTCTATTTATTAGTATTATCCACTTTTAGAATATTTCTGAAATAGTAAGTTGTAATTTAGTCATGTGTATTTATTGTATATCTTACACATTATGATTTACTTAGTAGTTTATCTTGATTGGATTAATGCTCTCTTAATCTCTAATTTTCAATCAAACATATTGGTGAACCCTTTTATTATTGAAAATCACAAAACCTTAACCATTCATGTTGCTAGGTTTTCTTTCCTTCTTTTTATTATTTTGAATTATTGCATTAAATTTTTTAGATTTAATAAATTATTTGCTACCATCAATCTTTCAAGTTTCCATTTCACATTTTTATGCAATATAAGAAAGTTATCCCTACCTTTCTTAGAAGAAGTGCTAAACTAGGTGACACTCAAGTTAAACATTCTTAGATTTTAGTTGATAATATTTTAATGGTAGAATCAGTTAAATATACTAACAAAAGAGACTTAATAATGCATGTTTCACAAAATATAGATTATCAAGATGTGTTTTTAAAAATTGTTAGAGAAGAAATACAAAAACATTTGAAGTCTAATCCTCTAAGATTTCAACTACCATGGCCATGGGTTCATTTCCTTTCTAGACATCACTAAATATAAATTTTATACCAACATCTACTATGGGAGCAACCTAAGGGTTTCAACAAATCAATATGCCAATTCTTACACAACCACTTTTTACACCACCTTTGGTTAACACACAATCTATTATTGATATAAAATCCCTTATGCAAGAGGTTCTAGCTCTGTATACTAAGGTGTTATATTTGGAACAAGGTGATTCAAAACCTAATAGAACCCTTGACTCAAAATTTATTATATAATCTATTGGCTCAACATATTTTAGCCTAACCTCTACCAAATAGTTTTATGGTACCTAAGCTTACATTGTATGATGGAAAAGGTGACCTCGAGTAACATTTAAGAGCATTTCATATATCATGTTTTGACTATGCGTCCACCAATAGGTTTTTGACCAAGTTGTTTCCCATAAGTTTAAAAGAGTACGCTTTGAGATGATTTTATGACTTACCACATCAATCAATTCATGCATTCAATCCTTTGGAAATTTTTTTCCTTGCACATTTTTCAATTAACATAAGTGAGAATATCTTATATGTTCAAATTACTAACTTAAACTAAAATCTAATGAGTCAATTACAGATTATATATTATGGTATAAGACCATATTATCTAAGATGATGAATCTTATGGTAGATAAGGAATTATAAGACACATTAAAAGAGAGTTTTCTTCCATCTCTACATGAATGTATCATGTTTTGAGAAGTTTATATCATATGATGATTTATGTCACATAGTTAAAGAAAGAGGTTAAGTTGCTGGATACGAATAAGCTAAAATATGCAACTAACCTAGTTTATAATTCTAATCAAAAGAGTATGAGTAAAAAACCATATAAGGTGAAGCTCAGTGAAAATATGAGTGATCCAAAGAAAATAACAAATGCAGTTTTAGAACCTACTCCACATATCGTGTTATTTTCTCCTCCAAGGATATAATTTACCAACTCGTTAGAATTTCCATATAAGATGTTATAAAAGTTATTTAAATGTTAGCTCATATCAATCCATCCCCTTAAAGAGGTTAATACAAGTAAACCTCTTTCAAAATAATTTGATCAACATGTTTTTTGTGATTTTTCTAGAGCACCAAGGCATACTACCAACATATGCATCAGTTTGAGACATAAGATATAAGATTTGATAGATGAGAATATCATTGATGTGGGTACATCTATTGAAAGTACAAAGATGCATCCAAGTGAGAGTAGAACAATGAAGATACTCACTAATCCTTTCCCTAAGCCTACAAGATAAGAAATAATAGATCAATTATAAGTGCATTACACATAAAATTCACATCCTCCACCAACTTATTATAATCCTCCCATAGAGGCACAACATCCTTTGAATACAATCATTGATACATATGATGTTTTAGGGGCCATCTAGACCACTTGTTACATTCACAAAACATGAGACAATAGATGATAATTTTAATTTGCCTTCTTTTTTCATTTGAGCTTACATTGATCACCAACCTATACAGAGTGTTATGGTTGATAATGGTTCAAGTGTAAATATATACACTATCACACTTATTTCACATCTTGATACATATAAAAGGATATACTTTCTACAATAATGGTCATTAAAGGATTCAATGGACATGTTAAAAGTTATATTGGTGAGATTACATTATTACTATAGGTTGGCTAAACACATGTGGCCACCAAATTTATAGCGGTACCTAGTGCAGGAGTCTTTGATATATTACTAGAATGTCTTTGGATTCAACAGCTTCATGTAGTGCCTTCTATAGTACATAAATGTTTGAAATACATTTTTGATAATGAGGTTATCTCAGTTCATGTTATTCCATATGAATATCCTCTACAACTAAAGGTTTGTGTTCCTACACAACATTTATTAGTTGAGCAACCTAAAAAGGTTTAACCTATTAAAAGCATTCACAAAAAAGTGATCAACTTTACAAGGAGACTTATTGTTTAAAATATAATTAATCATTGATTTGTCATAGGTTCTATAGATCCACTCTCTACTCCAACATGACCTTGATTGATATTATAAGAACTTAAGAGTGTTCCACAACTAACAATAAATGCTTATACTACATGATGGATTTCGAAGAGTCATAAAGTTCACCATACTAAACAACATACGTAGGGTACTCCATAGCACTATCATGGTAGTGGTACCCATGTTACAAAACCAAATAAGTTTTTAGATTCTTATTTGAGACCAAATACTTCACAATGGCATGATACTTTCCATTCACGAAAGGTTATCCTTTCCATGTTCAATACATATCATAATTATTGTGAGGCACTTGTAGGAATCGTTGGATAGTTTGTTATTTTTTTTCTAGTTATATATTTCAAAATAGAAAAAAAAAAAAATTCAAAAATTATAAAAACCAAGACCTATGCATGTCTGTGTAGTTTGTTTATATCAGTTGATTTATGCTTCAACATATGAAATACTTATCTATATCCAATTTTATATCAAATATGTTCCAAAAGTGTACTTGAGTGAGTTGCAGAACATACATGTGCTCACTTTAAAATATAGTTATAAGAGGTGATATTGTCTCAGGCCCAAAAAATTACATAGATAGAACCACACTTTTTCAGATAATAACACACTACGCTATTGTCCCATTCTAGTGGACTCATCTCAATGAACACAGGGACTAGTTTTTTAGATTTAAAATAGTCATAGGCCTTCCATAGCTTCTGTGCATCACAACAAGTTCATTGGGGCATATTTACTTGAAGGTTTTATCACTCTATGACTATCCCTATTCCTACTACCACTCAATCCATTACACAAATATTTCCATATTTTCTCACTTAAATTCACATTGATATCTCATTAGACACTAGAGTTTTTGTATATCATGATGTTACTAATTAATTATATAGATCACTTTCAGTTATTCATGCATACTTATCATGTTTTTTATTTACTTCATGCTTCAGGTGTATTCATCTTCTTTGGATTGTGGACATTTGAACACATCTTTATTTGTGGCTCTAAAACTTATTGTGTGTTTATATGCATGTGAATGAAATTTTAAAATGTCCCTTGTATGTGGCCCTTGGGCCTTCTTACATGTTTTATGTGCTATTGCGTGTACTCTTTATGTGTGCGTCATGGCATGACTCTTACTTATTATGTTTTTGCTCAAAATTTTAATGCTATGATGGATATCATGCATCTCCATAATTTTTTGATGTCGTGATGTATATCATGAATCTTTCCTAAGTAGTTATGTATCAGTTTCAAGTACACAGTATATGATCATTATTCACTACATGCCTAATTGCTAACATATATCTAACAATGACACTATGTATGCTTGCATTTACATGTATTGTATATTATTATTTTACTTAGATTATCACTATGATTCCATGATAGCTAATATTATCATTATTACTCTAGATTTAAATTTTTTTATAACATCATTTGCATAATTTTTTTTGAGCTAAGTTATTGCATGGGCTTCACAACTCTTTTCAAAAGACAAGGCATATATAATGGCTTATCTTAGAGACTAAGCTGCAATAATTCACTGCACAAATGAGAAACAACAATTTTTACTTAGTTGATCATAATACATACTCAAATTTTCCATAGAAATCATATTAAGATAGTACCACACCCTAAGGATAATGACATAGACTACTATTGGCCAAAAATAGTGTGCTTTCATCCTAGGAATTAGTTTTTTTAAAAAAAAAAATACAAATAATTATATCCAATCCACATAAATAGTTTCAAAAGTTATACATACTATTATTACATTTTTTTTCTCATATTGGGGGCATCATGCACATGGCGTGTTGTAAAATTTACATAAATTTATCTTAGATAAATTGGGGACATGTACATGACACATGATTGCTTTCTTATTTACTTTACACCAATTTCTATAGAAGGAATGAAAATTCATGTCATTATCTATGTTTTATACACTAGACATAGTACATATTATAGTTACACTAGTTTTGCACTAGATATTTCACCAATTTTGCACCATAGTGAATCTTATTCCATCTACAACAATTGATTAAACTTTTTGAACCAATTTTACACTTGAATGACTATTGTAATTCATGTAATGATTCCAAGATACTTTAATACCTTGAGTTGCACAATGATTAAGTCAAATGCATTTTGAGTTTTTAAGCATAATTTTCTTACCAATGAGAATTGGGGCATGCACAGTCCAATCCAAGTATTTCAATGAAGGAAATCTTTAAGTATTTTACCTTATTTAGTCACCAATTTTCACCATAAAACACAATGGTTCTTGTACATGAAAAGGTGTATTCATTCCTTGTTATTTTATTTATAGGTTTATTGTCTTTTATTTCATATTTTTATCCTATGTAAGGATTTATTAGTCATGTTTCATTGCAGGTTGGCATGAAACACAATTTTGCATGTGATTTACACTCAAGATAATTATTTGTTGGTAATTTCAAGTATAACGCTTTTCCTTTTACTATAATACTTTTGATTTATTACATTAATAGAATAAAATGGGGGGTAAATGTTGACAATAAAATTAACATTGAATATTAAAACAATGAACTTATGACACTCCTTATACACACTTAACATATGCTCCATTCCATGATTTCAACCCATTATTCCTCTATCCTATGTGTATGGCCCTCTAATTTAAGGTAAGTCTAATATTGACTATTCCTATAC
The DNA here is from genome assembly GCA_037957365.1 of Torreya grandis. Taxonomy (NCBI): domain Eukaryota; kingdom Viridiplantae; phylum Streptophyta; class Pinopsida; order Cupressales; family Taxaceae; genus Torreya; species Torreya grandis. The sequence continues at coordinate 1,433,429 of JARHVA010000123.1, read as the reverse complement.
CTCATTCTAAGTAGCTTAGACTAATTATATGACTAATTCATACTTCTAGTTTGGTTGTCTTTAATCATTAGATGAAACCGCTCCTTCAGGACAATCTCCCAAGCCATTTGTATCTGAATCCACCGATTTCATCCTCTTGCAAAATAATGATAAATTGTACAAATTAAAATTCATTTCAATGGGTCATCCCACATGTTTTACAAGTCCAATTCAAAAAAATCCCAAAAATATAACTATATAAGCACATTTTCTATGCATTTATTCACTAGATCGCAAGAGGCTACCACTATTACAAATTCCATAATTATCTAACTGCACATTGAGAGGAAAACACCTATTCTTCCTATTATAGGCTTAATTTACACCCTTAGAGAGTGTTATTTAGGCTCTCTTCAATTAAGCTATAATATTGGGATAACCTTAGGTTGTGGGCATCTTGTAGTGGGGTTGAACCTCTGGAGTAGGCTGACTTCCTCTTTGATGCTCACCTAAATACTAAAGCTAAACTAATACTTCATAGGGAAAAGGGTTAAAAAGAGGATAAGATCTCCTAAGAAAGTTAACCAAGTGATTCACCAAATAAAAGAGGGAAACTCCCATAAACTTGAACCCACACTAGATCTACAAAAGATAGTACTAGCTTGCACAACCCTAAGATTAAGATAAATGCATAAGTATTTCATAGAAGAGGTTTAGAGTAGAACACTAATCTAAACCTGCAGACAACATTGAAAACTCCATAAACAAGGTCAAAGAGGAGGATAATAGATGAGGAATATTTTCCTTTACTATGCCATCATGCACGACTCACCAAACTAGATCCAAGGCAAGAGAAAGGCAAAGAATGTCTTATATTACATCAAGAGGTAGTTTTTATAAATGCTTGATAGGGTTGAGCCTAATCAAGCTGAGCATACTTTTTAGTATCTCAAAGAATTTCCTTGTCTCCCAAAAAGATGAAAAATGTCTAAAATTTGAGAACCCTCAAAGAGATGAAAAAATTCTAAAAATATGGGAACCCTTTACAAATGGGAAGAATGTGATATATAGAGAAAGGGGAGAGAGAAAGAAAAGGGAGGAGTTAGTTTGAGAATTGATATATGAGTTGCCACCTTTCTATAATAAATACTCCACCACCTTTTTAAATTTTGAACCATTTGCCCTCCCATCAAGACCAAACCTTTACCAATAAGTTAACCTCATTTGCTTGAAAGCCTTCAATCTCTTCTCATTGGTTGAGAATCACACTAATAGATAGGAAACCCCCTGTAGGTGATGAATCATGATTTGCTTAAAGTGGAAAAATTAAAGGATCTGTATCAAAATTAAATGCTATGTTGTACCTATCGATCCCCAAATCCTTTTATGTTGATATTTTATGCCATCTCTCATATGATTTCATCATGAAGACAAAGTTATATTTATGGAATTGATAGAGCCATGCTTTGGGTGGCTGTTGGTTGAGAGTATGGCTTAGGATGCTCCTTCATTAAATTACATATATCTACCTCTACTTTGAAATGTGAACCTTAGCCTACTATAGATTGAAAACCAATTTAAATTATTAGTTTTCCTATAGTTGGTCCATCCACAGACATATCTATATCATATGAACAACTAGTAACCCACCCTAATTTATATTAGGTCTAAAAAGACCTATTCTATTTCTATAGAGTTTTAATGGTGTCATTTGATCCTAAAATATCTACTCTTAACCCCAATTTAAATGTGCTCAAGCTTGGATCTACCATGATTTCTTGCCTTGGTTAAAAACTGACCTTTTAACCTCCATCTAAGTCATTTAAACTCACCTTAATTTGATTTGTCTTTATAAACTAGTTTGGATCATTGATCCCATGACTTATCTCACTCCATTGAATTTTCTTGAGGTGAATGAATGTAAGTCATAGATCCTTTGTCTAGAATCATGCACTTGTGCCACTTATCCATCATGCCTTTACTCTTGAGATTCACTGACTCTTTGACTTGCTTTCATGCCATTGATGTGAAATCCACAATTGAATGCATATTGTTGATTTGATCTGGGCCCATTATCCTATCTTTGCTTGTTCACCATTGGATTTGATCTGGGCTCCCAAGATATTGACACTTGTCAAGTCAACATTTAGTCGAGGGATCCTTTGTTGGATCTTTGAATGCCAATGACTATTTTGTGGGGCTAGAGTTTGATGTTTGTGGGGCTGTCCAAAACTTTTCAAAATCAAATGGCTATTTTACTTCAGGCCTTCTTCCTGGATAATTCCTCAGAGCTTTGTGTGGAGCACTTTCTCTGAAGGAAATTATTTGCTTTGTCTTTGATTTTGAGTAATTCTCTTGGGATATTCATTTTAGAAAAAAAGTTTGAAGGAACTTTGCCTTAGGGAAAATTATCCCAAACAATTTTCCTAAAGGAATTACGTTCTTAGAATGGCCCCTTACCTCTTTAAAAGGATCCTTTGGAAACTCTGCTTTAGGTCACTTCCCAAAAGAAAAGTATCCTTCAAAAACCTTGAACTGGACCATTTTCATGAGAAACATACCCTTTGAGAAAAGTGATAAGGTCCATTTGCTTCAAGAGTGCCTTTCAAAAACTTAAAAAGTGTCCTTTGAATTTCGAAAGTGGATCATTTAGAAATGACACTTCACCAGAAAAGTGCCCTTTAGAACCTTTGAAAAGGACCCTTTTCAAAAGAAAAGTACCCTTCAAAAAACTTGAAATGGACACTTTTCCAAGAAAATACCCTTCGATAAAAGTGTTCGAGACACTTTTCTTGAAGAAGATATCCTTTGGACTTTTTGAAAAGGTCCACTTTTTCAAAGAAGATATCCTTTAGAATTTTGAAGTGGACCATTTCCCTAAGAAAATACCCTTCGAGGAAATTGTTTTAGACACTTTGCTTAAAAAAATACCTTTCAAAAACATTGTTTTAGAATTTTTGTTTGATCAAGATATCCTTCAAAAAAATTGCTTGTAAACTTTGCCCAAAAAAATAAGTCTTCAAAACTTTTCTTTCGGACAAATTATCCGAAAGAATTCCAACATTTAGTCAGAAATGAAATCCCCGAGAGATATGAACACTTAGAAAAAATAAATATTACTTCAAGAAAATTGTGTGGATAATTTTCCTAAAAGAAACCTAAAACTTAGCTCAATAAAATGCCTAAGAGAAAAGAAACACTTAGTCCCCAATGAAAAGTAACTAATTAGCTGAATAAAAGATTTTACACTTAGCTTTTGGGTTGCAGGCTTATCCTTGAATGCTATTGTTGGATCCTTGAAAACCTAATTGGATCCTCTATATTTGCAAATACTAGATCCATTTCTAAGCCTTTGATCCACTACTTCATCAAACCATGTAAGAGCTTTATATGTGGGCCAAAAATGGCCAACATCTTTGGCAGCTCACAAGGGTTGCATGCCTGTCTATGCAAGAAAACCTAGACCATGTTGCCTCATCTAATCCATCTATTGGGCATGGAGTCAAGTATTTTTTTCATTAAAATAGAACTTCTTCTTGAAGTAAAATGACAAAATAAATAAAACAAACAAAATCAAGTACACGTAGGATCTTGAAAATAAAATAACTAACCTACTAAACAAATGTACACAAAGGCACTTAGAGGAAATCATAAAAGCTATTCTAATATATACAAAGTTTTAATTTAAAAGTAATTTCCCCCTAGATCAAATGGGAAACTATGAGTATCATTCACTTGCAATAAATCAAGATGAAATATACCTTAATTTAGAGGTATCAGAATTGGTGAACCAAGTAGCTTGATGGCCAATCCTTTTGATGTGCTCTCTATTGGATTAAATGGAACAAACATGTCTCCAATGTAGACACACTAATTGAAGTCTTCAAATATTAGTTCATGTTGGACTACGAGAGCAATTGCATGATGGTGCTCACCACCCTTGAGGAAGCCTTGCATGAAGACTTCATTTGGGCTCTTGGAAGCAACTACACCTGGTTCACTTGATGGCCCCAAAAGACCACATCTTTTTGAATATTTGGTCATGGCATTAAACCTCTACCATAACCCTTCAAATATCTTATTTATATGTTCATCAAAATGCATCTCTTGATCATTTTATATGTATCCTTAATCAACCTCACTCAATATTTTAACTTGATCTTCAACTATAAATGTGGGCTGACTTAACCATCTAAGGTTTGAAAAGACACATATGTCTTGCTCAAGATCTGATCTACTTTCCTCTAGCTCTAACATATCAGGGCCATCCTCTATTGACACCTCATCTTGAAGTGGATCTACCTCTGGTTCTTAGTTTTGACCCTCTTTTTCATTTATATAGAATGGACCTTAAGTAGTCCATTCAAGGCCTGCCTTATGTTCAGCTTGAGGTTTGTCTTCTTCAGGCAAGTTTATAACATAAAGATACTCTATTTCACTTAATAAATTTGAGCACAAATTTTACCATTGATCTTGAAAGTTATTTGAGTTGATATTTACCTCCATAATATGCTCATGAAGATTGTCTTCTTCAAGCTCATTTATGACTGCAATCTCCTCCTCTATCTTTTGTAAAATAGGCTCTTTATCTAAGAGGGAGATGGTGGGAGGGTGAAGAATTTCACCTTGCTTGTAGTTTAGGAGAGCATCCTTCCAACTAGGTAAATTGAAAGGTATCTTTGGTGGCTCTTGAGGAAAATAAAGAGAGTCTTGAAGCTCTTATACACCAAGATTATTGAGCCAAGCTATGGTTACTTGGTTCATTTCTTGTAAAACTAACTCCTCCTCCACCAGGACTAGTTCTTGGACTTCCTTAACCAACACCTCCTCTTGAATTGATTTCTAGATGGAAAGGAGTATGGAACAAACACTTTTTCTTCCTTTTAAACAACCATAGGAGAAGGTAGTCTTACGAGTGTGTGCATGACATATCCAGGGTCAAATGCTTCAGAGAAGATCCATGATGGAACACCTTCATTCTCCTTAGTGGGAATGGGAATAGGGGTAGGAAAGGGCAAACTGATTGGCTTAGGTTTAACTTACTCTTTCTCTCACTACTTAAACACTTTTTCAATGGATAACACCCACCCTTTTATTTCCTACTTCTTAGCCTATGGATAGTCTGCTTCTTCAATGGATGTCCATACATTCCAAAATTCTTGCAAGAATATCTTTATCCCTTCCATGACATGAATAAGGAATTCTTGTCCAAGCCTAACCCCCTCCTTGATTTTCATGATTATTCTTCTTTGGTCTAATATTTCCTCTCTAATTTTTGAGAAGAATGGACTTAGACAAGGTTGACTAATGGGGGAATAGGAACTTTTTAAGGCTAAGCTTGAGGGTCTTGGAAGGGAGATGACACATAAGATTGATCCAAATGAGCTTGCTACTCCTCTTAAGATATCAACACACTATCAACGTTCTAAGTCATGCTTCTCATCATTAATAAGTCCTCAATATCATAGGATGACCATTTTTTACCCTCATTAACTGATCATCTATTCTTTACCACCTGAAGAGCACTCCTTGCCTCTTTTATAACATGGATAGGGATGACTAGAGAAAATTCCAAACCCCCACCAATATCCCTTATTAACTTAATATACACTCATAATGCTTACTTGACTCTTGATAAGGATGCAATAGGATAAGCTTGATCTTGATAAGGGGAAATAGAGTATTGATTTGAATGCAAAGGAGGCTGACCTTAGTCATATGCAAGGTTAAGAGGATGAAAAATGCCATGGTAAGAATGGTAGGTTGTTTGAGGGCCACTTGGGTGGAACAGATAAACATTATTACCTAATAAGTGTGATGCTGAGGTAGAGAATAAGCATTCTAATCAAAATATGATTGATTATACATACCATATTATGATGATTAGACACTTAGTTAGGTTTCTTAAATAGTTGATAGATACTCAGAGTTGCCATTGATGTTTGAAAACTTGCCTCCAAAGGTTGATATGTAGAAGGACAACACCAAAAAATGTTGTGAAGTTATTTTTTAATGTCATATAAATTCCTATGAATGTTTTGAGTGGTTTTAAATCCTTCCACTACTTTGGACCTTAGTCCCATTGGGTGTGCTAAAAATTGTTATAGGCTTAATTTTCACCCTTGGAGAGGGTTCTTCAAGCTCTCTGCAATTAAGATATAATATTGGGGAAACCCCAAGCTGTGGGTATCCTGTAGTGGGGTTGAACCTTCGGAGTAGGTCAACTTCCTCTTTGATGCTCACCTAAATACTAAATCTAAACTAATGCTTCATAGGGAAAATGGTTAGAAAGGGGATAATGTCTCCTAAGAAAGTTAACCAGATGATGCACCAAATAAAAAAGGGAAACTCCCTTAAGCTTGAACCCACACTAGATCTACCGAAGACAATACTAGCTTGCATAACCCCAAGATCAAGCTAAATGCATAAGTATTTCATAGAAGAGGTTCAAAGTAGAACACTAATCTAGACTTGCAAAAAACATTGAAAACTCCTTAAACAAGGTCAAAGAGGAGGACAATGGATGATGAATATTCTCCTTCACTATGCCATCATGCACAACTCACCAAACTAGATCCAAGGCAAGAGAAAGGCAAAAAAAGTCTTATATTACATCAAGAGGTAGATCTTACAAATGCTTGATAGAGTTGAGCTAATCACACTGAGCATACTTTTCATTATCTCAAATAATTTCCCTATCTCCCATAAACATGAAAAATGTCTAAAAGCTGAGAACCCTTAGAGAGATGAAAAAATTCTAAAAAAATGGGAGCCCTTTACAAATGGGAAGAATGGGATATATAGAGAAAGGGGAGAGAGAAAGAAAAGGGGGGAGTCAATTTGAAAATTGACAAATGAGCTACCACCTTAATGTGATGAATTCTTCACCACCTTTTTGAACTCTGAACCATGTGACCTCCCATCAAAACTAAACCTTTACCAATAAGTTAACCTCATTTTATTGAAAGCCTTAAAGCTCTTCTCATTGGTTGAAAATCACACTAACAGATAGGAAACCCCCTATAGGTGATGAATCATGATTTGCTTAAGGTGGAAAACTTAAAGGCTCCATATCAGAATTGAATGCTCTATTGTATTTGTCGATCCCCAAATCCCTTTGTGTTGATCTTTTTATGCCATCTCCCATCTGCTTTCATCATGAGGACAAAGTCCTTATATTTATGGACTTGATAGGGCCATGCTTTGGGTGGCTATTTATTGAGAGTATGGCTCAAGACACTCCTTCATTAATTACATATATCTACCTTTGCTTTGAAATGTGAACCTGGGCCTATTATAGATTGAAAACTAATTTAAATTATTAGTTTTCTTATAGTTGGTCCATTTTGAACATATCTATATTGTATGAACAACTAGTAACCCATGTTCATCTATATTAGGTCTAACAAAGACCTATTCTATCCCTACAGAGTCTTAATGGCACTATTTGATCCTAGAATATTTCTCCTAGCCCTAATTAAAATGTGCTCAAGCTTGGCTCTACCATGCTTGCTTGCCTTGGTTTAAAACTAACATTTTGACCTCTATCTAAGTCATTTAGGCTCACCTTCATTTGATTGGTCATTAGCTCAAATCATTTATCCTATGACTCATCTCACTCTGTTGGATTTGCCTAAGGTGAATGAATGTGAGCCATAGATCTTTTGTTTGGACTCATGCATTTGTGCCACTCATCCATCACACCTTTTCTCTTGAGATTCACTGACTCTTTGACCTGCTTGCACACCATTGATCTAAAATCCATGATTAAACACGTGCCATTAATCTGGGCCCATTATCCTATTTTTGCCCACTCACCATTGGATTTGATCTGGGCTCCAAAGATTTGGAAACTTATCAAGCTGACATTCAGTCAAGGGCAACTTTGTTAGTTCTTTGAATGTTAATGGTTATTTCATGGGGATTTAATTTGACATTTACGAGGTTGTCTATTTTTTTTTGAAATCAAACAACTATTTTACTTTGGGCCTTCTTATTAGATAATTCCTTCAGGCTTTGTGTGGATCACTTTATTCGAAAGAAATTATTTGCTTTATCTCTATTTTTGAGCAATTCTCTTAGGATCTTCATTTCAGAAAAAAAGTCTAAAGGAAATTTTCCTTAGGGAAAATTGTCCTAGACAATTTTCTCGAAGGAATTATGTTCTTAGAATGGCCCCTCACTTATTTGAAATGGTCCTTTGGAAACTCTGCTTTGGGTCACTTCCTGAAAGAAAAGTACCCTTCAAAAACCTTTAAGTGGACCATTTTCATGAGAAACATACCCTTCGGGAAAAGTGCTAAGGTCCATTTGCTTCAAGAGTGCCCTTCAAAAATTTGAAAAATGTCCTTCAAAATTTGAAAGTGGACCATTTAAAAAGGACACTTTGCCAAAAAAGTGCCCTTCAGAACCTCTAAAAAAGACCCTTTTTGAAAGAAAAGTACCCTCAAAAAAATTTGAAATGGACACTTTCCTAAGAAAATACCCTTTAGGAAAAGTGTTTGGGACACTTTGCCTTGAAGAAGATATCCTTTAAATTTTTTGCAAAGGTACACTTTCTCACAGAATATATCCTTTAGAATTTTGAAGTGGACCATTTCCCTAAGAAAATACCCTTCGAGAAAATTATTTGGGACACTTTGCTTATAAAAAGACCTTTCAAAAACTTTATTTCAGATTTTTTATCCAATTGAGATATCCTTAAAAAATATTGCTTGGACACTTTCCCTACAAAATAAGTCTTCAAAACTTCTGAAAGAATTCCAACACTTAGTCAGAAATAAAATCCCTGAGAGATGTGAACACTTAACCAAAAGAAATATTCCTTTGGGAAAATTGTGTGAAATTTTTTCCCAAAAGAAACCTAAAACTTAGCTTAATAAAAGGCCTGAGAGAAAAGAAACACTTAGTCCCCACAAAGTTTGAAAGAATGAACAAGTAAAGACTTAGCTAAATAAAATATTTTGCGCTTAGTTTTTGGCTTGCAGGCTTATCCTTGAACATTGCTACTAGATCCTTGAAAACTTGCTTGGATCCTCTCTATTTACAAATGATAGATCTATTTCTAAGCCTTTGATCCACTGCTTCATCAAACCATGCAAGAGATTTATATGTGGGCCAAAAATGGCCAACACTTCCCAATTTTGAGTCCATGTAGCCCAAGTAACCTTGAGCTAGGTCTGAATACAACAACAAAGTCACAAGCCATTGTTTAAGTACATAATTACATGAAGATTGCACAAACATATAATCTTTCACCAGTATTTCACACACACCAACATAACATGGGAGAACTATATGGAGTTTGATCCCTCTTTGGAGTATTGGTATGTAGGTATCACTCAACACACATGGTGTTAAGGTTAAACATAACCCCATCTTCTTTCCTGTTACCCCTATTTTATAGTGTTTTTTCCTATTGTCATTAAGTTAGAATGGCTCTTGTAATGAATCAAAAAATTCTACATGTGTAGACAAGACCCACTGATGAATGTGCATTGATCAAAATTTACATAGAGGAAAAAAATCTAAAGGACACTGACACACCCTAAAAATAAAAAATTAGGCCAAACTAGTTTAAATAGTGATGCCTTTTCCCAGGATAACATAGAGCCCTATTCCTAATTCACATCCATCTCACACAACCCTATAATCAATTTCATAATCAATATTGTAGTCTTGTAGACCCGAGTTCTAGCTAAGTCATCCATTTCTTAGTACTTCCTCATTTTAACATATTTCTAAAAATAGTAAGTTGCAAATTAGTCATGCATATTTATTGTATATCTTATGCACTCTAATTTAATCAATAATTTTTATTAATTATATCAATACTCTCTTAATCTCCAAACTTTAATCTCTCTCACACACATATAATTATATACACACATATGTGTGTCTATATATATAAATATATGCATATATTTATATGTATACACACATACATATATATGTGCAAATACATACACTTAATATTTTGACCCTACTTGGTGGCCTTGGGGTCTAGGTGGGTATTTTGGACACACTATACTTATTTAGTGTAAGTATATAAAGTGGCCTAATTATAAATTACATATAAATGTGAAAAATATTTAGGTATGGACATAATACTATTATATTATCATATAATTAGTGAGTGACAATTCAAATGAGGATTTTATACTCAATGTCCAATTGGGAGACATTTATAATCATTCTATAGGTTTTAAGGTGTCTTGTATCCTTTTGGGAAACTTGGGTTAAGTTTTTACCTATGAGATTCTAACCCACAAGTCCAAAAACATAACCTAGGACATGCTTGGTGAAATAAACTAAAACTTAGTAATTTATCCATATTAATCCAAGAGGATTAATTATCAATGTAATTATAATATTGTTATAATGTAATGGTGTGAAATATATTGGTGTGTATGTTTAACATTGGGCTCAAACATTATGCACATGCATAATTAAGTTAAAATAAATTTGGTTAGTAATGGAGTAGCATAAGTAGTTTATACACTCTTGGCCTTGCTTCATTTACTCGATGTATGCTTATATTAATATTTTAAAAGGTATAAAAAATTGAAAATATTAAAATATGTAGAAATACAAAACCGTGACCTATACACGACTTGATTTGATGATACAAATAATTTTTAATGTCATTTATCATATACATGGTGAGTTACATATCTATTTTATATGCACATACTTTTCATAGTATACATGAGTTATATGCATAACATACATGATACACATGAGACATTGACATATAATGCATGACATTTATCACACCCATGGAAAACCTTTCTGCATTTGTGGCATGTCCATGTTGGGGGCATCTTGATACACTTTTTAGGTTATATATTTTTATGTCTTTCTATTGATTTTATTGAGGTAATTAAACTTTTTATACATGACTTGCTTTGGTTCATACCTTTTAGAGTGCTAATTCCTATGGCTATTGTGCTTTTTGATACTACATGATGACATTGACTATTTATGTAGACTAAACCTTCTTGCTCCATCTTTATTTAATGCTGATGATTATGATGTTTCTTGATCATTAATGTATTTTATATGGCTTTTTATCTATTATTTGGGTACATTGACTATGTCATGTCATGGCATGTGTTAGTTGCATCAAAGGATGCTCTAATCCATGTCATGGCTATGTTTGATCCAAAACTCAAAAGTTTTGGTTGATAAATATTTTAAGAACATAGAAATAACACAGTAACAATGAATTCTTTGAGAAGAGATGTTTTATTACTCAAGATCGCAATACAACTATATGCTTATCTCTGGGAAGAGATGTCTAATTTTTTGTTTCAGGTTACATATTCATTTATACACATTTTGAAAGCAGGGGGAGGATGTGGAAGGTCACCAATCTTGAGGGAGATTAAGTGGTTTGACTTCCATGATTCAAAATAATACAAAATTCGAGGAATTACTATTTTTAGACTGCACTACTAAAATTTAAATTTGAGGCACTTCCATTGAGTTTTCAAGGGTTAAAATTCATCAATAAGATCTCCATGCCATCTCAACATGTTCTCCTCATTCTTAGGTTTCCAACGGTTAAAACGGTGAGTTAATTGGAGCTACGGTGCAAAAGTTATGGATCCCAAAAGTTCTGTCATCAATTGGGGTGGAACTGTGACCCAAATTGTCACCTGAATTATTGCCTAGATCAATGTCATGTTTATTTTAAGTTAGAATCAATTTATGTATTATATTCTTGTGTGCTTCTTGATCATAATATTTTTACTTATGAAATATTCATTATGAGTGTGTGTGTGTGTGTGCATGTTTACATAAATTCATAGAGAATAAATAGAGTCTTATTATGTGCTTGGTGTTGTGATTTATACCACACACATCTATCTTATGTGATATCTAGTTCTAATTGATGTTGCCATTATTTTTATTATGTATCTAATGCAATTCTAACTACTACATGTTTCAATGACATATCTAGCTACATTTGACAATTATTTTCTAATAAATTATCACGACTATATATTGTGTGTGACTAAAAAATAACTACCTTTTCCTTAAAATACATGATTTATATGTGTCTGTAATTTTCAAAATCTTTCTATAAGTACATATCTTATCATGTTTGTATATGTACTTTACATGATTATATTTTTTCTATATAACACATGATGTACATAACTCTATTTTGAGATGATTAATTCGTAAGATTCATCCCTCATATCAAAATGGGTGCATATAATGGTCTTGTTTCGAGATATAAGCCATGTTAGATAAAAAATTTCACATTCTAAGATAGATTATAAGGTTTAGATGGGTGATATTGAGACATATTATATATAATTTTGAGGAACAATTGAAACATTATATGATATTTTTGGACATATTTTGACATTTTACATCATTTGGAGGCATAGATGGATCATATGAGGCATGAAATTTGTTCATACAAACACTTTATTTATTGAGTATTGATGGGGAATGATGGTACTATGTGAGCAAAATTTGGTTTACAAATTTGACACATCAAGAAACTCATTTTCACTAGTAGGCCAAACAGTCTATCCTTGATGCATTGTAGAAAATATATCAAAAACCATGTTTGAATATGTGCAAGAAAATATGTTCACATGAGAATGAAGATTAATAACCATTTGAAGAAAATATGAATCATAAACAATGGTAATTATAAAAATCAAAAGAAAGTGACACATCACTATAACACACATGGTCAAGGTGATGTAAACTAATTAAACCCCCCCAAAAATGATTGAATTAAAAAAATAATCATGCAAATAATTTAGAAAATAGAAAAATTATTATCCAACTTGAAAGGTGTCCATTAGTACATGTAATTGTGGTGACAATCATAAATATGAATTCTTTGATCTCCAAAAACTCCTCAATCCATACCACACAATCGTATCATAAAAGTTATTGCGAATACGTAAAGCTTGAATAGTATTAGAATAAAATTATAACATTTAAACCATGATATATAATAAAAAATATTTACCTACAAATAACCCATTGCTAATCACTATAATAATTCTAAGATTTGCATTATAAATTGTACTACCCACTCATACTACACAAAATTGGTATGAAGAAGGAAAAAAATCTTTAAAATGATGTTTCAATCTCTCTAAATATACCTTATAATCCAAGATAAATAAAATAAAACTAACCTTTTTAAATAGTCTAAATTTTATATCTTCGATGTGTTATAAATGATATTATCCTTAAATAACTAAGGCAACCTTATACACATAGTTCAAATTTCTAAAATTCAAAACTTATTTTTAGCCAACATCATTGGTCTAGAGTGGTTTGCTTCTAGATAAAATTATCTAAGTGAGTTTTAGATCAAGATATACAAAAAATCATAAAAAATAACATCTTCAACTTAGAAAATTATGTTGATTGTGAATAAACAAGATAAAAATGGACGTTTGAAGAAGAATTATGATGTTTAGGACAAATTTGCTTATGTGATGGTGGTATGAATGTGGTAGTAATAAGGATATCCCAAGACATGTCTATCACAATATTCTAGAAGGCAACCCAACCCTAATATAGGTGTATGTGAATACATACACTTAATGAGACAAATACGCTGGGTAGCCCTAGACAAGAAATGTGATGGTAAAGCATTTTTTTGATAAATACCAGGGTTTAACGGGTCCCCTACCCAGTAAATAAATATCACAAATATATATCAAAAAATGATCTACAAAGATATTATCAAGAAGAAAATTTTAAGATCTATTACAATAAGAAGGCAAGGCCAACATACTAGGGAGCCATTAAACAACAACCAAAGAAGAAATGAAAACCAATAAGATCAAGAAGGCCTCTAGATAAACTAACTTGAATAAAGAAAGATGAAACTCTAGAAAGTCATCTACAACTACACATTAGTGGGAAAATAATATAACAAATTATCCAACTTCCCCTTCTTCCCTTTTTTATTTTTAACCTCTTGCCACCATCTTTGCTCAACATTCACCAAAACAATTTGTGATTCTAGTTTTGAAAGAGGAGATGGTTCTTTATCTAATTATGAATTTTCTGATTCATGTCCTCTTTTTACTCCCCCTATGAAATTTTAAGAGCGGGAATTCCTACATTTTACCAATTTTTCTAAATTAGATTGAAGCTTTGTGGCAGAATTTGCTTATTCGTCTCCCTTCTTTTCCCTATCCTCAGGGTTTTTCTAATTATCTATATCCTAAAAAATATCTTCAGCCATTAATTTTGGATCTGGGGCACTCCATCTGCTAGCATTTACCTTCCCCCCTTTTTTATTTAATGCTTGGGGATGCCCTTAAATATAGAAGACATGAAGATGCCCTATTGCTTTACAATAATGACACTTAAATGTAGTGTTTTTATAATCCAAAATTTGATTATGTTGAGACTTACCAAACTTCAAGATGATTTTGTCTCATAATCCTTTACTGAGGTTAATTTCCACACAAATTTGAGCATAAGTGCATAACCCTACAACTAATATGTCTCTATCATTCTTAATGAATTTACCTAAAGCATTTCCAATCTCTTCTAAAGTATGCTATAAATGAAAAGGAAAATTTGGGAGACATACCTAGACAAGCATATTCAAGACTAAGAGAGTGTTAGGGTCAAACTCTGGGAACTAAGGGGTAACAAATAAACCTACATTTCCCCAAAACTAGGGTCTTTATGCTAATTTTTTTTGAAAATCTTCTTGATTACTAAAGATAACAATAAAAAATCCTTTAAAGCAAAGAAAAATCTCAAATTGGGTTGTTTAATCCTCATAAATCCATTATACATCATTGTCATTGAAGGCTAGAGTCCATTAAATCTATAGATTACTGGCCTTTCTGAAAGAGTATGAAAATACTCAAAAGTTTTACTTTGTGAAATATCCATAGCTAGTACTTCCATTGTTTGTTCCAAAATATAAGCCTATGGAGGAGGAGTGAATTTCTTGGAGTTTGACTTAGATGTAAATTCCTGCATCCTTAAATGATGTTAGCTTGGAAGAAGACATAAGATTGGGCCCTACTTCTTGCCCCTCAATCTAGAGACCATACTAATACATGAATCCTTGCCAATATGGTATCTAGCTAAGGAGTCACAATCCTTAAAAACTTTGACTTGATAAACTAGGCACTACATATCAGATGGAAAGCCAAAATAACTATCTAAAATTGCTTAACCATCCCCACTAGATTGGACAAATCTACCTAGAGGTATTTGGTTTTCCTTGATAATAATTTGATCATTATTTGAAAACTTAGTTGTCTATTCCCTAGCTTGGCAATCTAGAAAAATAACTTGTTATGGGAAAATTGATCTGCCACCATATACCCTACTCTATCCTCCTTTATAATAACTAAACTTTTCTTTGCATTAATAAACACCATAGAGACTATGCTACTGCCATCCAACACTGAGAGATAAGCACCTTTTGTAGGCCTAAATACCATAGCCACCATGCTAAATAATAAAGCAGGTATCCAAAACCCTAATCATGCCCATATTCACCTAGATCACTTCTCATTAGAATTATGTTCAATGGTAAATCATTTTTAATATGTATACAAGTAGTATTTAAATTATGAATGATATTTCAACAAACACCATATGAAAAAAATACTTAAATTCACCAATGCATTAAAAATATAAAAATAAAGTGTTTTTATAAAAATCATAATATGATTCCAACCATTCCAAATAGTTCCAATAATTTTATGAAGCATATTTCATTTTTTAAAAGTTAAAATTATGACTCTTTTTTTAAAGATTTATAATTTTCATTCTAAAAATTATATTTATATGTCATTTTAAATGTAAGGTCCTTACCCTTTTCTACACCATCATGCCCCCATCATTTATTCACCTCATCATTTTTTCCCCACCATAATTTACATGCATCATACACATAACATTTCAATCTTGCACCCTATCCTCTCACCCACTAAACCCCTTCTCTTTACTCACCCACTACCACCTCCTTGCAGTCCTCCTCCCATCACCATACCCCATTCAATTCACAAGCATCCTAAAATTAATCCCTCTACTCCATCTTCATTGTCGCCCTTTATACTCTCTACTTGCATCAAAGACATGCCATGTTCAACACCCCATACTCATATGACATTTATGACATGTCCATTCTACAAACCATTTTCATCCCCAATGCAAACCCTTATTTTCAATTCACCCCCACCTCCTCTAATGTTGTATCCTCCTTTAGGTTTAACCTTTAATCCTTCCCAAAAACCTATATCCTAAAGTTTACAAAGTGAGACAACACTAAAATAAATTAAGATAGACCACTAGCATAATCTTTAAGCAATCATTAAAGACCACTAAAGTTTCAGAACCTTCAATTATACACAAAATGAAAAAGTGAAAAAAAAAATATAAATAGATTTAAAATAATAAGTAATGTAAAGTATGTTCCAAATTTTAGCCACCAAACATTTCACCTTTATCAAGAGAATTTTTTGGTCTATAAATTTGACACATTAATAAATGGAAAGAAAGAAACTCATTTTCAATAGTAGACCAAACATTCTCTCTTTGATGCGTTGTAGATGATATATCAAATAAAATATTTGAATGTGTAAAAAAAAATGGTCATGTGAATATTAAGATTAATAATCCTTTGAAGCAAATATTAATCATTAAAAATGATTATTATAAGATTTAAAACAAAGTGACATGAAACTAGAGCACATTACAATCTCAAGCCTTCCTTTAATCCTATTATTATAACATCCAATCCGATTAGCTATTGTTATTGATAAATGTCAAAGGGAATACATGACCTCATTTGTTACTTCTATTAAGGATTATACATTATATATTATCCACCTGATTGATGAACTTATCATTAATGTTGAGATTGATAATATTCATGACATAACTACTAAGGATAAACTAGATGCCATGGATGATCAAGAATTCACTAATTATTTTAACATGAATTCACATCAAATTGATGTAATTATTTATATAACAAGAGATCAGTAGAACAAATTGGCCCAAACTACCACATCAGGTATTTAGATCTCTATTACTAGTACTATTCCTATGTTTACACCACTTGTGACCTATGTGGCATACACCCAAGGTTTGTGAGTAACATTAGGCCTCCAAAACATTTCCACACCTATTCCTACATAGGAAAACTTTACTCCTCCCATGATGACTACACATGTTGAATCACCAACCTTGCCTATTGCATGTTCCCTTGAGCAAATTTCAGATCTACACGTTAAAGTGTTGCAGCTAGAGTAAAGTACATCTAAAGCTAGTTATTCCATCTATTTACATGCCTTAATTCATAAACCCGTATCCCCTAAGATAACAGTTTATCCTTTAACAATAGGATTTTTAGCTCCCAACCTTACATTATACAAAGGTAAAGTGATCTCAAACAACACCTTAGATCATTCCACATAACATGCTTGGACTATGCATACAATTACAAATTGTTGACCAAGCTATTTTCAAAAAGCCTTAACGACTATGTTTTATGATGGTTCTATTATCTCCCCCTCCAATCCATAATAATATTTAACCCCTTGGAAGACCAAATTATTGCACATTTAGCCATCAATATTTATGATAAGTTATCTTATGCATAAATTTCTAAAATTAAGCAAGGATCCGATGATCCAATCAATGATTATGTACTTCAATACAATACTATGCTATCCAAAATGACCAATGTTATGGCTGACAACTAGTTACAAAGCATATTAAATCAATTCTTTCTTGTGCCACTCCATGAGTCAATTATATTCAAGAGATTCAAATCCTTTGATGAGCTATGTTATATAGTAAGGGATAAAAAAATCAAACTAATAGATTTGAACAAACTCAAGTATACATACCCTCCTACAACTACTTCAATTTTTTTTTAAAAGAAAACCAATCTATAAGGTCAAACCAATTGATAATAATAATGAGGTACAGTCAATGTAGTATGATAACCGATAAACCAACTATAATTGATAACTCCATCGAAGAAGCAATTTTCAAGATTACCATCACTACAATATACCTAGGGATATGATATATTAATGTATATGAATTGATGGAGATACCAACATGTGGCACACATGCCCATTAATTAGTTATATGGGTCCAATACATTAAGATAAATGAGTAACTTATAGAATTAGTGTATTTGGTAATGGTCAGCCTACATTGGGATTAGGATGTTACCCATCCTTTGCTAGTTATATAGAGGTCTATATAAAGGAAGTGAATATCATTATAATCAATAAAGTGTTGAGTATTTTATTTGGTATAAGGATATTGGAGGTTGTCCCATCGACGAGACATTGTGAAGTTATTCCTTCCTAAAGGAGTATTGTGAAATTATTCCTTCTTCAAGGAGTATTGTATGGTATTTCCCTACCTTAAGGGTATTATTCTATTTTTACATATATTGAATATTTGGGCATTTTAGCCCACTAGAATCTATTATATTGTGTTGATCTACATTATATTATGCATATTTTTAATTATTATAATTGTGGATCATAACAAGTGGTATCAAAACATCAATTTGGGCAAATATTGTGGGCAAAACCCTAATTTTAAGAATTACTTATTTATTATAATATGTTGTGAATTTTTTTACATTTTTTTTGATGTTGTAGAATATTTCAAGGAAGTCATAGTAAAAAATTAAGGTTTTATGATCAATTTTGAAGGAGTTAATGATATTTTAGGGTTTGTAATAAATTCATCATATCTACTAAAATTTCAAGAATTTTTCAATGAAATTTTTACTAATTAGGTATTAGCATACAAAAGATCTATAGTCAAATTTTTTAAAATTTTTAGTCAAGTTTTGTGGTAGTTAATGTGATTTTATGATTTTTTTATAGATTCACTCTACAAGCTGAAACTATTGGTTTTTTTCCACATAATTTTACTAAAGTTAAAATATTATACATGGAAGCTACAGTAATTTTTTTTGATTGTTTGAATCAGTTTTGCATGAGTTTTTTAAATTTTAGGTTTTTCCTTAACCCTAGTTTTTTTTTGTGGATAATGAAGTTACAAGTATTTTCAGGGAAGGATAATATTGATGCTAGAGAATGGTGGTTCCTTTTTAAGGAGTATAATGTTATAAAAATTTGATGGAAAATTCATTTCTTACATTTTATTTATGGACCTGCGACACTTTAGTGGGATGAGCTAGGACTAAAATGATGGACATTTTCATGGGAAGAAATGGAATAGGTTTTCCTAGATTGATGGGGTATAAAAGAAAAATAAAATACATAAGATGAAGAAGAAATGGATGATGATAACCAAGAAAAAAGTGAAGATGAAGAATAATAAGGAAAATAAGATAAACATAATGAGGATGAGGAAGGAGCTATAAATGATTCAAGAGGAGAAGTTGAGGATCATAAAGTGGGAAAAAAAGAATAAAATAATTTTGATGATGGCAATGATCAAGAACATGTAGGTGCTTATGAATAAGAAGAAACATAGCATAATAATGATGATGTAGATGCTACAAATGGTGTAGAAGGAGAGGTAGAGTACCTTGAAGAGGAGGAAGAAGGATTGAATGATAAGGGTTCAAATAATTTGGCTCCAAAGAAATCAGAGTCAATTTTTGAGTTTCATGGATGCATTCAAAAGAAGAAGGTTATTATGTCCATAACCTTTAGCAGCAATTATAACGACATCAATATGGATGTGGCCCAACATATACAGGTTCAAGTAAAGAATATCAAGGATTCTCAAGTAGATGGTAAAAATATTCTAGTTTTTAAAGATTTGAAGCTCACAAAGGCTAAATATGTTTTGCATTCACATTTTTGTGCTTTGGATATGTATGGTATGGATATGGTTCTTAGATGTCCATGGTTAGAGACTTTGGGAACATTAAATATTAATATACATAAGAAGTTCATGAAGTTTTAGTATAAGAAAAGGAAGGTTATTTTATAGGATGTCCTAGTTGGAAACGCATACAGAATAATCAAGGTAGATCATGAAGATAATATTGAATCCAGTGAAGAAGAACATGAAGAAGATTTAGATGAAGACATAGATGAATAAATAGTACAAGCAAAGTAGAACACTTAATTTAATCAAAAGACAAGGGAACCACAAAATTAAATGGTGGAAGAGGTAAAAGAAAAGGTTGATAAGGTTAAAGTATGTCATGTCCCCTTTTTCATGGACATTGACAGTCTTGATGATTAGCCTATTATGCGACCTTCGTAGGCTAATAGGATGGATAGAAGGTAATAATGGAGCTTGGATTGACTTTGATTCACAGGATTTCTACATTTGATTTTTATTCAAGGTATTTCGGACACATTTGGCATGAGCTCCTACTTTTTAGGGATATTTGATATGCAGCGGAGCGCCTTTATTGTGGTATGGTTATGTGCGGAATCACTCCCTGATTCACTAGCTTCGATCGGTTCATGGATCCGACATGTATTGAGGGAGATATTAATATTTGATTGATTTAATCAAATATTAATTATTTAGCCTATTTTTAATTAGAAACCCTAATTCTAATTTAAGAAACCCTAATCAGGGCAAGCATATCTTTTTGAGGGTATAAGGGTTTCTCATGGAGGCCATTGTTGATTATGCATAGATTATTGATTATTGAAAATTGAAGAAATTCTTCTGTGAAGACTGAGCCAAGGGTTCCAGGATTCCATTGCAGTGGAGAACGTCAACTCTTCATTGTGTGCGATTTAGAGGCTGTGAAATATCAGCTGATTTATTGCCAAATTGAGAGATAGCTTCATCCAGAAGTTATCACAGAGGTACAGATTTGAGAGATAGCTTCATCCAGAAGTTATCACAAAATTTCAGGTTTGAGAGATAACTTCACACAGAAGTTATTACAGATATTCTAGGTATTTCTTATTTAGTTTTTGATCCAATAAGTTATACAGATATAGATCTGCTATGTTAGAATCGTATATTTTTGAGATCAGGGTATTCAGCTATCAGGGGTTAAGAACAGACAGGTTGGCAGCCGTACTAAGTCTGTACATGTCCGTACAGATCCGCTCAGGCACCAACCTCAGCCGACAAAGAGCTTCCAGTGACTGACATCGGTCGACTGAAGACCGACGTCGGCAGAAAGCCGACCGACGTCGGCGAGATATCGACCGACGACGGCGTCTGTGTGTCGACATAGAAAAGCAGAGACCTTGCAGAATCCAGATTTCACTTCCAGATTAGCAAAAGCCAGGGTTTTAAGACCAAATTTTAATATTCTTTTATTTGTATGACAGAGACTCAATTGTGTAATCATCCAGAAGAACAACTGATGAGATCTTTGATTTGCTATTGAGAGATTATATTGTGATTTGTTTATGCATATGTGAATCTATTCTACAAAATTATATCTTGGTTCAGAGCTTTATGTGTTTCTATATTCCCTATTTGAAGGGGATATTACAGTTGTTCAGAGCTTATTGTGTAGATAAAGGAGCCCCTAAGTAAGGGACATCACAGTGGTATCAGAGCTTTATTTGCTATATATTAGAGTTTTGTAGGAGGAAAAAGAGCCCCTAAGTAAGGGACATCACAGTGGTATCAGAGCTTATTGTGCAGAAAAAAGAGCCCCTAAGTAAGGGACATCACAGTGGTATCAAAGCTTTTGTGTAGATAAGAGAGCCCCTAAGTAAGGGATATTACAAAGTATCAAAAAACATTGAGGTATATTGACACCCACATCATCATTAGAGGAAAAAATCATGGAGAATGTGAGGGATGTCATAACAAAAATCACTTTGGCTATACATGAAATCAGAGTACCAATCACTATAGATATGCATGAAATCCAAAGAACTACTATGGTCAGGTATGGAATCAGAGTAGTGAAATCACCTATAGAACATGGAATCAATGGGGAAATAACTATGACTATTCATAGAAGAATAATTATTATGGTCATCAATAGAATCAAAGTAGTGCAACAAAATATGGTACATGGAATCAAAGGAAGAATAATTATGCATAGACATCAAGGCAATAAAATTATTATCATGAATGGAATTAGAGTATCACAATAGAAGTTAAAAATAAGGTTGGAGAGATATCACCTACCAAGATCACATACGGGTGGTTGGGTGATCGAGTTTGGAGATAGATGTGCAATGATTTGAAACACACTCATTATTTGGTTTCTTTTTATGTTTTAGAGATGAAAAATGTTAAGCAGGGAAGGAATACTATGTACCTAAGGATATGATATATTACTACATATGGATTGATAGAGATACCAACATGTGGCACACATCCCCCTTATTAAGTTATATGGGTCCAATTTATTAAGATAAATGAGAAAATTCTAAAATTAGTGCATTGGGTAATGGTTGGCCTAAATTGAGATTAAGAGGTTACCCATCATTTTTTAGTTATATACAGGTCTATATAAATTAGGTGAATATCACTATAATCAATTAATAAATGTTGAATTTTATATTTGGTAGAAGGATATTGGAGGTTGTTCCCTCGAAGAGACATTATGGAGTTATTCCTCCCTAATATAGTATTGTATGGTGTTGCCCTACCTTAAGGGTCTTATTCTATTTTTGCATATATTAAATATTTAAACATCTTGTCTCACTAATTATGTTATGTTGATATACTTATATTCTACATATTTCATATATTATAAGTGTGGATTATAACAATCACCTCTTCATGTACTACTAAAGAAAATACTTGAGTGAAACCTCACCAAACTTCTTCCTCCAAAATAGCTTGATCCAAACATACCTAAACCACAAAACTATGATGGTAATGCATGTTGTGATTATCATCAGATTTTTAGACATTTAAAGAACAAATGCTTTAAATTGAGACACAAGATACAAGATATTATAAATGAAAACATTATCGACTTGGGCACCCTTATAGAGGAATCTAGACCATAACACAATGGAAATCAAAAGTTGAATACATTTAACGATCCATTTCCTAAACATGGGACAATAAATACTAAAGATGCTTCAAAATTACACTATTTATACACTATTCATCCTCCACTTGTGATGTATGATCACTGAATAGATGTTATAATTGGTAAACTTATCGATAATTCACCACAATCGCCTATGATCACATTTGATGACAAAAATATTTTTGATGACGATTCACATTTTCACATGTTTTTCATACGATCCTATATCAATGAGAAACCCATACATAGTGTCATGAATAAAAATGGGTCAAGTGAGAATGTTTTCATGATGGCACTTATTTACTTAGGTAAAAACAAAAATATTTAAAAGCTACATCAAAAGTAGTTAAGGGATTATATGGATAGAAATAAAATACCTTGGGCTACATATTACTACCTCTTTATGTGGGATCCACCATACTAGCTATGAAATTATTAGTTCTATAGAGTATCGAGGTCTTAGACATGTTGTTATGATGCCCTTGGATGTAAAAAACTTTGTTTGGTACCATCTACAATGGACTGATGTTTAAAGCACATACACTACAATAAGGTAGTCATAGTTACATGTGTATAATATGAGTAACCTCTATAACTAGTGGTATCTCCTCCACCACCACCACCACAATTGGTTATTATACCTATCTTGAATTGTTATACATAGATGGGTGGTACACCTACTCAAAATTATTATACATAGATGATTGTTACATATATATAGGACCTTTCCATAGACCCATCATAGAGGAAAGTAGTTGACCTACTAGAAAACCAACTATTAAGCATTGATAAAATTATAGAGTTACTCAAGGATTGCAGAGGCCATCATCTCCTACAATATGTTCTAAATTAGCATGATAAACAGTTTATTATGTTCCATAACAAACATAGGCAGTGAAGCATTATCCTATTATATAAAAACTCCACATAGTAATTGACCATCTAGAGCTACCCACCATACAAAAAAATATATGAGCGGTGGTCATGATAGTTACCATATAACACATGACTTCCTATCAGATTATTACACACCCATAAATGGTACCTTTTATCCATAAGAGAGGATCCTTAAAATATTTGATATAGGCATTTCACATGATCCTACCATTGATGCAGTCATTGGTTAGATTTTTTCAAACCCCAAATATTATAAGAATATATATATATATATATATATATATATATATATATATATTTAAAAAATTAAAATCAAGACCTAAGCATGACATGATTACTATATTACATTATCTATATATGTTATTTATCACATGTTTAGTAGATACCATATTACTTTCATATATGCATTTCATGGTATGATGGCTCAGTAGAGAATCATGAGATGAAGATGAAGCTACCGTGATAGGAGGAGAGGCTTGGAGGCTAGATGATGTAGAAAATTTTCAATCTCAAGAATTGTTGCATAAATAATCTCCTGATTAAATTCAAAACATTGATGAACTTAATATATTTCATATTAAAAATAAGAATCTTCACTTATAACACTTAGTTTCTTGAACTTCTACACGAGGTGTTAGGATTCAAGTTTGAAAAGGATTTGAACATCCACTATATGATTTAATAAATTGCTAGTACATAATGATGTTGAACCCATTTTTCAAATTTGACATCAAATTTTCATGAAAATTTTAGTTTCACCTTGTTGAGACCACAAAGTTACAACCCTTACAAGCCTTACAAAGTGTAAACACCAATTCTTATTTTATTTCCAATCTTTAATCCTTTATATGACCAAGATAACACTATTCAAATCAATTTCTAGATCCTTTGATGAGTTTAATCTTTATTAATTTCAATTCTCAAAATTATAATAATATTAATTACTAATTTCAATGGATTTCATGGCTTTATATCAAATTTTATCTGATATTCAATGCATAATCCACTTACTACAACCTTCTCTTGGCGACAAAACACCCAAAATTCTTATCTGCAAGGTTTAAGATTATTTTCTTACCTTAGCTGACTGTGTTTTTGATAATATCTTGGTTTATACTTTTCCAATCGATCCAAGATTGGATTTTTTAGATTTTTGACATCCAAATGCCCCTGATGTCCAATTTTTAGATTTTTTCATTGGTTCATTTAAAATATATAGTCAATTTTCTTCATTTATTCTAGAAAAAACTCAGAATTTCTATACCATACACAATCTGAGTTTTTATTATATCTTTCTCAATATGAGCTCAATCAAGCTTTAATTATAATTGTTAGAATCAAGACACAAAGGTGCATTTAATATCAAATTTTTAGCTTTTATATTTGGATGAATTTTGATATATAGTCATTTTCTTGCCAGGTTCTACTTCTATTTTTTTACAGTCTTGTTATTTGTTTTCAACCTTCAAGTTTTAACCATAAAATGACTCACAAATCATAGAATTAGATAGTAGGATTCTATGTACAAAATAAAATATGCGAGACACTTCCTCTTTTCCTTTACTGAACCCAAATGTATCTTCCATTGAATGTTAAAACAATATTAAATAAACAAAGACCAATCACTCATCTTAATTTTATCTAAAATTCTAGAAATCTCTCTATCTTATCAAGCTCTTCTTAAAAGTCAGATTTTATTTACTAATTCCACTATGAACAACCAAATGTTTAACCAAACCATTATAAATCCATGCCATGACAAATAAGACTATTCCGAGTTTTAGATTATCGATTACAACTATATTAGATCTTATTTGGTCTGATTTGAATTGCCTAGATCCAATTGACTAGATATGTCAACATCATTCCTAAAGAGATGCCTTATCACATTATAATTTGATGGTTTTATGTATATAACCAGTCATTCTTTTGATAAACTCTTTCCAAGGAAATATTATAAATATAATACCAATAATTGATAGAATGGTCAAATGATAAATAATGGAAGATTCTATCGTATTGATGCCATTAACAATTATAAAACATTCAAAATTTAAACTCATGTATCTAATGTACACACCATTCTTGAGAGAGTAGTATTATTAAAAGGAATACAAATTTCACCCCCTCCAATAGGGATTATTTCTCATATGACCTAGTCAAATCCTTTCAACTCCTTTTAAGTCAATACCTAAAAATATTACTTGTCTTACTCATCCTCAAACAATCTATAAATCTCTAGAGACACAAAAATAAATTTTCTTTTATTGAACAAATAGTCTTATTTATAGAAGTGTAGGGCTAGAGGCCTTCCCCCT
This sequence comes from Torreya grandis, assembly GCA_037957365.1. Classification (NCBI taxonomy): domain Eukaryota; kingdom Viridiplantae; phylum Streptophyta; class Pinopsida; order Cupressales; family Taxaceae; genus Torreya; species Torreya grandis. Next base: position 1,407,278 of record JARHVA010000123.1, on the reverse strand, counting down.
CCTTACTCCACCACTCACTCTCTTTATGTTTTTTCAAGAATAATTCATTCAGCCTTATACTTGTCTTTTTGATAAATTAGACTTCTAAATAAGTGTGAGAAAACTTATCCAATGATTTAAGATAAACACACATCTAATATTCTCTCAACTTATTTTCCTTCTTTATCCTTTTCAACGTAATCTAGGTCTAGAAGGATTTACATAAGGTAAATATGTAGTTTCTATATATTACTAGGCCTTGTAAATCCATTATATTATACTAATTTAGCCTATTCTAGTACAAGTGTATCCTTAAGGTTTCTTATTGAACTTATACATAACCTCTAAGATCTTCTTTATCACAATTTACATATTTACATTGATGTTCTCCTCATGTCCCTACATCAAACTCCCCTGGTGGGAAAAATTTGAGTTCCTGCTCAAATGTAATGGTGTTTCTTCTTTCTTCTCTTCCAATTATTTAGGAATTTCTTTTCATTCCTTATTTTTATGAACCCAAGTGGCTTATTCTTCACTTTAGCTTCTTCAATGAAGTCTAGTGCATAAAACTCCATCTCTTCTTCAAAATATGCATATACAAAACTAAAGACATAGTTAGACTTAAAAATTTGAGGCATTATTGCCTCTCCACCATCATCTTATTCATTTAAGAGCTTCATTATCTCTATTAAAACTTCTTTTATATCCTCTTCATGTCCTATGAGGCTCAAATCTTTTGACTCTATCATAATTTGATGCCAAATCATTTCATCTTCTTCATTGAACTTTGCCATATCCTAACTCAAATCTAGTTTATCTTCAATTGTGTCACTTGAAATAATTCTTCCTGCTGCATATTAGGTTCTACAAGCACTTCAATATGTGATTCTTACTTACATCCATCATTCATGAACCTATCTAACAATATTATTGTTTATTTATACAAACAATCTTCTTGAAAATTTATATTCTCTTCATCAAATACAATATTATAAATTAAAATTTGAGGACATTGAGCCTCGTCAAATGCTTATTTTTATTCACATTCTTATTCAATGAGCCCATACATAGACTTAAATTCTTCTTCATCTCCTTTTTCTTGCTATACATCACCATCCTCATGCAGTTTCACATTCATGTCAACAAAATCAACATTTGAAACAATACAAATTTTATCATCATCAAACTTTTCTTAAATGAGCTCTATATCTCTTATGAGTTATTCTTGAAGATATTCGTCTTTCCCCATGTATTCAATCAATTTTTCTTCCTCTAGATGACAAAACATTGTTTCATGCTCCAATAGCATGTTCACTTCTTCCATAGTATAGGCATGTTGTCCATGCTTCTCTTTTGCTACTAGTAATTTGACTTGTTTATCATTTAAGACCTCATATTGGACCTTCTCTTCATCTATATTCTTACCTTCATGCACACATACAAATAAATCATTAATTTTATAAACTTTAGGCTTGCTTGCCTCATTCTTATTCTCCTTGGATTTCTTTGTTAGCAATCTCTTTTATTTCTGCCTTTCCCTTTTCTTAAGGATTTTTATGAGAGGCCACTTGATATTTCTTCTAATTCTTACAACAAACTTTTGTCTTGATTCCTCTAATATTTCCATCATAGATGTTAAGACCATTCTTATCTCTGCAATCTCTCTCTCCATATCTATTTCTTTCCTCATCACTTTTTCTTTTACCTTCCTGTGGCAACTGACTTCTTCTAAGCCCTTCATCATTTCTTCTCTTTACTCTTTCACCTTACCTTTATCTTAGGCCTCACTTGGACCTATTTTCCTTAGCAAGTCTATTTAACCTTGCTATCTAATACCTCGTCTACATTTTTTTCAACCCTAGCCTGTTGGTAACATACTAGTCATTTCCCTTGGACTTTTCAATTTCCTTAAGCTCTCTTTGAGCTTTTCTCTGAGCTATTACTAGCTCTCATTTACTCTTTCAAGCATTACTAGATATAGGGATTTACCACTCAATTACATCTCACAAACTTCTTTTCCTCTCTTCCTTTTCCAATCATTGTCTTATTACAACCTTTCACTACCTACCTACAACTAATAAACTTTTAAGAACTTACCCAAACTTTTATCAATTTCCTTCACTATTTCCTTCAAATAGCAACCTGAATCCAACTCAAAACTTTCTTAGCCCAATTATCTAACTCAAAAAATAATGAAAATAGTGATCAAATAATTTAAACTAAAAAATGACCATCTTTTCCCAAGAGCTTATATGAGCTCTGATACTAAAATTGATGTAGAACTTTTTCAATCTCAAGAATTGTTGCATAAATAATCTCTTGGTTAAATTCAAAACATTGATGAACTTAATATATTTCATATTAAAAAGGAGATTCTTCACTTATAATGCTTCTTAGTTTCTTGAAATTCTACATGAGGTGTTAAGATTCAAGCTTGAAAAGGATTTAAACATCCACTATATGATTTAATAAATTACTGGTACATAATGATGTTGAACCCATTTTTCAAATTTGACATCAACATTCTATGAAAATTTTAGTTTCACCTTGTTAAGACCACAAAGTTACAAATCGTACAAGCCTTACAAAGAGTAAACACCAATTCTTATTTTATTTCCAATCTTTAATCCCTTATGTGACCATGATAACACTATTCAAATCAATTTCTAGATCCTTTGACGAGTCTAATCTTTGTTGATTTCAATTCACAAAATGATAATAATATTAATTATTGATTTAAATGTATTTCATGACTTGATATCAAATTCTATCTGATATTCAATGCATAATCCACTTATTACAACCTTCTCTTGGCAACAAAACACCCATAATTCTTATCTGCAAGGTTTAAGTTTATTTTCTTACCTTAGCCAACTATGTTTTTGATAATATCTTGGTCTATACTTATCCAATCATTCCAAGACTAGATTTATTATATTTTTGACATCCAAATGCCCCTGCTGTGCAATTTTTAGATTTTTTCATTGGTTCATTTAAAAGATATAGTCAATTTTCTTCATTCATTCTAGACAAAAACTCAAAATTTCTGTACTATACACAATTTGAGTTTTTATTATATCTTTCTCAATATTTATGATCAATCAACCTTTAATTATAATAGTTAGAATTATGACACAAATTAACATATACTATAAATTTTTTAGCTTTTATATTTGGATGAATTTTGATATTTAGTTATTTTTCTATCTAGGTTATACTTTTGATTTTATACAGTCTTGTTATTTGTTTTTAACCTTCAAATTTCAACCATAAAATGACTCATAAATCATAAAATAAGATATTAGGATTCTATGTACAAAATAAAATATGCGAGACACTTCTTTTTTTCCTTTACTTGACCCAAATGGATTTTCCATTGAATGTTAAAATAATACAAAATAAACAAAGACCAATCGCTCATCTTAATTTTGTCTAAAATTCTAGAAATCTCTCTATCTTATCAATCTCTTCTTAAAAGTTAGATTTTCTTTACTAATTCCACTGTGAACAACCAAATATTTAACCAAACCATTATAAATATATGCCATGATAAATAAAACTATTCTGAGTTTTAGATTATCTATTGCCACTATATATCATTGAGCTTTGATATATATTATTTGGTCTAATTTGAATTGCCAAGATCTAATCAACTAGATATGTCAACATCATTCCTAAAGAGGTGCCTTATCAAATTATAATTAGATGGTTTTGTGATCCAGGCACCAATTTAGGCGATAATTCGGGTGACAGTTCCGCCCCAATTGATGATGGAACTTCTAGGAGCCATAACTTTTGCACCGTAGCTCCAATTGACTCGCCATTTAAACTTTTGGAAAGATGAGAATGAGGAGAATGTCATGAAATGGCATCAAGCTTTGAAAGATGAAGTTTGACCCCTAAAAACCCAATAGAAGTGCCTCAAATTTCAATTTTAGTAGTGTAGTCTAAAAATAGTAAGTTTCTAAAAATAGTAATTCCTCGAATTCTGTATTGTTTTAAATATTAGAAGTTGAACCACTTAATCTCCATCAATATTGGTGACCTTCCACATCCTCCCCATGCTTTCAAAATGTGTGTAAATGAAGAGGTAACCCAAAATGTGAAGACAGACATCTCTTCCCAGAGATAATCATATATTTGTATTGCGATCTTGAGTAATACTACATCTCTTCTCAGAGAATTCATTGTTACTATGTTATTTATATGCTATTGATATATTTGTCAACCATAACTTCTGAGTTTTGGATCAGTGGTATCAGAGCGGTTTGTCTTGAGAGTGTATGATCCCGAGGACGAGGTCAGGCTACAAGAAGCTTGGGTGGGAAACAACAGAGCTTCCAAATTTTCCACTTGTTCACTCCAAATGAGTTCAAAAGGCAGATGACACCGAGACATATGATCCTTTCAAGGAAATGGTGAATGAATCCCTCCAATGGCAACAAGCACAGATGCTACAATAATTTGCCAAAATTCTTCAAACACTTTCGATGGGAAATCTTGGCTCCATAGCTCCACTTCTTGGCTCCTCATCTAGGGAATATCCTTTTAGTGCCCCAACACCCTTCAAGGTTTAGGTAAATTTTGATATTCTTACATTTGAAGGAAAAATCAATGCTAATGCAGTAGAAAATTATTTAGATCAATTGTTTTCCTACTTCTCTGTAAATAAGTTCACTGATGGAGAAAAGATTACTTTTTCTCTTTTGAAATCATCATTGCCTGTGAAAAACTGGTGGGAAGTGTACAAAAAGAGGTTCAGTACAGATGACATCGGCCTTGAGGTGGAACCTACCTGGGATGATTTTGTGGAAGTGGTGAAAGAAGAATACTATCCCATCGGAGCATATGATGATCTGTACATACAGTGGCAACAACTTCACCAAGGTAAGGACCAATTTGTTCAAGATTACACAAACACTTTTCATTCTTTGTCTCCAAGATTGGGCATTCAAGAAAGTGAGAAACATAAGACTCTAAAATATCGTGGTGGACTACAATGGTACATACGGGGGGAAATGGAACTCTTCAATTTGGAAACCCTCGGTGAGGCATACAAATTTATAGTGAAGATTGAATAAAAGCATGGCATAAAGAATAAAAGTCAACCCTCAAAATAGAAAAGTGATAAGGAAGGTCAAACACAAGGCCAAAATTGGAAGCAAAATGAGTTTCAGGATAAGAAATCCCAGAAGGGGAAGGCTATAAAATGGTGTGATTACCATAAAACTAGAACTCACTCTAAAGAAGAATGTCAAGACATCAAGTCACTGCTTTCTGAGTCAAAATACTTGACATCTACTACTCTGCCTCATACACAACCCACAATCGAAGAAGATGAAGAAGAAATTGTAGATGCTGAGCCTGACACCATTATTGCTTCATCATAGACCCGTGAAGAAAGACCAGATGACAAGGAAAGATTATTTCACTCCAAATTATGGGTAAAAGGTAAGCCTTTGCATTTCATTCTTGATAGTGGGAGTCAAAAGAATTTAATTTCTGCTAAAGTTGTGAAAAGTCTAAATCTATCCATGAAGCCTCATCCAAAGCCCTACAGTATTGGATGGTTGAGCCCAAGGAGAGACCTTCGTGTCACCCATCAGTGTCTTATTTCATATGCTATAAAACCATTCCAAGATGAAGTCTTATGTGATGTGGTCAATCTAGATGTTTGTGATGTACTCCTTGGTTAGCCATCATGTATGAGCGACATGGCATCTATGAATCATGAACCCAAAGGATTACCCTCACTCTTGGAACACGGCACTATAGGGTACTAGAGGTACCACCTCCCACATTTGTCTCCCTAATCAGTGCTAAGCAATGCAAGAGATTGGTGGAGAAAACAAAGCAATTTTTTCTCATGGTGGTCAAACCACAGAAATCCAAGAAGGTCGATGTTGCAATCCTGACTACACAATCAACACAACAATAGAAGCAGATAGGATGAATCACAGGAGAATATGATGACTTATTCAAGTCACCCACATGAGTTCCACTGCATTGCTAGGTAAAACATTCTATCGATTTGATCCCAGGATCACCTTTGCCTAACAGTCATGTGTATCACAGATTAGTTTTGGAGAATGATGAGATAAAAAGATAGATTAAAGAATTGATCCAAAAAGGTCGCATCAGGGCAAACTCTTCACCTTGTGGTAGCCCAATTATCTTGGCACCAAAGAAAGATGGAACATGGAGGCTTTGCATTGACTACCGAGCCCTGAATAAAATATCTGTGAAGAATCACTATCCTCTCCCCAGGATTGATGACCTGTTGGACCAGCTCTGTGGTGTGAAGTTCTTCACCAAAATTGATCTCAAATCTGGTTATCACCAAATTCCCATTGATCCCACTGATGTTTGGAAGATTGCATTCAAATCTAAGGAGGAGCTCTATGTCATTATGCAAGCCTACAAATAATGGAAACACTACATCTTGGGGAAAGAAACGGTCATCCACACTGACCACAGACCATTGGAATTCATCCAAACACAAAGCAAACTATGAAATGAGAGGCACCAAAAGTGGGCCACATATCTTCAGCAATTCCACCTGATAATCAAACACAAAAAGGGGAGCTCAAATACAGCTGTAGATTGTCTAAGCCACCCACCAATTACTGTACTCACAACAGTTCTTGACCTGTGCAGACATGAGACTGCCACTTGGGGTGCTCTATATGAAGCAGATGCTACCTTTGCTGATACATGTCAAGCACTTCAAAAAGGTAAACATGTTTCTGATTTCTATTTGCAAGATAATGTCCTCTATCATATAGGGCACATCTGTGTTCCAGTTGCAGAGCAACAAAATATGATATGGGAAGCACACTTCAGTAAGACAACTAGACACTTTGGTATTGAAAAGACATTAGCAGTTCTTCAAAAACACTTCTAATAGCCCCATATGCAAAAGGATGTGGAAAGATATCTCAAATCTTGCACCCCATGTGCAATAGCCAAGCCAACAAATAAGAAGCAAGGATTGTACACGCCATTGCCAGAACCAACCAGGCCTTGGGAATCTATCTCAATGGATTTTCTCTCAGGTTTGCCCACTTCAAAACATGGTAAGGACTGTATTTTTGTGGTAGTTGATTGTTTTTCAAAAATGGCTATCATGATTGCTTGTAAGAAAAATATATCTATTGAGGAAAATGCTCAACTATATTTTAGTCATGTATGGCTCCATTTTGGTCTCCCCAAGTCCATTGTCTCAGATCGAGATAGCAGGTTCCTGAGCATCTTCTAGTCCACTCTATGGAAGATGATGGATACTAAGCTGATGAATTCCACAGCCTTCCATCCACAAACTGATGATCAAATAGAGGTGGTAAACCGCTTGATTGTTCACATGATTCAGATGTATCACTCCAAACATCCATGCACATGGGATGAGGGACTTCTTTTCATACAACATGGATACAATCAGGCACTGCATAGCTTGACCAAGCACAATCCATTCCAGGTATGTTTTGGGTTCCAACCCATGGCACCAATTGATATAGTTGTTCCATTTTCCACCATAAAATACACACCTCATGGAAGATTTGAGGCAACAAAAGCAACAAAGTTTATTGAACAAATGCAACACATCCAGAAATAAGTTCATGACATCCTGGAGAAGATGAATCAAAAGTATAAGCAACACCATGACAAACATAGGATTACACACCATTTTGCTGTGGGTGACAAGGTTTAGTTATGGCTTCAAAAGGAATGACTTGAAGGCCCACATAGAAAGATTCAACCTCTATGATATGGTCCCTACACCATCACCAGAAGAGTTGGAGAAAATGCTTTTGAGTTGAACCTACTAGCCTACCTTGGTCTGTATCCAATATTCAATGTGGAGCTCCTCAAACCATATCACCCACCTCTATTGGACACTTCAGTTGTAGCAAAACAACTAGACATTGATGAGCTTGATCCATAGAGTTTTGCTCCAGTAGAAGAGGATCAGATTGTGGATACCTAGATGAAGACAACAAGAGGATGCTCTATTCCACTTTATCGAGTGGTCAAAAGGGGCCAGCTTAGCCATCAAGGTGAGTGGTGCATAGAGAATCAAATCAAGAAATAACTACCACACCTGATGGGGAGCATTGACGCAATGGGGACCATTGCTTTTCAAGAAGGGAGGAATGATCCAAGCATTAATTTAGGCGATAATTCAGGTGACAGTTCCACCCCAATTGATGACAAAAATTTTGGTTGACAAATATCTCAATAGCATAGAAATAACACAGTAACAATGAATTCTCTGAGAAAAGATGTAGTATTACTCAAGATCACAATACAAATATATGCTTATCTCTGGGAAGAGATGTCTGTCTTCACATTTTGGGTTACCTCTTCATTTATACAAATTTTGAAAGCATGGGGAGGATGTGTAAGGTCACCAATATCGAGAGAGATTAAGTGTTTCGACTTCCAATATTTAAAATAATACAAAATTTAAGGAATTAATATTTTTAGATTGTACTACTAAAATTGAAATTTGAGGCACTTTCATTGGGTTTTGGGGGTCAAACTTCATCAAGCAGAGATTGATGCCATTTCATGATGTTTTTCTCATTCTTAGCTTTCTAATGGTTCAAACGGCGAGTCAATTGGAGCTACGGTGCAAAAGTTATGGCTCCTAGAAGTTCCGTCATCAATTGGGGTGGAACTGTCACCCGAATTATTGCCTAAATTGGTGCCTGGATCATTTTGTGTATACAACTAGCCATTCTTCTGATAAACTCTTGTCAAGGAAATACTATAAATATAATACCAATCATTGACAAAATAGTCAAATGATAAATAATGGAAGATTATATCGTATTGATGCCATTGACAATTATAAAACATTTAGAATTTAAACTCATGTATCTGATGTACATACCATTCTTGAGAGAGTAGTATTATTAAAAGAAATACAAATTTCACCCCCTTCAATAGGGATTATTTCTCATATGACCCAATCAAATCCTTTCAACTCCTTTTACGTCAATACTTGAAAATATTACTTGTCTTATTCATCCTCAAACAATCTCTAAATCTCTAAAGACACACAAATAAATTTTATTTTATTAAACAAACAGTCTTATTTATAAAAGTGTAGGCCTAGAGGGCTTCCCCCTCCTTACTCCACCACTCACTCTCTTTATTTTTTTTCAAGACTAACTCATTTGGCCTTATCTTTTTGCTAAATTAGACTCCTAAGTGTGAGAATACTTATCCAATGATTTATGATAAACACACATCCAAGATTATCTCAACTTATTTACCATCTTTATTCTTTTCAACATAAGCTAGGTCTAGAAGGATTTACATAAGGTAATATGTAGTTTCTATATATTACTAGACCTTATAAATCCATTATACTATCTAATTTAGCCTATTATAGTACAAGTGTATCCTCAAGGTTTCTTATTGACTTTATACATAACCTCTCAAATCTTCTTTATCAAAATTTACATATTTATATTGATGTTCTCTTGATGCTTCTACATCACTAGATGTTAGGAATAATGTTCTAATTCTACATGTTATATCAATGAACTATATCCTACAGTGCAAGTAAATAATGCAAAAAACAAGCTACAAAAAGAATAGACAAGAAGAGGACACATTACACAAGAGATTATGTAGAAGCCTTGCAATGTGCAAGGAAAAATTATGGACAAAATGGCAGCTTCTAGACTTCATTTATAATCTCAATATCAACCTCTATTCTACAACAACTCCTCCATAAAAACTCCTTTAATGCTTATAAACAAAGCACTCAATGCTTCCACATGAAGTATTCAAGTTTTAAATCCAACATAACCTGGCCTACAAGATCCAACCTCTAGGCATGCAAGCCCAAGGCTTCCATGGATCCTCTAACAAGATAAATTACAATGAGAGAGCTAATGCATATTTATGCATTTTACAACATGATAGAGAGAAGGGAGAGAGAATGAATAGTGGCACCAAATAAATTTGACCCATACATGAGTGGGTGTCATGTGATCTCCATAATGATGGTGGTATTGTCTCCATGTGCAAAAAGTCTTCAAGGCATCTTCACTTTAGACAAGAACATGTGTCACCTCCATGTGGCCCCAAAAACATTATCTCCCACACACATGAGAGGTCAGTCTATAATAATAAATTTCTTGTCTTCATTCTCCATATGACCACATGAGTCCAAAATATGATTGCAACTACCTTTTGACTCTTTTCACATATGAGAATCATAGGGTCCCTTATAAATTTGATCCATACCAACCCTTTTATCTTTTATACAATATGACACCACCCATGTGACTACCAAGGGTAAACCCATGTGTCTTGGTGGAGTGATATGTCCCACGCCCATCGCATCAACCTGATCACCTATAGGATACCCTCCATGGGCCCCTATCACATCACCAATCAACCATATCACTCACATGACATATCACCAATATGCCATGTAATCATGAATAGTGACCATGAATAGTGATTGTAAATAGTGATTTCACATCCTCACATTCTCCCACTTGAATTCAATATACACAAGCTTTTACCACATCTAAGTATTCTACAACCAAATACTCACCAATGCCCTTTGTTGCCTTGACACAAACCTAGTAGAACTTTATTTCACTAATAAAACTTCTCTGCCCTGATCGACTTTGTCAACATCTACTCCTCCATAGAAAATAGTAGTACTAAAGTGACAAATCACTTCTCCACACATAGAGCAATCCTCCAATCAAGATTTTGCCATGAACCACTCACAACTCCCACTACTTGGTAATATCTAGTTTAATTCTCATCATGGTAATATGAGGCTTCCCACTCTTGATGAATCCAATACACAAGACACAATAACATGTATTATCCACTTTTATAGGATGCTCCTAGGAAGATAACTCAATAATGCAAGAAGTGGGGTACTTCCTTGATTTTTTGTCCTTATAAATATCCATACTTGGTTTGCTCCACATACCACCATTATCACATCCTTGTCACTGAGCCATGAAAATAGTGATTATGTTGGGGCTTACATCCAACATGTCACAACTCATAATAAATTATTCTAAACACTTTGCTCTCCATGAAGGTACTAAATATTCTATACTACATATACTACATCTACATAACTTCATACAATGACTTCTTTAACATGCAAACCAATAAATCCTTTGCCTCACCTTTGAATTTATTTCTCTATAAGAGAGATCACCATGTAGGAATAACGCTGCTCCAATTCCTTGAACAATAACTAGTGCACATAACACTCTTGATAGTAGTGAGGAGAGAAAATCTCACATAAGTCAAAACCAGATTTCTCCACATAGATTTCAAGATATCAACATGACACAAATGGACCAGTCACAACTCCATGGAAGTCATCATGCTACTCAGTGCATCATTCCACCTACCATATTTTTGAGCCTAAAAAATGCATCCAAAATGAATTACTACTCTATCATATGATCAAAAATACAACCTTCTCCTTTCAAAAAATCTAGGTCTCACTTGTTCATATGCATCTTCATTTTTCTTATCCTCAACTACATAAATAGGTACAACTTCAGGTTTATCTATACCTCCTTCCTTTGCATGGATTTTTATTCTTATACATCTCATCTAACAACACATGGTCAGTAGGATACCACATTAATACCCCTTCTATTTGTTCTTAAGAACCCCAACGAGGTCACGCCTTGTACTCAACCTCCTCCAAAGTAGTCCAACTTACTCTTCAAGCTGTAGAGTTGCTCCATCTTCAATAAGAATACTATGTAGGTTGTTGACTTGTCTGGAAAATATTTTGAATCTTTCTCCTCCACTCAACTGTGGGCTTCTCCTCAGCTACATGAAGAGATCAAGATCTTCATCAAGAGATCCTCCACCATGCTCCATAGAGAGATACCTGTCAAAAAACAAATTTTTTTTTTTCTTTAATCTTTATTTGGTCTCTCCTCCTATCATAATAACTTCACCTTGAACACACCATCCTACAATAGAAAACACTCACACACATGAATTTTTTCACCATGGATCTAATGCCATATGTTAGAGCCATGCATTGTTAGATTTACAACCAAAACTCTGATACCAAATGTTAGAAATAAAGTTATGATACTACATGTTAGATCAATGAACTATATCATATAGTGTAAGTAAATAATGTGAAAAATAAGCTAAAAAATAATAGATAAGTAAGAGGAAATACTACACAAGAGATTACATGGAAACCTTACAATGTGTAAGAAAAAACCATATACAAAAGGACAACTTCTAGACTTCATTAATAATTTCAGCATCAACCTCTTTTCTACAACATCTCCTCCATAGAAACTCCTTCAGTGCTTACAAACAAAGTACTCATGCTTTCATCTAAAGCATTCAAGTTGTGAACACAACATAATATAGCCTATAGGATCTAACCTCCAAGCATGCAAGCCTAAGGCTTATATAGATCCTCTAACATGATAAATTAGACTGAAAGAGCTAATGCATATTTATGCATTTTACAACATGAGAGAGAAGAGGGGAGAGAGAATGAATAGTGGCACCAAAAAATTCAACCCACACATGAGTGGGGTGTCAAGTGATCTTCTTAATGATGGTAGTGTCGTCTCCATATGCAGAAAGTGTTAAAGGCATCTTCAATTTAGACAAGAGCATGTGCCACCTCCATGTGGCCCCAAAAATATTATCTCCCACACACATGTGAAGTCAATCTGCTATAGTACATTTCTTGTCTTTATTCTCCATGTGACCACATGAGTCCAAAATATGCTTAAAATCATCTTTTGACTCTTTCCACATATGAAAATCATGAGGTACCTTATAAATTTGACCCACACCAACCCTTTTATCTTTTGCACCATATGACACCACACATGACTACCAAGGACAAACCCATGTGCCTTGGTGGAGTGATATGCCCCACTCCCATCACATCAATCTAATCACTCATGGGATACCCACTATGAAAACCTACCATATCACCAATCAACCATATCACTCATAAGCCACATCACTAATAGGCCATGTAATCATGGATAGTGACCATGAATAGTGCCTATAAATATTGATTCATGAATAGTGATTTCACATACTAAGATTTCCTCTGCAAGAGAGGATCATTAAAACATTTAATATAGACACTTTTCATGATCCTCCCATTGATGCAATCATTGGTTATATTTTTCCAAACTTCAAATATTATAAGAATATAAAAAATTCAAATAATCAAGAAAATAAAAAAATATTCAAATATTCAAAAAATTCAAATCAAGACCTAAGCATGACATGATTACTAGATTACATTATTTACATATGTTATTTATCACATGTTTGGTAGATGACAATTTTTTTTTGTATATGCATTTCATGGTATATGAGTGTGATGTAGTGTCCATGTTATACATGTACATATAAATGTTGAAATTTTCTCTATGTAGTGGCCATGTCGATACCAGAGCCATCTTATTCCACATGTTTCACTATTATAGATTACATCTTTCAATGACCTTTATATCACATTGAGCTACTTGGATCACTTACACAAGTCTTACTAGTTACTCATATATTACACAATGCTACATAGATATGCTATTGTACTATTATGTGACATTAATATATATGGATGGTATAGACTAATTTACTTTTTTTTTATGTTCTATTCATGTTGTTACTCTCTCACATGATAGGCTAATTCATGCTTATCTATTATGTGTGGTCCTTTGGCCATTTTTGTGACATGTTTATGTCCCTTGCGTATGGCTCTTAGCCTTGTCTAATGTGACATATTTAATGTCCCTTATTTGTGATATATTTATGGTCCTTGATGTGGCCCTTGGCCTTATCTATTGTAACATATTCATGCCCCTTGTATCTGACACTTAGCCTTATATGTGACACTAACACTTGAGCTTCTTACTATTATTGAGATTATTAACATCAAGTGGTGCCTTGATCTATATCATGCTCTTTTACTATGTAGTCTTATTCAGTGATCCTAATACTATGTCCTTCATGATACATCTATATATACATGTCATTTATATGCCATGTATTACGTATGCTACATATATGCATTGGTTGGCATATGCACTACGATGATGACAGACTCATCACATGTTCAAATTATCATATATGATGTTATCTTTATACATGACATGATATTTTTAACTCTTATTTTGAGATAAGTGACTTACATGACACATACCTCATCTCAAAAGGGGGCATTATAGTGAGATTGTCATAGAGAGACAAGCCTTCATGAAAATAAAATTAGATCAAAGTATATATATCAAAGATTTAGAATGGTTTAGTGACATGAAATATATTGACACATTGATATAAATTACAATGACATATGTTGTGCATATGAACTCACTTTATAGAGACTATATCTTATTTGTATACACTTGGGTGCATATGCATGGGCATATGTACACAATTTTAAATAATATGAATTATAGGTTTACACACACATAAATTTAAGATACAGGTTCTCATATTTAACATGTAGATGCAAAACATTCTGTATGCAATCAAAAATGCATCATGTTTATAAATCAATCCTAGTTTAGAGAAAATAAAGCATACCTACACTTCTGATTGAGAATATATTTATTAAGTAGGAGCATGACCAATATGGGGATCCATTAGACTTGATTAGGGGATCACTTGTCACAATACACCATGTGAGGTAGGGTTCCAAAGCTTACATTCTAACACAATCACACAACAACCCTACAAGAGTCCTAGATTTAATATTTCACTTATACTAATAACAAGAAAGTAAATTTAATCTAGTGCACATCAAAGCTTATGGCACAATAAAATGGGTTAGTAAAGCAATTAAAATATGTATAAGAGAATTTCAATTAAGCTAAGTATGAGTAATACCCTAATACATAGAATATGAAGAGCAATATTATTTGAGCCAACACTTATGCTACTTATATTTACTAAAGAGAAGAGAATAAAGTTAGAATATACTTACCTGAATGTCTACCCATTGAGACTCAATCTTTCCCTTGGCCAAAGGGGCTTTGTAAGAGGTTATTATGGTTTGTAAGGATAACTAAGAAAAGCTAAAACATCTAAGACTTATCCATAAGACTAAATTCTCTAAGTAGAAACCCTAAGCTAAGATTCCTCAAGTAGAATAGTGGAAGAGCATATTATGAAGAATTGCAAGTAAATAATAACTATTGATTACATATATTAAATAATGATGAAATGATGTTATATTTATAGGCAGATCTTGCCCTAAATCCTCTTATAAATGTCAACTGTATAGGGTCAACCATGGTCGACCTTGTATATTTTTAGGGATAATTCACTTGATTTGAGATAGGTCGATTAAAAGGCTAATAAATCCAAAAAGTGAAAAATACCCCTAAATTATACATGGTTGACCATGGTTGACCTAGTAAAACCAACAATCCAAAAAATAATTACAGCAAAAAAAGATGGAAAGAGGAAATAGTCTGGAAGAGTGTGTAATGGAGGAGTAATAGCTTAAGGAATAATTCTAAGAGTTAGTTAGATTGGTAATAATGTGGCATAAAGGACAATAATTTTGTGAAGCACCAAAGGTCTATCCACCCCTTTTCTAGTGCACCCCTTAGGCATACACTCAAAGAGATTGAGTTTTGGTGGGTTCTTACAAGATGTAAAGCATTAGTATTTGATAAAAGTTGAAAATATTATGTATATACATATGCCCAACTTGAATCTCATCACATGTCACTAAGGTGTAACAAGGGATGGTGCTTTGAAAAAGAACATAGTAACACATAATGCTGATGCTAAAAAAATTGCAATATTTTAAAACAAAAATAACTGAAAGTAAATAGCTAAAAAATAAATAACTAAAAAATAAATGTGATGTATACCTTGACTTACCTTTATCTTAGGATGGTTGTCTTTTATGTTGTTAGTTTTAATTGTGTAGGGTGCCGAGCTTATTTTGACAAAGCCAAGAATATAAAACTAAGGAGAAAAAACAAACAAATGAAAGAAAAGCCAAGATAGTTGGTGATACGAGGATGGGACATACTTGGGAAATTTGGCAAACTGGGGTGACAGGTGCTATGTTAGATCAAATGACCAAGTCAAATAATAAGATTAAATCAAGTAACCAAAAAGCCAAGGCTAATAAAGACCAAAAAACTCAAACAAGCTATCCTTAAGTAAGAAAGACAAACTCACCAAGTTAAAGCAAAAATACATGTCAAACATGATGGTAAAATAAAACAAATCAATGGTAAAAGACTAAACAAAATGATAAAATAACATTGATGAGTGAGTAGTAATAATCTACATCTCACTCAACAATGGAAAAAAGAGCATAAAATAGGAAAACAACATTGATGAGTGAGAAGTAACAAGCCAACCTCACTCAACAATGGAAAAAAAGTATGAACTCAGGTGCCGATAACAATAGGATAGTTCAATAATGACAAATGATAAAATGAAAGTAAATTAAGTGTATAAATGTAAATCATAGTGAAAAAATAAAGATGAATCCATAGTTGCTCAAACATGTTGTTTTACTCTAAGGATAGATAAAATTGAAACAAAGTAGTGTTATCATGTTTTTAAGAGATGAAGAAGGAATTAAAGAAGGAAAAATAGATTTGGAATCACAAATTAGCTATCAAGAGAGGAAATAAAATGGGTGGAGGGGATAATGAAGGAAAAATCAAGGTAGAGGAACTCTTTATCAAATTCAAGACACTCAAATTAGGTTTGTCAAAATAAAAGGGCTTTCGACCTTAAGGACTCTAAAGAACTTCTCTTAGACACACAAGTCTTAGGTCAAAAAATGGAGTATATAAATAATCCCATGAAGGCTATATGCATGAAAAATAAAATAGACCTACCTCCCCATAACATGTTCCCCATTCCTCAGGACCCTTTATAGAGTCGTCTATCTATTGTGAAGATTGGGTACTTACATGAGAAAGTAGGTATCACCATATAGTTTGTTGAATTTTTCTATTCCAATATACTAGCCTACCATACCATAATGGACTTCGGCTCTATGTGAGGCTCACTATAGAGTTTGAGCTTTGATTAAATATATGAGATGTACTTGTAATCATGTCTTTTGGTATGAATTTGATTCAAATGATTTCGATTTTAATTTTTTTGATGGCTTTTTATATTCTTCATCTATGTGGATTTGGAAGACCAAACATAGGTGCTAAAGATGACTTTCATTTGAATACTTGGGACAAGGTTGCTAAGAGAGAAAATTTTAAAGAGCATGGGGTCTAAGAGTCTCGTAAATCTAGGTGAAATAAAAGTGTTATCTTGACTTTGACCTTGTTTTATCCAATGGGGAGATGAAAAGAAGTAGAAATTACGAGGAATAACACATGGAACAATTTGAATTTTTTCAAATCACAAAAAATATGACAAAAGGAAAATGAGGGATAAAATGACAGTAAAATGTGATTCCTTATCATAAAAATGAGGAAAATGGAGGAAAACATGCTAACATAGATTATTGTAAAAATTCTATCTAATAAAAGAAGTAAAAACTAAAGTTGAGAACAAAGATAAAAACATGAAAAGGTGATAATTTTATGAGGGCCATGTCTTATCCACAGTCTTATACTACAACTTCATAAAAGAGAAACCCAAGGGGTGCCAACAAGCAAGTGAAAGATATGGTAGTTTTGTGAGGGATGTTGGGTCTTATCTACGGTCTAACAAAGTAACTCACAAAATAAAAACCCAAGGGGTGACAAAACAAAATTGGCAAGCAAAAAATGTGTGAAAAATAAGTAAAAGATGGTGGTTTGGTGAGGAATGCTAGGTCCTATCCATGGTCTTATACTGTAACTCATAAAATAAAAACCCAAGGGGCGAAAAAAATAAGAAAAAATGCAAGAAGATAAAAAATATTATGGTACATAAAGAAACCAAAAGACCAAAAGGGAGGACTAAAAGTTTGTGGAAGGAAGGAACTTGCTGCAGAGGGAGAGAGTCATGCTTAAGTAACTTGTAAAAAGTGTTAGATAGATGTAGATAGAAAGCTTGATAAGAAGAAAATATTTAGGTAAAGTACTTTTTGAGAAATTGTGCATTGGTGGGCTCTTTGAAAACATGGCCTTCATTGGTTTGAAGGAAATAGGTGCTTGGACCAAGAATGTCTTTAACTAAATATGGGCCCCACCATTTTTGGGAATATTTACTTTATTTGTCATGTGTGTAGTCTAATTTAAGGATAAGATCACCAATATTAAATATGCAAAATTTAACACATTTATTATGTTATTTAGCAATGCGAGCCTTGTATTGGTAGTTATGTTATAAGGCAGAAAGATGATGTTCATCAAGTAGATCAAGGGCATGAAGATGAGATTCATGCAATTATTCATCAAAAATAATACCATGAAGGGATATACAAAGAGAGGGAAGCTCAACTTCTAAAGTAGGAACTAACTCAGAACCATAGACTAGAAAAAATGGATTTGTCCTAGTAGCAGTACGTATACTAGTTCAATAGGCTCAAAGTACAGGGTAAATATGAAGATGTCAATTTGTGTGGGTTTCATGAATTATCTTTTGGAAAATTTTGTTAAGAATTTTATTAGTCACCTCAACTTGACCATTGTATTGCAAATGATAAGGCATGAATTATTTTTGATTGATCTTAAATTTTTTATAGAGTTGTTTAACATGTTTATTTTTGAAATTACCATTACTATTTGAAATGATGGTATGGGGAATGCCAAAGTGGTAAATGATTTAGTTAAGAATAAATTTGGAAATGGTAAGACTGGTGACATTAACAAGGGGTATGGCTTCTACCCACTTGGTAAAATATTCGATAGTGGTGATGATAAAGACATGTCCATCATGGAAACAAGGAAGTTTATCAATGTGATCAAATCCCCATGTGGAAAAAGGGTAAAGATATTTTATAGTTTAAGGTTTTGTTGGAGGTGAATAGATTAGACCATCATGAAACTGATAAAGATTACACTTTTTAGCATATTCTATTGCATTCTTTTTGAGAGTAGGCCAATAGTAACCCATACATAAGCATTTGCATGTTGTAGCATATCCGCTATAGTAACCACTACAAATGCCCACATGTGCTTGTTCAAGAAGAGGAAGGACCTCATCTTGCATAACACACTGGAGCAAGGTACCTTTAACATTGTGATAGTAAAGGATGTTGTGTCGAAATACATACTTAAAAGCTTATTTATGAATGCGTGTCTTTTCACGAGAGTCTAGATTATGAGGATAGGTTTGATGTTTCAAGAATTGATTGATATCTTTATACGACAAGCTTTGTTGAATGGTAATAGCCTCAATGTGATAGATAAGTGAATCCAATGGTTGAGTAGAAGATGGGGATTTTTTTATTTGTATAATAAAAGAAGGATCAGAAAGAACTTGATGTGGATGAAAGAGGGATGCTAATGAGGCAATATAATCAACAATAGAGTTTTGATCTCTAGGTATAGACTCAATAGTGAAAGAAATAAAATCCTTAGCAAGAGTGGTTGTAATTTGATGATATGTGATAAGGTTATCACTTTTACATTGATAATCACCACTAATTTAATAGTAAATAAGCTGAGAACCACCTAAAGTGTGAAGGTATTGAATGTCTAAATCAAAATCAGATCTCATGCCTAAGATAAGAGCTTTGTATTTAGCTATATTATTGGTGACATCAAAGGTGAAGCAAAAAATTAAAAGAATGATCTTGCCAAGAGGAATCATGAAAATGCAACCTGATTCGGTTCCTTGAAGGCATTTAACACCATCAAAGTGAAGGGTCCAAGTATCTTTATGTAAGTCAACATTAATTTTAGGAAGCTTCTTGATAAAAAAAATTGGTTTAGTAGTACCAGAGGGAGTAGTGGATTCATCAATATTATTGGCTTCAAGATCAATAGTAAATCTATAAGTTTTTTTTGAGAGAAATAACTTTATTAAGACCTTTGATGTAAAGGATATTATCATTTGGAAGATTATCTTGAAGAGAAGAAGTGGCTGGAATGGGACTTATAACAAGTTGATCAACTATGACTTGACCTTTAACAACTTTTTGAGTGATGATACGAAGATCAAATTCCATAAGTAAGACCATCCATTTGCCAATTCTATCTCCAAGAAGAAAGGCTTTGGAGAAGAAATGACGAAGGGGTTGGAATGAACAATGACATAAGTAGTTTGGTAAAGCATATAGTGATGAAGCTTTTCAACTATAAATAGATGACAAGGCAATCACACTCAATTTTGGCATTACATGTCTCATAGTCGATGAGGCCTCAACTTATGTAGTAGATAACATACTCTCATCCCATATCATCTTGTTGGGAAAACGTTGCCCCAACTAAAATAGGTGTGGAAGAAGTATATAGAATCAAAGGTTTATCATTAGAAGGAGGTCAAAGTGTGGATGGGTGAAGCAAAGACTCTTTCATGTTATCAAAAGATTTTTGACATGAATCCATCCATTATAAAGAAATACATTTCTTGAGAAGGGAATTGATGGAGTGAATTCAGTATGCCATTTTTGGGATGAATCATCTAATTGCCTAAAGTTTTCCCAAATAAGTATGAATGTTAGGAATAGAATGAGGAATAGGCATGTTGATGATAACACTAATTTTGGCAAGATCAACATCAATGTCACGGAGAGAGACTAAGAATCCTAATAATTTTTCAGATGTCATTCCAAAGACACATAAGGATTAAGACTAACTTTATATTTAAGAAGATGGTCAAATATGATATCTAGATCAGAAAGATGATTTTTTTGATGTTTGGATTTAGCAATAACATCATCTACATAGGTTTCAACTATTTTTTAAATGAGATCATGAAATATGTGAGTCATCACTCATATGTAAGTGGCTCTGACATTTTTGAGGCTGAAGAGCATTTTGACATAGCAATAGGTGCCCCATTTTATGGTAAAAGTAGTCTTATATTGGTCCTCAGGGGCAATATGAATTTGATTATATCCCAAGAAGCCATACATAAGAGATAACATTTCATAATCAATCATGGAATCAACAATGGCATTTATTAAAGGTAAGGGGAAGTTGTCCTTTGGACAAGGAAGATTAAGATTGTAAAAATCAATAAAATGTGAATGACCATAGTGATTTTATTCTAAATGGGAAAAATGTTAGAAACCCATTCAGAATAATCCACTGGTTTGATAAATTTAACATCAAGTAATTTGATGATTTCCTTATGACATAAATTTAAAACTTCAGGTGGAATTTTTTTTTGTTTTTGATGTACAAACTTTGCATCAAGATATGTAATGATGTTATGCACCACAATTCTAGGGTCAATGCTAGGCATGTCCTCGTAGGACCAATCAAAAGCCTCATGATATTTATCAAAAAATAAGATAAAATTATCATGTTTAGTAGGTGAGAGTTCTCAAAAAATTGTGATAGGTTGAGGAGAAGATGGAGTACCATATTTAATATGAGTGGTTTCTTCAATAAGCATGGCATTTCCATCTTGAAAGTGGTATAATACATTGGGTAAGACAGAAATTAGATTTGTGTTAGGATCAATACTAGCAATGAAGTTATTAAAGCAAGGAGTTTTAGTTTTGAGCTTTCCAAGTTTATAATGCTACCGAGGAAGCTAAAGTTCTCATGCATAAATTAACTCAAGGATAGCTTCAACACTAGGTAAGGTAGGAAGTGGACCATAATACTCAAAATATACTTCAAGATATAAAATTTTATTTCCATGGTGATCAAACTCAAAGTGTATCTGATGAACATCGATGGCCTTGGCATTCAGTGTAATTTCAATAGTAGAAGTAGATGGAGTAGAAGAAATTGGTGTGTTAGTGGATTTGGTGATGGGAGAAGGATAAAATATGATGATTGGATCTAAAGGTGGTAAAGGAGGTGTTAGAACTTTTGGAGATTTAGAAGGCATAATTTGCTTTACCACCCAAGGAGTATCGATAAGAGAAATATTGATGGGAGCCACATGAGCCTCAGGATCTAAGGTATGATCAATAGAAATGCTATGAACATCCTAATTAAAATCATGAATTTAGGCTAAGATTTTTTGATAATGGACATCCAAGTCTCTAGATTGATCTTGGGCCATTATATAGTTGTCATCGTATGTTGGATAAATCATACATGTTTGAGAATTTAGGGGGGTTTCAGAGGATGAAACCCTAATATTATTGAATGTATGAGGAGACATGATGAGAGGATCTTAAAATAATTTAGTCACTATAAAATCATTACAAGTGACGGCATCTTCTAATAGAGAAGGCTCCTAAACATTGCATGGAGGGGAAAATCGATAATCTCATCCATGAGAGGAATCGTATGGTCTCTTGGTAAGAGAAAAGGAGGAAGCTATTATGAAATATAGGGAGGTAACTTGGTGGTATTGCAAGTATGTTACAAATCATTTGGCTCTTCATCATCAGAATCCATAAGAGTAACTTGTAAATCATGATTCATATTGATGAACTTAGGTAAAGGGTCACTATTGATCTTAGAAATTGTAGGAACACAATATTATGATTTAGGATTAGGTAGTTGGATACTCCATGGGTTAGGATTGGCTTCATTCTTATATCATTTTCATTATGTAAGAATTTAATACATTGACTATTGGAAGAAGCAATGCCCCTCATTTGATTAGTCCATGGATGACTAATGAGTATGTTATAAGATAAAGGAAGATCAAGGACCATAAGATTAGTTTGAATAGTCTTAGGTCTAGTGGTTAATGGTAGCCAAATACAACCAAGTGGCTTTTGATTAGTCTTATCAAAACCATGATAGATAAGATGATTTTTTTTGAGATGATCCTTATTATAACCAAGATGTTGGATGAGCCATAAATATGTCACATTAATACCAAATCCTTCATCAACTAAAACTTTTCGAATAAGAGTGGTATTAATGGATACTTTGATAAAGAGTAGTGGATCATTGGCATGCAAAATAATTACATCATTGATCATGTCCTCTTTAAGGAATTTAATAGAAGGCTTGGAATAAAGACATGTAGTTTTAATGGTATTGACATTGGTAGGTTGAGATTTGATAGAAGGTGGTTCTTTATCTAAGAAAGATGGATCTTCAATCTCTTGAAGTTGTTGCATAAGGAATTTATAATGATAAGGTGAAGTGTGAACCAACTCCATAAGTGGAATCTTCCAAGGAATAAAGTTGAGTTCTTCAAAAAAAATTCCAATGAGATTTAGAAGAACTAGTACAAGGTTTGGGAGGTAAATTCAACTTTGGAGGAATAGATGTGGTTGGAGGATCAAAATGAAGGAGTTGTTCCTCAAGTGTTTCTGAATCAAGATTAGTAGTGGTAATATCTTTAAGAAGTTGTTTTTACAAAGATGGATTTTTAGGCTTGGTAACATAATCTTTATGAGATGGTTTATGATGATAATTGACCTTATCAGTGCTGACATATTGAGAATTATTAAATTCTTGGTCATAATCAGCATCAATGGCACAAACATTCTTAGAAGTTGATTGATTATTTGAAGAGTATTTTTGATTATTTGAAGAAGAAACTTTGAAAGTTTGTCATTTTTGAAAAGCAATAATGTACTCTTGATGATGAAGATTGATCATAGATTCAAGGTTGAATGAATCACCAAGCACATAATATGCAACAAATTTAGTGAGCCCTCTACAAGATTCATGAGAATGCCTAATGTCTACATGGAACAAATAAAATAGATTGGGATCATACCACTTAGGAGGAGCATTGGGATAGATGAAAGGTTTTGAGGGTGGTAAAAATTGTTTCATTTATTGAATTGAAAGAGGTGTATGAGAAGGTGAAGGAACATTGGTTTTAACAACTCCTTGTTTAGTTTACAGAGTATTACTAGTGATAGTATTATATGTTTGGAAAGATCCTTTAAAAATTTTAGGATTAGGTTCTAATTGCTTCATAAGAAAATATTAATGTTTAACTTGATCAAGAGCTTCATTAAGTGTTTGGGGAGTAAAGTTTCAAACCTTATATTAGAGAGTGGGAGTCAAAGTAGTGATAAAGAGTTTGAATAAGCTATCATCAATCACGTTATGTTTGGATTTATGAGCTAAAGATTTCCATATTTTGACAAAGTCATGAGCTGATTCAGTTGGAGATTGTTTAGCATTGATGGAGTTGCTAATACAATTTTTGAGAAGATGATTGTGTTGAAACTCTTTAACTAAAGGATTAACCAAATCTTCAATTTTCCAAATAGAATGTTAGGGAATTTGATTATACCATTCAAATACATCACCGGTAAATTTTTTTACTAAGAGTTTAGTTGTGGCAAAGGTATTAGTTTGGATCCACTCTTTGTAAAGGTTGCCAAAGGCTTTGAAAAATGAAGCAAGGTCTTTAGTCCCATTATATTTGATAGTTAAAGATATGTTACCAATATCAATGCATATAATAAAGGGGGATAAAGGCTCATTTTGAATGGTTTGAAGCATCTTGTTATTCATTATGGGTTGAGGAATAATATTACTTGAGGCATCCTGAAGAGGTGGAGGAATGATATTAGGATTAACTTGAAGATGCATAGTTAGAGGTTCATTAGCCACATTGATTAGATGTTGTTGAAGTTACATCATTTGGTTAGTGTTATAATTTTTTATAATGTTGATTTTTTAGATAACTTGGGCTAAAAGTTGGGTTGTATCGGGAGGTGGGTTGGTGTTAGGGGGAGGATTATTAGAAGAAGGATTACTAATGGGATTGTTAAGTAAACTTGTATTAATTATTTCCACATTAGTTTGAAGATTTTAAAGATAAGAAGTATCTTGGTAAGTAAGTAAAGGATCAGATTCATCAACTTCATCTTGAGTTTTTATTTGCACCATGTTATAGGTCATTGATGGAGGAGAAAAGGTGCCCCAAGAGTCATAGTGCTCTTGGGAGGAAAAGAGAGGGAGAAATAGACATCCCATATAGTATATAAATGGTTCAAGCTATCCAAAAAGATTCTGATAGGAGACTTCATTCTGAATAAAGAAAAATAAATAAAATGCAAAATTGGAGCAATAGGGAATTAGATTGATGAACATGGAAAGCATAAAATAGTACAAGGTTGACTAGGTAGACATATCACAAAAAATAGGGCCTAAAAATAGTATAGGGTTGATTGGGTTGATCCAATATAGTAAATAAAGGTAGGAAAAGAGGTAAAAAGGGTTGCAGACAGTACAAGGTCGATTGGGTCGATCCTATAAAGTACATAAAGATTGGAAAAAGATACAAGGTTGACTAGATCAACTTAGTATATCAAATAAGAAAGAAAAGAAAGTTTGTAACAAGTTGTGAAATAAAACAAGACAATTTTTGTAGATAATATAGGAAAGTAAGAACTAAAAAAAACAAACAGTCAATTAGATTAATGCTGGCCAATCTAATTGAAGCACACAATAAAAAACCTTACAATAACGTTGGCTAATGCAAATTTTTACACACACAATTGAAAAAAGAGTAAAAAATTAACTTGAAAAGTAAAGAGATAACTAATTGGTCAACCTAAGTATTTTATTATATTATTATGAATATGATTTTACATGTAATGGGAAGTTGGTTGTAAAGCAAGGAACTAGATAGCAATCTAAAGATGGTTTCAGGTAGTTTGGGCTGAAATGGACTGTAGTGGCAATGATATAGGCTTGGTATTGGGGCATACACCCTCACTTCACACACCGTAATGATAAGGGTATTGGGTGCTTAGCAAGAATATACCATTAACCATGTTTTATACTTGACCAGAGTATCAAGTTAGATTCCCCCTTGGTGATGAAATCTAAGTAGGTTAGCTTTCGATAGATAAATATTAAAGTATTTTTTTATATTATATGATTTAGCAATGTGTACATAAAATATAAATAATGAAACTAAATTATTAATTAAAAATCCCTTAATTAGATTATGTGAACTATTCTAAAAATGCAAGCAACAAGAAAATAAAGGTGTGAACTAATTACTAACATATAAAGATTAATTCCAACTTAAAATAAGGTATAGTGTTGACACTATATGCATGAAATACATAACATGGTCAACAAGGTCACACTTTTACTATAGAAGGAAGGTGTATAAATGTATAGGGTTGACTAGGATCAACTTAGTTATTTCAGACAACACACAAAATATAGAACTAGGTCGACAAGGTCAATGCAATTGACTATGCAAGGGAAATTTTGAAGACTATAAACTATGAAAGGAAAGATAGAAAATGAAGAGATAGAGAGATAAAGGGGAACCTTGGTGGATCAAAGATGTAAATAATGAAGATTGATTATCAAGAACCTTGAAGAATGCTGATAAAACCTGCTAACTGGGTCGATCAAGCTATGTAGGGACTTGTTGTAGAAGCCTAAAAATGTATAAGGTTGACTCAAGTTGACCTAGTATGTTTTTTGGATGCTTGAAAGTGTACAAGGTTGACTGGGTCAACTTAGTAGTCTAAAATAAAAGTCTAGAAACTTGTACTAGGTCATCTAAGTCGATCTAGTTGTTTGTTCTTAAAAACTTGTGCATAAAAAATTAGAAATGGGTCTATAGAGTTGATCCAATATGATAGATATATGATAAAAATAATGGTAAAAAGAATGAAAAAAGTGAAATAAATCCTACAAGGGTTAGTTTCACATCGGGTTCACCATAATGTATGCAATCAAAAATAGATCATGTCTATAAATTAATTCTAGCTTGGAGAAGATAGAACATACCTACACTTCTAATTGGGAATACATATGTTAAGCGGGAGCATGACCAATATGGAAATCTAATAGACCTGATTAGGGGATCACTTATCACAATACACCATGTGAGGTAGGGTTCTAAAGCCTACAGTCTAACATAATCATGCAACAATCCTAAAAGAGTCCTAGGTTTAATATTTCACCTATGCTAACAACAAGAAAGTAAATCTAATCTAGTGCACACCAAAGCTTGTGGCACAATAAAAAGGGTTAGTAAAGAAATCAAAACATGTATAAGAGAATATAAATTAATCTAAGAATGAGTAAGAACCCAATACATGGAATATGAAGAGTAATATTACTCAAGCCAATACTTATGCTACTTCTATCTACTAAAGAGAGGAGAATAAATTTAAAATATACTTACCTAAATACGAACTCATTGAGACTCAATATTTACCTTGGCTAAAGGAGATTTATAAGAGGTTTTTGTGGTTTGTAAGGATAACTAAGAAAGGCCAAAGCATTCAAGACTTATCCACAAGACTAGATTCTCCAAGTAGAAACTTTAAGCTAAGACTCCTTAAGTAGAATGGTGGAAAAGCAGATTGTGAAGAAGTACGAGCGAATAATAACTCTTGATTGCATATATGAAATAATGATAAAATGATCTTATATTTATAGGTGAATCTTTCCCTAAATCCTCCTAAAAACATTAACTTTATAGGGTCAACCATGATCGACCTTGTGTGTTTTCAGGGATAATTCACTATATCTAAGCTAGGTTGGTTGAAAGGCTAACAAACCATAAAAATTAAAAAAACCCTTAAAATGTATAGGGTCGACCATGGTTGACCTAGTATAATTGAAAATCCAAAAGGGAATTAAGGCAAGAAAATGAGGATAGAAAGAGGAAAAATATTGGAGGAGTGTGAAAGGGAGGCGTAATAGCTTAAATAATGATTTTAAGAGTTGGTTAAATTGGTAATAATGTCATAATAAGGGAAAATAATCCTATGAATCACCAAAGGTCTATCCACCCATTTCTTAGTATATCCCTTAAAGCATGCACTTAGAGAGATTAAGTTTTGATGGGTTCCTACAAGATGTAAAGCATCAATATTTGATAAAAGTTGAAAATACTATGTGTATACACATTTTATATTAGTTGGTAAAAATTCAAGGGGCAAGCTACTAGTTTATACACATATACAATTTTTTGATTCATGAGGCATGATACTAGTTCATATACATACTCAACAACATAGTTTATAGTTGAATTAAAAATGGTTGTCATTCCACTTCTCAATTATCAAATATGTGGTCATAATGGGGGCATGAACACTATTCATTCCCTTTTGATCATGCATTTATTCTACATTGAGTGAACTCGAGAAAAAATATAAAATCAAACTTGTGTTCATGATGGGGGTATGAACATTATTCATTCCCTTTTGATTATACATTTGGTTTACATAGAGTGAACTTGAGTGAAACTATACAATTGAATTTATAAGATATACAGTGGTTGATTCAATTTCTTTGAGCTAATTGATCATGTGGTTCTCTCTTTAATTGCATAGTTTTTTGAGTTACTATGTTGAATACTTGTACACACATCATGAGGGGACATGTTGTCTTCCCAACCCATGATCCTACATAGCTACATAAATTTAGGGCACAATCACCCCAACTCTTCATGTGCTTCAACAAAGAAGTGCAATTTTATTCAATAATTCAAAAAATAAACATCATCTCTAATAAGTTGCAAAGGAAACATGGTTTTCAACAACAAACATGTATACTCTCACCTTTGCTCTTTAAAAGTTTAAAAATTCAATTTCAGATTTAAATTATGAATCTATGGATATTGACTACACATGATTATAGGTTTTATTATTGAGTGACTTGCACAATTAGATATTCATATCGAAGATAATGTGTGTTGTACATAATTAAGTATATATTTATCCTTTTAATTTAATAATTCTATTATTATAATAAAAAGGGGGAATTTTTAGATACTAAAATATGGTATTTAGTAATTGCCAATGAAAATCTTGACACACATTTGCCACACATGACTTGGGCTCAAAAATATGGTCCTAATCTACCATTCTCTCACACTTGCATGATATCTTATGAGTTTGAC
Source organism: Torreya grandis (assembly GCA_037957365.1). Taxonomy (NCBI): domain Eukaryota; kingdom Viridiplantae; phylum Streptophyta; class Pinopsida; order Cupressales; family Taxaceae; genus Torreya; species Torreya grandis. The sequence goes on along the minus strand of JARHVA010000123.1, from coordinate 1,378,433 downwards.
CCTTATATTCTACTGTTACACACCTACATGAACCTCACCATCTATTTCAAACCTGTTAAATATCCTTCATAGACATATCTAGACCTCAATTCAGTCCACTTGTACATAAGTTAGTTTCATAAGTTTTAATCAGTATCACTATTCAATACTAACCTGATCTAGTTAGGACTGGCCCATTCCCAACAATGATTAATTTTTAAAGTCAAAAATATTATTAAGGTTAAACAATTTACCTAGCAAGTCGATGGCATGATAAATTACCCAATTAGACTCATATATAGACAAATCAAAGTCTCATTGAAAAATGACTTGGCAATTATCTAGTACACATATATAGACTTACAAATTAAAAAAAAAATTCCCTATTCTTCGCAAAGTTATGACTATATCACTTGGAGTAGTCTTAAGCCAACACTAAATCCAACTCAAAGCAAACTTTACCAAGTATCAAATCTAAATTATTAGTTGCATACGTATAACAAAGGATCATAATTTTATAATCACATGAGATGGGAGAACTATGTGTGGCTTGATTTCCTTATTTGGAGTATTAGATATGTAGGTAACAATGAATCATGAAATAATGATGATTGGGGTTATCTCAACCCATTAATTTTTTTAATTTTTTTAGGTTTATATCCCTCATAAGCACACATAGATTTTCAAGGTGAAAGAGACTAATTTATAGAGTTGTGCACATCATCAGGGTTTTAGATCACACATGCAAAGACAAATGAAGGTAATCATATGGTCACAATACGTCATTTACACATAGGTCAATACCGACCAACACATGTTAGTACCAACCAACTATTTTGATCAATATCAATAAAATTGACCTTGTATAGACATAAGTATAGTTTATGAACTAATTGAATCACATGACTACTTTTATCTGATTTCTACTTCCATAAAATAGTCATAGTCAGACAATCAACCCAAAAAATTAATTATTCATTACTTTGTTGTAATCACTACATTTAACATATGCCACTTATCAAATCATTGTAATAATTTTCAATATTGTACATTCAAATTCATGCTTGAATACCATATCTTAATATCTGAATGATTATACTAGTTTCTATCCTATTCGGGTTGAAAAACCAAATTAGGGTAAAACATGAGACTATCATAAATATGGATTCCTTGAACTAAATTTTTTTATCAACCCATACCACACTATTAAACCATATAAATTACTATGAATACATAGAGCTTGTTGATTATAAGAATAAAATTATAACATTTAAATCATGATATGTAATAAAAAACATTTACCTAAAAATAACACATTTCAAGTTAGAATAATAAGTCTAAGATTTGCACTAATAAAAAGTATACTACTCACTCATCCTACACAAAATTGGTATATAAAGAAAGAAAAAATCTTAAAAATGATGTTTCAATATTTATAAAGGTACTTTATGAGATACCTTATAAGCCCAGCTAAAAAAATAGTATATAACATTTTTAAATAGTCTAAACTTTCTATCTTTGACGTGCTACAGATGAAAATTATCCTCAAAGTACTAAGGGAAGCTTATATATATATAGTCCAAATTTTTAAATTTGTAAAATTATTTTTAGCCAATGTCATTAGCCTAGAGTAAATTACTCTAGATAAAATTATGTACGTGATTTTTAGATAATGATATACCCAAAAAATCATAAAAAATAACTTTATCAACCAACATAATAATGCCAATTGTGAGCAAACAATATAAACATGAAAGTAAGAAAAAAATAGGAATTTTAGGACAAATTTAAGTATGTGATGGTGGCATGAAGGTGGTAGTAAGTAGGATAGCCAAAGATTCATCTATCAAGAAATTCTAGAAGCTGACCTAACCTTGATACAAGCGTATGTGAATACACACACTTAGTGAGATTAATGTGTCAGCAAGCCCTAGATGAAAAAATGGTAAAGTGTTTTTAATGTGTAGATAAGTAGTATTCAAAATATGAATCATAAATTTACAAACATCATATGAACAAAAAGATTAAAATTGACCATTGCATTAAAAATATAAAATTAAAATTCTCTTCATTTTTTAATCATAATGTGATTCCAATGATTCCAATTAATTCCAATAATATTATGAAGCACATTTCATTTGTCAAAAGTAAAAAAACATGTCTTAAGACATTTTAAAAAAATCTATAATTTGGACCATTGATGTTATGTATGAATGCCATTTTAAATGTAAGGTCCTTAACCTTCTCTATACCATCCTAGGCCCTTGTGTCATCACCTCATCATTCTTTTCCAATCGTAATTTGCATGCATCACACACATACCATTTAAATCTTTCACCCTATCCTCCTCACCCACTAAACCCTTTCTCTCCCAATAGCTCATTATCACCTCCTCATAATCTTCCTTCCCATCATAATAACTCATTCACCTCATAAGCACCCTACACCTTCTCCTTCTACCCCATCCTCATTATCTCCCTCTATTACCCTCTACTTGCATCAAACACATGGTACCTCCCACACCCCCTACTTGTATGGCATTCACCTTCAATCTACAAACCATTATCATCTTGGACTCAAACCCTTCTCTTTAATTCACTCCACACCTCCTCCAACTCACTATCATCCTTTGAATTTGACCTTTATTCCTTCTAAAACTCTTCTATCCTAAATTTTAAAAAGTGAGACAATAATAAAATAAAATGTGTAACACCACTAGAACAATGTTTAAGCAATCATGAAATATGACTATTTTTTTTGAAGATTCAATTATACACAAAACAAAAAAATTGAAACAAAAAATATAAATAACTTCAAAACACCAAACAATGTAAAGTATGCTCTAAATTTTAGCCACCAAACATTTTGCCTTTATCATGAGAAATTTTTGGTCTATAAATGTGACACATCAAACAATGAAAAGTTAGAAACTCATTTTCAATAATAGCCCAAACATTATATCTTGGAAATGTTGTAGATGATATATCAAAATCCCTATTTGAATATATGTCAAAAAATATGTTCATGTGAGTATCAAGATTAATAACCTCTTGAAGAAAATATTTATCATAAACAACGATAATTATAAGATTCAAAATAAAGTGACATAAGACTAGAGCACACATAGTGAAGGTAATGTAAACTAATTAAAAAAGAAGAAGATTGAACTAAACAATCAACCGTGTAAATAAATTACAAAACAACAAAATCATTATCCAACTTAAAAGGTGTCCATTATTCCTTGTAGTTGTGGTAATACTCATAAATATGGATTCCTTGAACTCCACAAATCCCTCAAACTTTACCATGCTATCAAACCACATAAGCTACTATGAATATGTAGAGCTTGTCTATTATGAGAATAAAATTATAGCATTTAAATATTGATGTATAATAATAAAATATTTACCTAAAATTATCCCATTGAAAGTTATCATGATAAGTCTTATATTTGCATTGATAAAAAGTGTACTAAATGCTTATCTTGCACAAAATTGGTATAAAGATGGAAAAAAAACTTTTAAAGTGTTGTTTCAATCTTTATAAAGATACTCCACAAGATACCTTATAAGCCATACTAAAAATAATAGAAAGTAACATTTTTAAATAGTCTAAAACTTTCTATCTTTAACATGCTATAGATGACATTATGTTTAAAAATTATTTATCAAAACTTTTTCAAACTAAAAAAAAACTATTAGTGTCTAAAAAAAACTACTTTGCTCATCACATAAGAGTACAGTAGATGAGCTTTACATTTACTAACAAAAATAAAATTCACATTACAACAATCAACCACAAAATTAAGGTGTACAATCCAGGAAAATAAATGTTTAACTAAAAAATATATACTATTAGTAGTGATTGTCGTGACAATATGCTTGTAGGGATTTATTTGAAATATGTTTGCAAAACCTTTATTCTATATTAAATTTTTAGGCCAAGCCCTCATAGTTAGTTAGTTCAACCATATTTAAATTTTACATCATAAAAATAATGATTCCAATTTTGAATTGATACATAAGACAAATATTTTACCTGTAACAATCAAATCCATTCAAGGTGATATACAACATTAAAGTCTGCACTAGAAGAGCAATTGTACTACATGTTACAAGAATATTCCAGGAAGAAAATAAAGCATCCCTAGAAAAAACCCAAAAATTTAGTGGTGTGTAAAATTTTGACCTCGTTTAGAAGAAAATACCATGTAAACACAAGGTAAAACATTTAGCATTGCATTAACAATGTAAACATGAAATAATTTTCATTTTTATAACATAATCCGATTCCAATCATTTCAAAAAATTTAAGTACATTTCATTTGTTAATAGTTAAAAACATGTTTTATGGCTCTCATTTTTAAATAAATATATATTGGAAAATATTGATGTTATATTTATTTGTTATTTTAAACATAAGGTTGTTGTACACAAAATTTAAAATCATGAAATTTTTAAAATTTTGGTTTCCACATGGAGAAACTTGAAGTTTGGCACTAGGTCAGCTTTGCCTCATAGATGTATTAGGTCTTCTACATGTTTCACTTGAGGAAATTTTATTTTAGAGAAACTGGAAAAATCAAGTACCATTCACACCTCAAGTGCACATATGCAATTCTTCAGTTTTGTCATATATTTTGCATTTAGATTTCGTTTTGGTTCTCATTTGATACATTAGAAAGATATTGTCTCAAGGAACATTTTTCTCCATAGGATCAAAGTTTCACACTTCATATATTTTTCATATTAGAGATCTAGAACTTTGGAGCTGGGTATGCTGGGTTTCCTAGATGCGTTGGGCACAATAAGTACATTGGGCTTGTCAAGTGCAAATCTTTATTTTATCATATATTTCATATCTATACTCCATTTTGGTTATTGCTTGATGATTTGGAAAGATATTATCTCAAGGATCATCTTTAATTCAGATAACAAAGGTCCAAACTTCATATATTTTGTGTAAAATCCAAGCGAAGAAATCAGGTACCATTTACACAATTGTACAATAGGTGTGATTCTATTTTGTCATATATTTTACATCCATACTCCATTTTGGTTCTTATTTAATGCATTGAAAATATATTGTCCTAAGGAACATCTTTCTCTATAAGATCAAAGTCCCAAAATTCATAGATTTTTCATACTAGAGATATAAAAATTTAGTGACGGTCAGTTGGGCCTCCATGAGGTGCCAGATGAGCTAGGCACAATAGGTACATTGAGTGAATCAAGTGAAAATATTTAGTTTTGTCATATCTTTCAAATTCAAACTCTGCTTTGTTTCTCATTTGATGCATTAGAAATATATTATCTCAAGGATCATCTTTACTTTAGATATCATAGGCCCAAACTTCATAGACTTTGTGTAAAATCTAACCAGAGAAATAAGGTACCATACACACAAGTGCTCAGTAAGTAAAATTCTTTTGTTTGTCATATATTTCGCATCCAAACTCATTTTAGTTCTTGTTTGATGCATTGGGAAGATATTGTCCCAAAGAACATCTTTCTCCATAGGATAAAAGTCCCAAATTCATATATTTTTCATACCAAAGATTCAAAACTTTTGGGGAAGGTTAGATGGGATTCTTGAATGTAGTGAATACACTGGGCATAATTGGTACACTGGGCACGCTAGGTGTAAATATTCTATTTTGGCATATCTTTCACATCTAGACTCTGTTTTGGTTCTCATTTGATGAATTGGTAAGGTATTGTCCCAAGGATAATCTTTGCTTAACATATCAAAGTCCTAAACTTTATATATTTCATGAAAAATACAATTGAATAAATTAGGTACTATTCACACAAGTGCGTGGTAGGGGCAAATCTTTCTTTTTGTGATATATTTTACACCCATACTCCATTTTGGTCCTTATTTGATGCATTGGAAAGATATTTACTTAAGGATAAAAATCCAAAACCTCATAGAATTTTCATACTAGAGATATGGAAATTTTAAGGTGGGCTGACCTAGCCTCATGGGTGTACTAGATGCATAAGTGCAATAGGTACACTAGGTACGCCATAATGCAAAGGCTAAAATAAAATTATTATTTTGGCCATATCTTTCACATCCATAATTCATTTTTTATCTCATTTAAAGTGTTGAAAATGCCTTGAAATGATAAATCCAATAATGTGAAATATTTGATCCTTAGAGTGCACCAAATTTCAATTTCAAGCAATATTCTCACAAGAACAATAAAAACCCAAGACTTGATAACACCAATAGGATGGATAGAAGGAGTAAATCAACATAAATGGAACATTATTACCATCTATTTTCACCTCTTTACACCTCCATTATAGGATTCTTAATTGCTCATTAGACTTAGTTTTGACATAGTGATAGCATGATTAAAGGATTTTGGATGATGGATTGGATGATTGATTCAAGGACTCATTTTGACATGGTTTACCTATAATATTTTTAGATTGATTTTGACATGGATTTGATGTGAGCTTCTTAGATGGACTTCCATGGAGGAGGAGTCTTGGTTATATATATGAAGGAGGGAAGATCAAGGGTTGAGGTTCAAACTTAGTGGGATGAAATCCATGGTTGTAGATTATCCAAGGAATATTGAATTCCTTAGAAACCTCTAGAGTTAGAGGTCTCTAGAGAGGAGGGTTAGGTTAGAGAGAGTTCTAAAACTCTCTTTAGGAGTTAATTATGATTAAAGGGGAGGTTTGATGGGGATTAGAGAAGGATTAGGTGACTAGGGGTGTATGAAAGGCTAGGGTGTAGGTTAATAGGTGGGTAGGTGAGGTTATGAGAATTTAAAATTCTCACATAATAGATAACTAGGATTGGATTTAGGATAATGGGAATTAAGATAAATTAATTATAAAATGGGATTAGATTAAGGATAGTAGATGAAGGATAATAAAGGAAGGGGATATTATATAAATGGCTAAGATTAGGATAAATTAGTGGGATAAAAGGAGGATGAGTGAAATTAGTGTCGACTAATAGAAATATTAGTGACATTAATGAAGTAAATGATTTTAGGGGCATACATTTAAAAAAAAAATTTAGCTAATAAAAAAGGGTAAATATTAATTTGACAATACCTCATAGGCGTGCTAGTTGTGAATTCTTCATTTTGACATATCTTTCACATGCTGACTCCATTTTGGTTATTATTTGATGCTTTGGAAAGATATTATATTTTCTTTAGATATCAGAGGCCTGAACTTTATAAATTTTGTGTAAAATCCAACTAGATAAATTAGGTACTATTCACATAATTATGTAGCATATGTAATTCCATTTTGTCATATCTTTTGCATCTGAACTCCATTTTGGTTCTCATTTTAATTTGAAAGACATTATCCCAAGGAACATCTTTCTTCATAGGAACAAAGTCCCAAACTTCATATATTTTTCATATTGGAGATCTATAAATTTGGATGTGGGTTGGTTGGGCCTCCTTGATGTGCCAAAGGAGCTGGGCACAATAGGTATATTGGGCACATTAGGTGAAAATATTCTATTTTATCATATCTTTCATATTCATACTCTGTTTTAGTTCTCATTTGATGAATTGGAAAGATATTGTCTTAAGGACCATATTTTATTTAGATATTAGAGGCCCAAACTTCATAGATGTCACAAGTGCTCAATAGGTGTAATTCTTCCATTTTGTCATATATTTCACATCCATACACTATTTTGGTTCTCACTTGAGTGTTGGAAAGATATTGTCCCAACGAACATCTTTCTCCATAGGATCAAAGTCCAAAACTTCATATATTATTCATACTAAAGATTCAAAACTTTGGAGGTGGGTTAGATGGGCCTCCTAGATGCACTAAATGCACTGGGAATAATAGGTACACTTTGCACGCTAGGTGAAAATCTTCAATTTTGTCATATATTTCACATTTAGACTCTATTTTGGTTCTCATTTGATGAGTTGAAAGATATTTTCCCAAGGATTATCTTTGCTTAAAGTATCAAATTCCTAAACTTTATAAATTTTATGAAAAACCAATTCAATAAATTAGGTACCATTTATACAAGTGCATGATAGGGGAAATATTTAATTTTGTCATATCTTTCACATTTATACTCCATTTTTATTCTTATTTTATGTGTTTGAAAGATATTGTCTCAAGGATTATCTTTCTCCAAAGGATCAAAGTACCAAGCTTCATATATTTTTCATACTTGAGATTTGGAACTTTAGAGGTGGGTTGACTCGACTTCATAGGTACATTGGATGCACAAGGTGTAATAGGTACACTAGGCACACCACAATGTAAAGGTAAAAATTAAATTCTTGTTTTAGCCATATCTTTCACATATGGACTCTATTTTGGCTCCTGTTCGAAGCATTGTAAAGGCCTTGAAATGATAAATCCAATGATGTGAAATATGTGATCCTTAGAGGAAAATTTTAACTCAAAAATATGGAGAAATGTTTTTCTAAAAATACCTCATAGGTGCACTAGTCATGAATTTTTCATTTTTTCATATCTTTCACATCTTGACTCCCTTTTGACTCCCATTCAAAAAAATGAAAATATATTTGAATGAGAAATTCAATGATGTGAAATATTTTATCCTTATAAAGTTTTTGGATGGGTTGACTTCAAATTTTAGTCAAATGTCCCTTTGTAAGACTCAGTTTCATATGTTACTACTGTGTGGCACATATTATTTCCAAGCTCTACCAATCAATGGATAAGGCTCAGTGGGCTTGCTTGGTGTTGTATTTAAAATATTTAAGTCACTTTATTAAAAGTGAAATATAAATATAAATATAATAAGACAAAAATGAAACTACAAAAGGTAAAAAATGAGAATACAAAATGTCATTTCCATCGTCCTATGTGTTATAAATATGAGAGATGGAAATTGTAAAAGGATTATTCTTTATTTCAGCTCTTAGGGAAGGTATGGTTGTAACTTTTTGTGTTTTATGTACTTTTACATATTTTTTAATGGAGTAGAAGCTAAATGATTAAATCATTCTTGGTTTCTTTAGTTTTTCAATTTTATATTTGTGAAATTTAATTTACCATTCATAGACAAAGAAGCCATTAAATTTCTATACTTTTTTTGGTTGTGTGTAACTCATGGTGTTTCCAAAATTTGTGTTGAAAACCCTGTGTATAGGATTTGTACCAAGTGTACCCAATCCAAGCTTTGAAGAGACGATGTGCTTTTAAACAAGCCATTATATATATATATATATATATATATATATATATATATATATATATATATATATGTTGATCTTACTTTTATTTTCATGTGAGAGGAATAATTTACAACCACTTCATTTAAATTCAAGTTTTTCCACTGGTTCTATAAGTTTGGTTTGCTATGATTTTCTCACCTTCACCTCCATCTTCCCCACCATTTCACAAATTTGTTTCATTTTTGTGCTTTTTGGTTAAAAGTACACAAAAACCTAAAAAAACCCATAATTATATGAGGGAGTTTCCCCTCTTAAATGCAATGAAAAATGAGGATCTCAAAGGTGATTTATCCATTTTTATCAAATTTGTGTCACTTGTGATTGGGTTAGTCATAAAACCAAGAATAAACCCAAATGACAAAATTTTGTCAATAATTTTTTAGGATTCTATTAGGGAATCAAACGGTGCATTTGATTTCTAAAAATTGAAGGGAATCCTCTCTTTTTGAAAGAATATTAGTGAATCTGTTAAATTGAAGCTCAAAAGTGATGGAGCACAACCTATGCTTTTGATATTTTGAGTTTTGCTATTGCTATCCAAAGTCTGATTTATGATTGTGAAAATTGATAGCATGGATTGCTGGTGGAAAAGAGAAGAAGTAAACAAGAAAATGATCATATAGTAGCTCAAAATAACGTCTGATTGGGTTTTTGCAAATGATAATATAGTAAAAAATGTTTTCCTCTTTATCTTTATTTTTAAATAAAATTTAATTCTTTTTTTTTGATGATCCAAACAAGGTATAGTTTTTGAAAGATTTCTATGGAGATGTATAAATCAAAAGAAGAGAAGATTTTCCACTCCAAAACTTGTACAAGATGGAACCGATACAAAAAGAACAAGTTCTTGGTGTTAGGAATGAAAGTGATGGTTCTTTTTCCATCATGGTGAACACTCCCATAGAGGAATCAACTTCTTTCATTTGTTGATCTGAATAAGATCTTGAAATTTCAATACAAGAAATAGAAGCAATGGAAGAATGCTTTGAAATCTATTTTTATCTTTTTTCAAATAACAAGAGACAAATAGAAATAAGAAAAAAGAAGTTGACAATGTTTAACATAATGAACATGATACCATAGTCATATAACCTTCGGATTTGAGTCCAATGTGCAAATAAATCAAATGGATTCTTGCACACTTCAAGACCTAGTTGATCAAGTTCAAGAAGGAGAAGTCCCTAATGGTGTGCAAGAGAAAAATGACTTAATAAATGCTTTAAAGGAAAACACTCTATCAATGGAAACATCATTAAAATTCATTCATTTATTCAAATAAGGTCGAGATAACACTGTCCAAAAGGAGAGAATATTTGAGGAACCTATTTCTTTCAAGGATCATGAACAGAATAATCCTAGACTACTCATTGAAGAGTGGCTGACTAATAATAAGGTGGATGTCAAACCTATTAAATCTATTGTAGAATCATGTTTACTACAAGTTTTTAAATAAAATTATCAAACTCAAAATAAAGTAATATATATTTAAGTGCATGAAAACGAATCATTTGCCTTAACTTGGTAGTTCAAATAAGGTCTGTACAATTCAACTCAAGAAGAAAAAATCATAAAGGGGAAGTAACTATAATCCACTTTCAACAATTCTACAAGAGTATGAGTTGAATCATGAGTGCCATAACATACATTTGGGTGAACATGAGATATTAGATGATGTTGTGTGAAAATAAAGCCAAAAATTCTTCCCAAAGGCACCTACATTTCCATTTCGCTCAGGCCTCATGTTTCACATGTTTCCTAAGACCTTTCTCTCTTTTACCTCACCAATTTCTCCCAAACAATTTATAAAAGGCTCATATTTTTTGAAACTTGTTAATGGGTTTGGGTTTGTAAATCCCTATCAAGTCTATGATTTCTATTGAGCATAACCATTTTGGCTTATTCCCTTCCCTTTTATTTTTTATTTTTTGGTGAGCATGTGTTTTTAATAAATGTAACAATATTTTGGTGTTTCCCTTTTTCTCATGTTGGAGCTAATTTTAAGACATAAAGCCTTGATAGGACACTTTTTGGTCAGAGATTTCTATCATGAACACACCCCTAATTGGATGATTAGAGATATTATAAGCTCCATTCTAGGTGACATTATTTCTAAAGGTATTTAAAAAAAATAAACTTATGTTTTTAAATACAAATGAAATTTGTCCCATATATTCTTCCAAGCATCTAAAAATGTCCAAAATTTCAACTCAGACTAATAGGTGGAGTTTTTAAGGTAATGATCTGGGCTGATAGTGTGTGGTCATTTCCTATATGATTGGAATAGGTGAATTGACTGCTTATTGGCTGGATCAGGACATGAGTGTGCACTTCTCACTATCCCCTAGGTGGATAAGGCATTGATCACCAAAGAATATGGAGTTATCATAATTCATCAAAGGAATGTAGTCCCATAGTCATAGCTAGTTGTCATGCCCAAAATTTGAATTCATGAATTTTTTAAACTTCTGTTTCCCACATGGAGAATTCATGAAATTTTTAAAATTTTGGTTCCCACATGGATAAACCAAAAGTTTGGCACTAGGTTAGGAGTCACAGGCATACCAGATATTCTACATGTTTCACTTGAGGAAATTTCATTTTTAATAAATCATATAAATCAAGTACCATTCACACTTCGAGTATGTAGCATATGTATTTCTTCTATTTGTCATATATTTCATATCCAAAATCCATTTTAATTCTTGTTTAATGTGTTGGAAAGATAGTCCCACGGATCATATTTCTATATAAGATCAAAGTCCCAAACTTCATATATTTTTCACACTAAAGATATAAAACTTTAGAGGCATGTTGGTTAGGGCTCTTAGACATGCTAGACACACTAGACACATTAGGTACACTAGGTGTGTTATGTAAAAATATTCCATTTTGTCATGTCTTTCACATTTGGACTCTATTTTTATTCTCATTTAATGTGTTGGAAAAATATTGTCTCAAGGATGTGAAAGATATGAAAAAATGAAAAATGGAAAGATACTATCCTAAGGAGCATCTTTCTCCATAGGATCAAAATACCAATCTTCATATTTTTTTTCATATTGAAGAATCATAAATTTAGAGGTGGGTTGGATGGGCCTCTCAGATACACCAAACATGCTAGGAACAATGGGTACACTGGTTGACTAGGTGAAAGTCTTCCATTTTATCATATCTTTCATAGCCAGGCTCTATTTTGGTTCTCATTTGATGCATTAGAAATATATTATCCCAAAGATCATCTTTGATTAAAGTATTAAAGTCCCAAAATTTATAGATTTTATGAAAAATACAACTAGATAAATTAGTTACTATTCACATAAGTGTGTGACATGTCAAATCTTATGTTTTATAATATCTTTCAGATCTAAACTCTATTTTGGTTCTTATTTGATGCATTAGAAATATATTGTCTCAAGGACCATCTTTCTCCAAAGGATCAAAGTCTAAAACTTTGGATGCAGGTGAACCCAACCTCATGAGAGTGTTGGATGTCTAGGGCATGACAATTATTCTGGGTGCACTAAAATGCAAGGCGAAAATATATATTCTTGTTTTGGCCATAGCTTTCACATCCAGACTCCATTTTGGCTCATGTTTGAAGCATTGGAAAGGTCATGAAATGAGAAATCCAATGATGTAATGTATATGATATTTAGAGGAAAATTTTAGATGAAAAAAGAGGGAGATTTTTTTTTTGATAGTACCTCACAGGGATGCTAGATGTGAATTCTCTATTTTATCACATCTTTCACATTTGGACTTCGTTTAGGTTCCCGTTCGAAGCAATGGAAACATATTTGAATGGAAAATTTGATAATTTGAAATACTTTATCCTCAGAGACCTTTTAGATGGGTTAAAGTCATAGCTTTTAGTCAAATATCCATTTAAAAGACTCAATTTCATATGTTAGTGTGTGGCACATATTATTTCCAGACTCTTCTTCCCAATGGACAAGGCTAGGTGGGCTTGCTTGTTTTTTTATTTAAAATATTGAAATCACTTTATTAAAAAGTGAAATATAAATGTAAAATTGAATAGGAAAAAAATGATAATACAAAAGGTCAAAATGAGAATATGAAATGTCATTTACATCCTCTTATGTGTTATAAATAGGAGAGATGGAAATCATAAAAGGTTCTTTTTTTCAGCTCTTTGGGAAGGCTTGACTGTAAATTTGTGTGTTTCATGTACTTCTCTAGATTTGTTAATAGAGTAGAAGTAAATTGATTAAATCATTATGTGGCTTTATAGGCTTTGATTCTCTTTATTTTCCAATTACTTTGTTGTTCATAGATATATAATCCATTAAAATTCAACATTTTTTTGGGTTGTGTACAACTCACAGTGTTTCTAAACATTGTGTTGAAAACCCTCTGTATAGGATTCATACCAAGTGTACCCAATCCAAGTTTTGAGGAGACATTGTGCTTCCAAGCAAGCAATTTTTTTCTCATATATCTGATGCTCCTAATTTTGTTTTCATGTGAGAGTACTAATTTTCTGTCACATCATTTATATATGAGTTATTTCAATAGTGATATGAGTTTATTTTTCTATGAGTTTCTCACCTTCACCTCCATCCTCCATTATTCTCCCATTTTCAAATTCCAACATTTCCCACTTTTATTTCCTTTTTGAGCTTTCCAGGTAAAAGTACACAAAACCCCCAAAAAATACACATTCATATGAGGGAGCTACCCCTCTCAAACGTAGAGGAAAATTATCATCTCAAAGGTGATTTATCCATTTATTATCCATTTTTTGTTGTTTCCCATTGGGCAAGTCATAAAACCAAGCAAACACTAAAGCAACAATTTTTTTCTGATAAAGGTCATTATGCTTCTTTCAAGAATCCAATTGCTTTGTGTTGCCACCTTGTCATCCACTTACCACTTTAACACATATGCATCACATATGCATCATCTCAATCTTGAATATAGTCATCCTCACCCAATCATCCCCTTCTCTTTAATTCAATCACCACCATCTCTTCCCCACAATCTTCATCCCCAATTGAAATACCTCATTCACCTCCAAAGTATCCTACACCTACCTTTACCTTATCCTTTTTTTCTCCCTTCATTACCCTCTTCTTACATCAAACACATGCCACCCACTATCCTTCCCCATTATACTTAACCTCCTCCATCGCACTAGTTTCATTTGACTTTTTTTTCTTCCTTTTGAGAAACCTATATGTTTTAGACTATAAAGTGATGGGGCAAGGTGCTTATAAATTAAAAAAGAAATGCAAAATATTTTTTGTATGAAAAATACACATTTAGAAACAAAAGAGAACACTATATATATATATATATATCATTCCCAATTACCATATTATTAACATAAAAACTAGTCCTAGAGTTAACTAAACTTATTATTTAAGTAGTTTTCAAACTATGTTTATTTTAATAATTTTACATGTGATTTTAGATAGGTCAACCAAATGTTATTTAATCTCATACATATATAAGTAAATCCCAAAAGTGACATGAAATTATAGTTTCACACCTAGTGACAAAAAAATAAACATGTCAAGTTCTATGAAAAATAAATTAAAAACTTAAAATGCAATTTTTAGCCTTTAGCTGATTTTGTTTGAACTTGAAAATGGGAATTTTTTTTGCTAATGTAATAGTGTAACTAATGGCTGCATGAATCTCTTTAGTATTTTTATTTTTAAAAGAGGGATCAAATGTTAAGCACATGATATACTGAGAGGGGGGGGGGGTGAATCAATATATAATATATCTTATAAAACATTTTTTTAATCAAACTCCACTTAACCATACCTTCAAGATATGCAATAAAAATGAAACAAAAACATGCACCACACGAGAGAGAGAGAGAGAGAGTAGATTTTTACATGGAAATCCAAAGTGAGAAAACCCATGGAGAACAATCTCAAGTGTATGAATGAGCACCAACTTGCAGGAGCACCAACCCCTTTTTTGAGTACTAACACAACAATGATTTGTGAGCACCAACCCACAGAATCACCAACCCCTTTTGTGTATAAAACACAACTATCTCTCAATGTTGATTTCTCAACAAATGATATAACTCTACTATATCTCTTTCTCTTCTCTTCTTTTTTCTTATATAAACAATTATAAACCATGCACTCTCTTGCATATTTAAAATAGCTTCCCAAGACTCATTTTATAGATTTTCAAATGATATTTGGCATTCTCCCTTTGTGACCCTTCAATCCACATGAAAAATGGTGCCAAACTTGCATGACCTTTCAAATCCTTTCATTTGAAAAGTCACATGGTGACCCTTCATGAACAAATGCGTCATTTGCCCTTTTGTCTTTATCTTGGTAATTTTTTGAATTCCTCAAGGTGACTCTTCATGAGAAAATGTATCCTTTTCCTCTTTTATATTTATCTCATGATTTTTGAATTCTTTATGGGCCCTATTTTAACTTTATGCAACCAAAAATATATTCATTAATATTAAATAAATATCAACACACTTTAGCCAAACTATGAACATTAAATACACTTTAAGACATTAAATGCTATGAGGCCTTTGTCACCAATAATGTTAGACCTTTGACATCAATGCCAATATTTCCAACAATCTCCCCCTTTGTCATTGATGGCAATATCAAACTGAGACTGCCACATCTTGAAACTTGTACTACACATTGCAACCTACACATATTGCCAATTGAAAAACATACATTAACTCCCACTTAATGGAGCATCTTGTACCTATTATTATACTTTTTCTTTTACTTCTCCCCCTTTGACATCAATAGAAAATGGTCTATCCTGGAGCTAACACTTAGATCCCCCTCAACTGATGCTAAACTTCAATGGAAAGAAGTAAAAGAAATTACTCCTAAAGTCTCTCGTAGATACTCAAAAGTGTCCTTTGGTAGTGCCTTTGTGAAAATATCTGTAATCTATTTTGTAGTACTGATATATTTCAACTTAACTTATTGATCTGTAACCTACTCTCTCAAAAAGTGTTATCTGATAGGAATATGTTTTGTTCTTGAATACATCACTAGATTCTTATAAATATTAATACCACTTGTGTTGTCACAAAAAATAGAGATAGGTTCATCATATTTTACCTTGATGTCTTATAAAGTTTGCTTCATCTAAAACACTTAAGTAAAACACAACTTTACTACAATATATTCTACTTTAACTATAGAAAGTGATACTGAGTTTTGCTTCTTGCTTAGCCAAGATACTAAGCTATCATCGAGGAAAAAATATCCTTCACTTATACTTTTTCTATCATTAAAAAAACTTGCCCAATCTAAATCTATATAAGCAACTAAAGTGAAATATCTACCTATAGGATATCATAATCCATAATCCAATGCCCCCTTGACATATTTGTAAATTCTTTTTATCAACTAAACATGACTCTCCTTTAAGGCTGCCTGATATCTCACAACTATGCCTATTACATGCATGATGTCTGGCCTCAATGTTGTCAAATATAAAAGACTACCAAACATAGATTTATATAAAGATTGATATGCAATAGGTGAATCTTCATCCTTACTCACCTTGTTCTTTTTACCCATTGGTATGCCAACTGGTGCACAATCCTCAAAACCAAAAATTTTCAACATCTCCTTGGCATATTTACTTTAAGATATGAAAATTCCTTTATCTAATTGAAATATTTACAACCCTAAGAAAAATAACAGTTCTTCAAGCATAGACATTTAAATTTTTTTTTGCATATTATCAAAAAATTCTTTTATCATTTTTTCAATTTTACCTCCAAATATTATGTCATCAACATATACCACAACAATCAATTGATGTTCACCTTCTATTTTGATGTAGAGATTACTATAAGCAAAACCTCTCTTGAAACCTTGATTCTATACATACTTATCAAGTCTTGCATACCAAGCTCTAGGAGCTTGTTTCAATCCATACAATGCTTTTTTTAATTTGCATACATGGCTACTATTATTTTAGAGAAGAAATCCCTTAGACTACTCAATGTAGACCTCCTCTTCTAGATTCCCATTAAAAAAAGTAGACTTGAAATCCATCTAAAATACTTTGAAATTATTAAACACTGCATATGCAAGAAACATTCTAATAACCTCTAGCCTTGCCACTGGTGCAAACATTTTTTAAAAATTTATACCCTCAATTTGAGCATATCCTTTACATACTAACCTTACTTTATTCCTAGTAACTTCACCATCTTCATTCAACTTATTTTTGTATATCCACTTTGTTCCTATCACATTTTGATCTTTTGGTTTAGGCATTAATTCTCAAGTATCATTATTTTCTATCTAATTTAATTCTTTATTCATTACTTTAACCTAATGCTCATCATTCTAGCTTTTAAAAAAGTTCTATGTTGAATTTTGGATAACAAATATAAAATAACTTACTCAGATTCACTTCCTATCATCCTTATGATGTGAACTCCTTCATTTATGTTCCCAATGATGTCACTCTCATTATGATTTCTCTAAATCTATTTGGATAGGGTCTTAGTGACCTTTTGTTCCTTCTCATCTTCATCTGATTCTTCAAAATTTTCTTCTTCAATGATTTCAAGAGTGCCTATCAGATCACTGGCTCTTTATGGTACATCTTCATTTATCTTGACACTTGCACTTTTAACTATCTTCTTAGTTCTTTTATTATAACATTTATAAGCTTTAATTTTACAAGAATATTTAAGAAATATTCCTTCATCTTTTCTAGATTCAAACTTACCTAATTTTTGATTAGTTCTCTTTATGAAGCATCTGCTATTAAAAACTCTAAATAATCAATAATAGCTAGTTTGTCTTACCATAGATCATATGGAATTTTGTCACTATTGACTCTCAATAATGCCCTATTCTAGATATGCACTATTGTGCCTACTACCTCTAATATTTATCTGGTATCTTGGATTCATTTAGCATCATCATCACCATCTCCTAAACTATTCTATTCTTTTTTCTCAACTACTCTATTTTGTTGTAGAATTTTGGCTACTAAATAATTTATTTTTATCCCATGGTCTTCACAATTCTCAATAAACTTATCTAACATAAATTCTCGTCCTAGATATGATCTTAGGCACTTAATATTCAAACTAGTTTCATTCTCAACTAAAGCCTTGAATGCTTTAAAGTGGCTAAAAGCTTCTAATTTTTTCTTCAAAAACATCACCCGAGTCATACTTGTAAAATCATCAATAAACAACATGAAGTATTTCTTACCTTGAGTACTTTGAGTTCTGGTAGGTCCACACAAATCAATGTGAACAAGTTCTAACATCTGAGTGGTCGAGTATTCTTTTATCTTGAACTATATTTTGACCTACTTCCCATGTTGATATGGTTCACAAAGTGTATTTGAGGGCTTTGTAATCTTTGAAAGATCTCTGACTGCTTACTTCTTGCTGATGTTGATAAGATTGCCAAAATTTATGTGTCTCATTCTCCTGTGCCACAACCAATTTTCCTCAACCTGAATCAAACAACATTTTTGACCTTTGATATTTTATAACATATATAAATTATTACCTATTCTCTGAGCATCTGTAATTAACACATATGAATCTTTTCTCTTAATTTCATAACCTTTTACATAAAAATTTAATCTATGCCCCTAATTGCATATTTAACTTACACTCAATAGATTATGTTTAAGACCTTCTACATATAGAACATTTTTAATCTTAGTTCTACCATTATCCAAACTTAATGTACATTTTTTAGTTGTTTTGGTAGTGGTATAGTCTCCAAATTTCACTATGCCACTATTGATCTTCTTTAGAGTTATGAACTTGTTCTTATCTCCTGTCATGTGCTTTGAACATCCACTATCAATGAACCATGAATTTTCTTCATTTTTTACATGTAAAGCTGTCTAGATTAACATAGACTTTTCAAATTGTTTCTTCTACCATGAACCTGTCTAACTTTCTTCTTGATAAATAGAGTCTTGAAACTTTGGTCCTTGATTGACTCAAACACACTTCTGTAATGCTAGGCTATGTGTCCAAAATTATTGCTCTTGTAACATACTATGGCCTCTTCATCAAAGCCTGATAGAGGAGAAAAAGAGTTCTGGCTTCTGCTTGAATCTGCATGAGTTTTCTTTTCCTTGTTTCTAAAATTGTTAGCTCTTTTTCTTATGAACATAAATATTATAATAAAAACAAAAATGATGAAAATATAACCTATTATGATTTGTGTATCTTTGACTTAGTTGTCAAATGTAGCTCTATCTTTTCCAGCCTTCTGTGTTTAAGTTGTCTTTTGCATTCTTAACTTATTTCCTTTTTATTTCTTCTTTTGTAAGGACTTCAACATAGCTCTTTTTTTTTCAAATCTGATACCTGTCTTATCTAATATTTATTTTTGAATTTCTAATATCTTATTTAACATGTTAGTGTTATTCTCAAATTTTAAATCATTGATAGCTTTACCATTGAATACTTTATTTGTTTTCTTGATATCTTCTTTTAAAGAGGCAATTTTAACAACATACTTTTCACATTATTCACTTACTTTTTGTAATTGAGATGTTAGATCTTCTTTAGTCTTTTTGGCTTATTCAATATGTGCTTGTAGATCCTCAATTATTTCTTTTGACTCCTTTTCATTTTTATCAATCTAAAGCTTCAATCTTTGATTCTTCTTCTCAAGAGCTTTTAATTATTCTAAGGCACAAATGAGTTCTCCTTCGATATTCACCTCAGCTTCATCATATTCTTATTATTGGTCATCTATATTTTTGCTTGCAGAGGCATCTTTATGTATGATCATGAATATAATCTCTTCTTCATCTAAGTCACTGACTCCACTGTCTTCAATTGAGCTAGGATATTTAGAATATAAACTCTTCTTCTCAAATCCCTTCTTGTATTTACCTTCAAAGTTCTTCTTTTATATATACTTTCCTTATTCATTATCACCATTGTTCTTATCTAGACACTTAGCTGCAAAATGTCCAATCTTACCACATTTAAAACATTTAAATGAAAATTTTCCTTGATATTTACCTATGCCCTTTTTAGGATTACAGATGAATAGAGCTTTGTTGTCATCTTTCTCATCGCTAGAGTTGTCACTTGATTCTTGAATCTTAGCCTTGTCTTTCTTTGATGTCTTGAAAGCAACTTTTCTCTTTGAGGGTTTCTCTTATTCAATCTATATCTCATATGTTGTAAGAATACCATGTAGTTCATCCATATTTAGCTTGACTAAATCCTTCATCTCCTCAATTGTTGATATCTTTGCATCATATCTCAATGGTAGAGATCTCAAAACCTTTTGTACCACCGATGACTCTTTAAATTTTTCTCTAAAGCCTTGAATTTGATTAATTATTTGATCAACCTGTAAAATATGACTTGTTATATTTTTTTCCTCTTTCATCTTTAAAATTTCAAACTATCTTCTAAAAATCTTGAGCTTAGCTTGCTAAAATTTTACATAACCTTTATAAATATTTTCAAGCTTTACCCAAGTCTCATGAGAAGATTTTCATTGCATAACTTTAACAAATTCTAATTCACATAAACTATATAAAATAGCATTTAAAGATTTATCATTATTTTCACTTGCCTTATTTTATGTAAGAGTAGTTACAAGTATCTGTGGCTCTTCTTATTCCTCCATCACTGCTTGCCAAATGTTGAATCCAAGGGCTATCAAGTAAGTTCTCATCTTTATTCTCCAAAAGATATAATTTATCTCATCAAATAAAGGTGCCTTATTTGTATAAAAACCTTCATGTGATCTAGCCATCGTGCTTTCCTTGATCTACCTTCAAGTTGTTAAACTCTTTCCAAAAGAACCTACTCTGATACTAATTGTTAAGCATAAGACATACTGAGATGGGGGTGAATCAATATATCATATATCTTATAAAACTTTTTCTTAATCAAACTCCACTTAACCATACATTCAAGATATGCAATAAAACTAAGACAAAACATGCACCACACAAGAGAGAGAGAGACACCAGATTTTTACGTGGAAACCCAAAGTGAAAAAAACCATGAAAAATAATCTTAAGTATATGAATGAGCACCAACTCAAATTACAAAGTTTGCAAGAGCACCAACCCCTTTGTTGAGCACCAACACAAAAATGATTTGTGAGCACTAACCCACAGGAGCACCAACCCTTTTTGTGTATAAAACACAACTATCTCTCAATTTTTTTTTCTCAACAAATGATAGAACTCTACTATATCTCTTTCTCTTCTCTCCTCTTTTCTTATAAAAAACAATTACAAACCATGCACTCTCTTGTATATTTAAAATGGCTTCCCAAACCTCATTTTATATCTTTCAAAATGACCTTTAGCATCCACCATTTGTGACCCTTCAATCCACATGGAAAATGGAACCAAACTTGCATGACCCTTCGAATCCTTTCATTTGAAAAGTCACATGGTAACCCTTCATGAGAAAATGCATTCTTTCTCCTTTTGTCTTTATTTTGGTGAATTTTCGAATTCCTCAAGGTGACTCTTCATGAGAAAATGTGTCCTTTCCCTCTTTTGTCTTTATCTCATGATTCTTCGACCTCTTCATGGGCCCTCTTTTGACTTTATGCAACGAAAAATATATTTGTTAATATTAAATAAATATCAACACACTTTAGCCAAACTATGAACATTAAAAAAACTTTAAGACATTAAATGATTTGAGGCCTTTTTCACTAATAATGTTAGACCTTTGACATCATTTAAAATATTTCCAACATCAAATGAAGTCCCAAGTCAAAATTTATTCCTTCCACAATGTATGCTCCTGCATCATTCTCATCTCGTTGAAAATAACTCAGTGCCTACAAGTTATTTTGATCATAATTTTTCCATTTATCCTTGTCTAATTTTTTTGATTCCCATTTTAATATCTAGGTGTTATCTTCCTACTATAATCCTTCCCACTATATCAAATACTTGTTGTAATTATCTTTCTTGGTATTCATTATTTTCTTGTCAAAAACCTACACTATCTTTTCTTTTTTCTTCCTTGACATCGACTACCTCCAATCCTATTATTTTTATTATTCACCTTCATTATCCTATCCACAAAATGCATTTAGATATGAAATATTAAATACTAGATAAATACAAAAATTATATGATAAGTTTACCTCATAAGCATTATCATTTATTTTCTTTACAATTTTGCATGGGCCAATCTTCTTATACTTCATCTTGTTGTATGTTCCTTGAAGAAACATTTCATTTCTTAGGTACACCATTACTAATTCTCCTTCCTCAAATAAATTTGGCCTTCTAATTACATCTAATGTTTCTTCATGCTTATCTATACTTTCACATAGCTTTCTCCTTCATCTTGCAATTATGCTATGTTAATGCCTCTGCATCATCATTTACCCACTTTACAATTGTTAACTATACCAAGTCTAAAAACCTTAGCATTTATAACATAAATAATTTGAAATGATGACATCCATATTAACATGTTCACTAAAATGCAAACTCAACCTATGGTAATGCCAAGTTCCATTGCTTGAGTTTCTTTCAAACAATTGTATCTTAACAAATTTCCTAAATTCATTTACCACCTCTATCTACCCATTTGTCTATGGGTTGAATGCATTAATAAATTATATTTTAGTTCCCAATTTATTCTATAGGGTTCTCCAAAAATGACTTAGAAATTTAGTATTTCTATCTGAGTTCATGGTCTTTGGATGCCCACACAATCTAACATCTTTAAAAAAATATATGCTACTATAATGATATCACTAGTTTTCTTGCATGAAATAAAATGAACCATATTAGAGAACCTATATACACCAAAAAAAAATGAATCATTACCTTGTTGTATGTTTGGAAGATTGAAAACAAAATCCATGCTTAAATTTGTCCATGGTTCTTTTGGCCTTGGCAATGGTATGTATAATATTGTATTTTTTGCATGACCTTTAGCCACTTAACATATCCTACATATTTTTACATACCTTGTTATCTCTTGATTCATCTTTGACAAAAAATAATTATCTTTCACCATAGCTATAATTTTTTAAATATAAAATGTCCTCCCAAGCCACCACTATGTAGTTCTTTCATCTATGATAGATCCAACTGGAATACATAGTTACTTTCCTTTTAAAAGATAATCATCTTGTATGAGATAATCATCATAACAGAAACAATCTCACCTATTAATGTATTTCTTAATTATTCAATAACCTTTCAAAAATTTCAATCAAAATCACACAAGTCATTAAAAATCTCAAATCTAACTATTTCATTCACCATAGTGACTAAAAATGTTACACATTTTCTTAAGGCATCAACTAATTTTTGCTTTCCTAATTTGTGCTTCAAAACAAAATTATACCCTTACAAAAAATAAACCCACTTTGCATTGTGCTATTTAATTTCAGCTAAGTGTTCATAAACCCTACGGCTTGATGGTTTATAATAAAATAAACTCAAGGCACTAAGTAATGCCTCCAATGTCTTAGTGTTTGTATAATGTCAAAATATTTAATATCATATGTATATTATATATTTCATGCATCATTCAAATTTTCATTATAATATGTTATCAACCTCCTTTATTAACTCAATACTACACCAACACCCACATGTGAAGCATCATAGTCTACCTCAAACACCTTATTAAAATTTGGCAATACTAAAACAAGGGATTTTTTCACCTTATTTAGTAATTGATTTTTTGTTATGATTTTCCACACAAATTCTTTTTCTCATATGAAAGTTGTTATTAATGCAATAATACTACTAAAATTATTAATTAACTTTCTATAAATTTTTTTTAAACCATGAAAAATTATTACATATGTTATATTTTATGGAGTAGGCCACTCAACAATTAATTTTATTTGATCTTCATCCATTCTTACCCCATATTATGAAATAAAAATTCCAAAGAACACCAAACTCTTTTTCATAAATTTGCACCTTTTCATATTGCATAGAGCTCTTCCTTCCTCAATAGCTCTAGTATAATTCTTAAATGCCTTAAGTGATTTTATTTACTCTTATTGAAAATTTAAATATAGTAAGAGTATAATACTACAAACTTACCAATAACATAGTGTTTATCATCCTCATAAATGTGCTAGGTGCATTGGACATCTTGAATGACATCACAATCCACTCATATAAACCTTTCTTGGTATTGAATGTCATCTTATATTCATCTCCTCAAATCTTAATATAATATCTTATCATAGTGTTTATCATCCTCATACATGTGCTAGGTGCATTGGACATCTTGAAAGACATCACAATCCACTCATATAAATCATTCTTAGTCTTAAATGTCATCTTCTATTCATGTACTCAAATCTTAATTTGATAGTAGTCGCTCTAGATATCAATCTTACTAAAGTATGTAACTTATACAAGTATATCCATCATGTCATATAGGTAGGGTATATGAAATCTATATTTGATGGTAATCGTATTTATTGATCTACTATCAACATACTATCTCTAAACCATGTACTTATTTAGAGTTATCAATGTAGGTGTTATGAATAGACTCATACCCTCCCTTACCACACCTTTTGTTATAAATTAAGTCACATGTTTATTCAATTATTTATGCTTTATTAGGATCATCCTATAAGTTATTTGATTAGGTATATTTGGTTATGAGATTTAAATTAAATATTGTGTTTAATGTACCTCTTTTGTGGTAAACCACTTGAAAACTTATCAGGGGTTTTAATGAAAATTATAAATACATTATCATGTGGATGCTAAACGAAATCCTAATGTTGTAAATTTTGATTTAGCATGAATCCACCTTATGGTTATGCAATTAAGATTAACTTAATTCAAAAAGATGGATAAGATACATTTGGAATCCTTATGTTTCTAATCAATTATTTTGACTTATTTAGTAAAAGGTAATAAGACATTTGATCCTCCTAACATGAACTTGGAAAATAATCAAGTAAATATGTTGAAAATAAAAAAGGAAGGTGAAAATTAAATCATTTGGGTTTTTATTTGTATTGACCACCTAGTAGAGGGAAGAAAGTGGGGAGAGGTTTAGTGAAGTTAAGGCATGTGATGGGATTTTAAGTCTTGGATCCTTTGCCACAATATCAAGCTTGAATAAATATTGTGAAATTTAGCATTGGCATGATTGGGTCATGGAGAGATTAGCATGGGGGAAAAATGGAATATAAGGGGGAAGAAGGTAAAATTATACATATATATACCCATAGAGGGAAGAAGAGAAGAGGAGGAGATATTGAGAAAGTGATTGGAAAAGGTTTTGGATTTTTTTTGTAGGAAAGGTAAGTAATATGAAAACCTTGGTTTATAGAAACAATGGATTTTGTGAAATAAAAAGGTAGTTTTTTCATGGATATATATATACACATTGATAGTGTGTTCCCCATTGGGTCATCAAGGAGGAATACCCTACCAATTTGCATAGGGTGATATTCCACTTGCTCAATCTTTATTCTTGTCTTTATCATCTGCTATTTGGGGAAATTTTTATTTTATTATTTCCTTATTCCTTCACTTAAAACACTCTTAAGATTTGATATGATAAAATATATAACTCTATTAGAGAAGTGAATCTCAGGTTGAACTTAGAGACTGTGCCCTAGATGTCAATGATTGATATCTATTTGAGGTTAGCTACCCTAGTTATAATTATATGGAACTATATTGTGTAAAGGTTATGTGGGATGTGAGTTTATTGTAATTATTTGGGTCATGTTGATTTTCATTGGGAGTATGATAATGTTGTATGGATTAGCTTTGTGTTACGGTCATTGTTATGTAACATTACTAATAATTTTGTCTTATAATGATCCCCTTCTCTTCCTCATAGTTGGGTGTCCTAATACTTGAATTTTTATCAAACACTCATTTTTATGGTTGGGGGGTGGATAAAGATGACATATGGAGGGGTCATATAGCCCATATCTGTGAAAGAAACTCAAGCTGGATTACTAAGGTGCTACACTACTTGTATGATCTTTTAAAAACAAATTGTTAGTTCCACTTGATGAAAATTTCATGATTTTTATAGTTAAAATTCACTAGATATTGGGTTGTGACTTCTTATTAATAGCATGGGAAGGTAGATGCATTAGTTTCAACATTTACTACTACTTCTTACTACCCTTCTATGTTAGGGTTGTCATTAGTGTTTTATAATAGAATATACTAAAATATGAAAAATATATTGTTATACTCATTACTAGTAATATGATGCCCTAATGACATTCTAAGATAATAGATGTTATGGTTTCCATGAAAATTGAATCAATTCCATGGTATCAAGAGTATTAGCTTGGCACAATTTGGATGAGTGATTTACTTTCATTTCAGAATGTATACTGGTCTTTAGTTTAGGTCATGTTATTTTTACTACAATCTAGTGGTATGGTACATATTATTAATCTAATTCATAATTGGGTTTGGTTCCCTTACTTAAGAATGCTAAACCATCTGGATCCATTTCTAACTACTATAGAGAATGAGAAACATCTGATATGTATTTTGGCTCTGATCATATTATTATACATGTAGCTATTAAAGGATGCATTAGTGGTTTAAGATAGGAATGTTGTCATCTTGACAAATTTTTATCAACTATATTATATGTGATAAAGTGGTGCATAGTCTGTTCTTCTCATATCATGAATTTTGGTCTTATATCTTCCTATAAGAGAGGGTTGTATAGATTAATGGATCGGTTTCATTTTTGATAGCTTGCATCTATTTGTATCTATATTTGTGTTGCTTACAAGTAATAAGCATCTTAAATTTGGTCTTTATCTTGAATAATAGTACTCTATTTTTTAATAGTTATGTATATTCTCATCTTGAATGAAAAGGGAAAATCCAACTATTGAATGATATTGGTATACTAAGAACTATCATAGTATTATTAGAAAATGATAATATGAATCTAAACATTATATCATATTGATAATATTAGTGTTACTTTGCTCATTATGTGAATACCATTAATTCCTTTATGGTTAATGAGTATATAGAGGTCATTTTAGATATAAATTAATTGATTCTATGGTAGTGACCACTCTTTTGTTTACAAATTGAGATTATGAGTATCATGTAACCTTGAAACTTGTTATGTTGATAGTGTTAATGTATCTTGGTTACCATGACAATATGAAATATATGGACCAAAATTCAAACTCACTATCTTACTACTAATTCAAAGGATTAATATGGAAATCTTCAAGGTTTGGGCTAGTTATATCTTTTACTATTAAAATCCTCAAAATTTTGAAGTTTATAATGTTGGATGCAAATCCCCTGCTAGTATAAAAATGTACATTTCAACCTTGAATTTTGAGGGTAAGTAGCTCTCTGAGGAGATGTCATTTATTCCAATGTTAGTGTTTTATATTTAGTTTGAAGGAGATAAATAAAATTTGTTATATTCTTTACCATTTCAATAATTACAACAAGGATCATTGGGTGGGCACTAGCAAAATTGTCTTTGCTCCTAAGTATGTTCTATCAATCGATTGAATGCATAGGTTCTTACCTCAATTATATCAGAGGGTAAGGTTATGTTGTTTAACATTTATCACTTCATTTCATGGTGAACTCTTTCATTTGAAATTGTGGTATTACACCTATGGTCATAACTATGTTATGATAGTCAATTTTATCGGTCTTATTAAACATTTAATGGTAACTCTATTGTACCCTATCTTCACCTAGTTAATATTGCTCTTTGATAACCTTAGATGTTATTAATTTTATAGTGAATTAATCCCGATGCAATAATTCAAAACTTAAAACAATCACTATCTACTAGGAATTTGAGAAGTTTATACTCTACCCATACATACATATTATGTCAATTGTATCTCAACAAGGATTAATATTTGATGGGAAATTTGAATTGCATGTTGTAGTTGCATATTAGGAACTTTGATAATTTGGGTGTATGAGTGCCAACTATAACCACTCATATTAGGATCCTTAACCATGAATTATCCTTATGCAAGGTTTGATTAGGTAACATTTTACTTATGGATTTATCCATTAAAGAAAACATACTAATATAAAATTTGGAACAACACTAGAAAACTCTACCCCAAAATAGGGAGAAACCTTGTACTTCATAAACAACATGGAAATTTTTTTGCATGACAAGGCACATAATGAAGTGGGTTGCATATCATAGACCTGATATTAGATTGAACCTCTACAACTCTACTAAGAACAATAAATACTATGTGAGGATGTTTCCTTGTTAAACCATGGGAAAATACCCAATATTAAGTAGTCCTTGATCTAGATAAGGTAAAGTTAGGCATCTCTCAACAAGCTATGCCAATTATAGTACTTGATTTGATGATGGATAATAATTCTTAGTATAAGTATAATGGTTTAGTTGTTCATAATAATCTAGTGGAGTTAGTAATTCAAATGTTTAAATCTAGATAGTTATATTTTAACCTCACAACTAGTTTTACATTACTAAGCCACATTTCAACATTTCATTAATTAGTGTTTGTAAGTCAGAGGTATTTAATTGATGTTACTACTACAATTAGAGATCTCTATCTTGTACTCTCTTTAGCATCGTGGACCTTGATGCACCTAATTATAAGGTCCTTATGGATAGTGATGTTTGTTATTAAATTGAGTCTCAGAGGCAATGTTGTTTAGAAGAATTAATTCTCCTTGGTTTAAAAGTATTGGAGGTGAAATGTAAGGTAATCATTTTAATGGGCTTACTATCTATGTAACTTAGAAACACCCATGTTCGTAGGATACTTTTCTCCTATTGCAACCTAACTAGTTATGATCTCATTCTTAATGTTATGAAATAGGTGTTAAAAGGGACTCAACCTAACTAGCATGAAGATCATAATCATACTTGGTTCATCTTTGGATTATCACCCAACTATTGGACTTGAATGAGATGCACGTGGGCAAGCATGCTAATTGTAGTTTATATTGAAACTATTATGTTCCATGATGCTAGTTAATTTTTCAATTCAATACTTCCCTAATCTTACATTTAGTGAGTAAATGAATTTGATAGCTATAGGTTAGGGTGGAGACACTATCTCCTTATCTTGCTTACCTATTTTTGTTTTAGGTTCACTAAATAAAACTACAATTTAGTCATGAATGAATTTTGTGGGTTGCTCATAATTGTTGTGTTATCAACTATAAAAAATGGGAAGTGAAACTATGCAAAAGTTATATATTAGTGACTTAGAGATAAACAATTGAATCTAGTCCCTAAAATCAAAAATTTTGTTTGGAATTTTGGTGGTTATGACACACCTTCCTATGTTACTTATTTTCTAGGTGGATTCTTACAAATAGTAAGACCCTATGATCATCCTTATTTGTAGCCTCTTAGTGCATGTATCAAGAATATATTTAGGCTCCAATATAACCCTTCCCTCAACATCAAGGTCTAGTAACTCTATCTAGATTGGAATCTTCTGACTACTAGCTTTATTTAAATATGACATGAAACATGGAGTGTATTTTAGCTTACTGAGGTAACTTCAATTTATATGCCACATTCCCAATTTTCATAATATATTATAAGGACCCTAATACTTTAGTGGTAGTTTGTTATCCTTATTTTATTACTTTAAATACATTTGTTTATATGGATACAACTTGAGAAAAACCCAGTCTCTCACTTAAAAATTCCTTTCACTCCTATTTTGATCTGCTTATTGGTTCATTTAGCTTTGTGTCATGTCTAGGTTCTCCATGAAATTGGAGAATACCATTTATTGGTGTTGACTATACTCTTTAAATGCTTGAACTCTTAGTCTTAATTTCAAAGATGAGATGATGGATAGAGGAGGATATCCATAAAATTATATAATGGGCTCATCTTGAAAGAAGTATCTAAATAAATGTTATATATAGTGGCATCTAGTTAACCCACTATGTTTGCTTATTAACTGCCTCTATTTACCCAAAACACTTTTTGACTACCTCTATTTACCCATAATATTGGGGATGATATGAAGAGCTAAGAACTAGTTGACCACCCAAACAAAAGAATAAATTAATCAAAAATTCATAGTAAATACAGGGTCACTATCACTTACTATAATCTTTGGGGTCCCATGTAGCTTCTGAATTATCACTGCAAATGTGATTATTAGAGTTATTGCAACAAAAAGATGTGACAACATAAACATGGGCATATATTGCAAGTCTATCAATGATTAGCATGATGACACTTTTCCATTATTGCTTTGTCAATCTTGTAATGAAAACCGTGGACACCTTCTCCCATCACTTTCTAGGAATAGATAAAGGTTGTAAACATTATCTCTCCTTTGTTTTGCTAACATACCAAACATTCCAATATTTTTTTTGCATCACACTTTAGTCCTTCCAAAAAAGAAACCTACTTGATTCTAAATGTATACCCATTGGAAAAGCATGGATCTCTTCAATAATGTAATGCTTAAGGCTTAAATTTTTACATAAGTATAGCCTATCCTTGTACCACAGGGTATCCCCTTTCATCCAAATTTATCTGAAGTATTTGGATCTTACTAAAGTTTATGAATGTGATTTTAAATATTTGTGTCCTCTTGACACTCATATCCTAGCTGATAATATACCTAATTCTCATATAATATGCACATGACATACAACTAACCTTTTGCATTTTCATCCCTTCTTGAAAGTGCATCTGTCACTACATTTTACTTCCATTTATTATGTATGGTTTCAAAGTCATACCCAACATATTTGTGACTTAATTTTATTTTTATTATGATGATGACCTATATTTTAAGAAGTGTTTTTAGAGGGTCATGATATGTATTCACCTTAAAGTGACTTCCCATTAAATGAGACATCTCTTGCTTGATCACATGAAGAATACCCAACATTTCCTTCTCATAAATGGGCTTCTAAAATTTTTTACCTTATAGTTGATGAATTTCATATGCAATGGGTCTAGCATAATGCATGAGGACTACACACAAACCATGCCCCAATACATCACATTTTATAATAAAAGTTTTGGAAAAGTTAGGAGTAGCTAGAATTCGAGTAGTGCACTGTGTAAAATCCATTGCTCAGATTTGAACTCAAATTCATAAAATATTTGATTTTTCTTGTTCAAATATTCCATCAAATATTTTTCATTATGTTCATCAATCTAAAATTTTGGTTATAGACAATGTAGAATAACTTGTGTGGAGATTATAAGAAACACTCACATTTGCTATTCAATATTCAATGAATACATATGGGTAATTTGCCAAATAGTTTGCAACATACAATGAAATGATTCCAATTGAGACTAATAATACCCAAATGGATGTTAAATTTAGAATTGTAGAACTAAATATTGTATTAAAAAGTACATACCAAAAGGAGTTCAAACACCCATGTTATATGATAAAACATTTGATGAAGGGTTGTACCCCAAAAAAGACTGAATAATGAACAAACAATGGTTGCAACTACCCCAAAGAGATAATGATTATAAAAACAAGATAATCTGCAATATTAAAATTAAAAGAATGCACTAAAAAACTATAGTGAAGATAATTTTTTAGCAGTTGTGATATTTCTTTGAAACCCTACAAAATCACTTAACTTCGAACACTAAATCCGCTTCAAATGCTATGATCTCCTTCAATGCTTCAACTCCAAAAATAATATTGTTCAACACAAACTTTGAACCTATTTAAATATATGTACTTACAAATTTTGAATGAATTTGCCCAGGTTGACTAAATGGGTTTTTGTCCCCACAACCAATCTTTCAATCTGCAATAAATCTGCACTCTTTTGAATCCTGAATGAATCCACCAAAGATTGGATAGGTGGGTTTTCATCCATGAAAACAATATTCCCAAGGTTTTTCATCTTAGGGTTTAGAAGAACTAAAGGTTCCATCTCTCTAAGATATTTCTAGAAAATATCAAAACAAAAATAATTGAAATGGGTCCTCACAACCTCCTTTTATAACACCCTAGGAAAGTTTTGGAATTTATATTTAAAAATTAATTTTTAAATAAACTTTTCCACACTTAATAAAGTGACTTTATAATATTTTGGCTTTTGGCCTCCAACATAAGTCATTTTATAGTGACACTTAATCTCCATATAAGTGACTTTCATTTTATAAATTACTTTTGAACCCATAAGACACTTAATGTTCACCTTTATGAATAATTAATATAATTTGTCTTTTAATTCACCCTTTGACAAATTAAATATTAATTATTTAATATTTTGATCATTTTCTTCACATCTACCCAAAGTTGTAGAGAATACAAAAATAGCCCAACAGTGAATTCTAAAGATGCTAACAAACTTACAAGCTTACTGGAGATCCAATTTAATGAAAATCAATACTTTAAAAAAATAATAAGATTCTCCAAGAAATGTGGAGAGCTCCTAGAAGGTCAAAATTGCATCCAAAATAACCATTAGACATATTTTGATTTCTTGAACTAACTACCACTATCAAAATCCCTACTTGATAATAATGGTTCACTCCAATATTCTTGGGATCTTCCAAGAATGTTGGGAAGGACTGAAAAGGGACATTACAAGTCCTCCCCACTCAAATATTGCATGTCCTCAAGCAATGCTAAACTTATATTCCAATACCAAGATCCCAAATAAACTTGAAGGATTCTTCACCATGTTTTCCCTGATCCACTTTGATACAACCACAAACTGTAAATTTTTTATACCATGAAATAATCATATCAATCATGCGTATTCCCAGATCCCATATTTTCATATCCCCATACATACTCAAAATGAAAAGATCAACATATCTCATCAATTTACCAATAATAATAATGCATATCCTCTCAAATTTGTTGGTACAAATGATGACAATCAAATTTATAATTACCTTGGGAATGCTTCAACTATTATAAAATAATAGTATCTCATCAATATTCAATCTCTAAGTGCTATAGCGACAGTCCTATGCACATAAATCCATGTAATCAACTAAAATCATCAATGCGAGGTCTAAAAGTTCAATAATCAGTGTTAAAGAACATTCACTAAACATCAATGTGTAAGCTAAAAACCATTAAACCAAATCTAAAAATTCTCCCACAATTTGTTGCAAACTGTTGAAATTCTTCCAATTCATCAATATTGAGATATAAAATACTCGTTCATTGGCTAATAATGAATCAAGAATAACATGTTCAATATTAGAAACCATCAATGTCTCATTTGATAACCTGTTGATGATTAAAATTGCACTTGTTTTTAACACCAACAATGGGAAGTTTCAAGAATGTGGGACTTGCGACTTGAAATGACCTCCATATTTTTAAGAAGTTGGTCTCTTCTTTTTCTCAAGTGTATAATGAGGAAAGGGATAGGAATTTAAATAGAAACACAAATGCAAAGAAAGAAAATCTAACTATGGCGATGCACTTGAATTTAATTCGACCCTTAATTTTGAGCATAGTGAAGCTATATGTAAGATTCAATTACATTAAAGAGTGAAAAGGGCATGATCAATGTAAAAGATGAAAAATAATAGAAATAAAGGCTCACAGCTTAGACTACTTTTGTAGTGACACAAAAGAATATCAACAAAGGCATAGAACTTAGTCTTCTTATTAATTCTCCAGTCACATAAAAGGCACATAAACATGCACAGTTACATAAACTTTCCAACTCAAGAAAATATAACAAAGGCAAATGATATTCCTGATCACAGCTCTAAAAGTCTAAAAACTCTTGACAATAATCTCTTGCAAAAAATTCTCTCTATCTTCTGATGATCATGTTCAGGTGATCTCTGCACCCCTATTTATAGCATTGAACCATCTCTAGATTCCCTACACGTTCCCAGTCCAATGACCTAACTGAACTCTAACTGAACTGGAAGTGTCTAACAGAAGATATTTCTTAGATCTAAACTGTCCAGTTTCTCTGCAAGTTCATTGACTGCATTAGATACACAAGATGCTTCTCAATATGAAATAGGTGAGGACACTTGGCCAATTCCCTTTTTCCTCTTGAAAACCTTCCCTTTATTTAAAAGGCACCAAAAAATGACACTTGGTAGCTTCTGAGGCACTTACCGAAGACACACGACACTTTCCACATTACTTATACTCTTTACTATGTCTTCACATTGGGGTGCTCCACCTTTGACATCTGTCATAATCCGCTTCTTCAAACTTTAACAATTTATAGAGGATGGGACCCACAACACTTCTTGCTCGAGCAACTTCAAGAAGGGGATAGGGACAGGTGGCACTTTCTGTGCATCCTTAATAAAGGACACATGGTGATCTCCACTGCTTTTAGCTACATTTTGAGAATCCTATGGAAGGTGACACGTGTTGGTCTCTACATCACTCTGTTTATACTTTAGAAATAATTAGGCCTCATTTCATATTTACACGGATGGTGACACCTGGCAGCTTCCACTTACCTCAGAAACAAAACCTGGGACCCATCACAGTCTTTACTTATCGATGAAGCAAAATGAAGATATTTTAGATGTTGACATGTGGCGGCTTCTACTTTCTTTAGCTGGGGATATGTGGCTTCTTTTGTTGCTTTTAGAAAAGCATATTGAAACCTTTCGCAGTTGCCACCTGGCGCCTTTCGCTTGGTCTTGAGAAAAGCTTATTTGAAAAGAAGCCTTCTAAGCTAAAAAGAAATTTGAAATGTAGATGCCAACATGAAATGTGGATGCCGACACATGTTGCACTCTGCTGAGTTACCACGGGACACATGGCATGTTTCGAGCAACTTATAGAAATTACAAAATGTGCCTCGGCCGATGACACTTGGCAACTTTCGCGTGAATTTGATACTTAGACAAAATTAGGTGAAAAGAAACTAGCACCCTCGTTATGAGTCAAAACCTTCACTATCTCGAACCAAAATGTGCAAAGACAAAATTTGGAGTGCATAACTGAACTCAAAAAATGTAGAGTTTTTTACTCTACATAACCATCTCAAGAGAGTGATGTTTATGACATACCACACATTATCAATATGAAGTATCTTCCCTAAAGGCAATCTCTTGGTTTCCATAATCAGATCTTTAATAAGATTTAGCCAATGCAAACTCAACATTCTTGCTAGATCCATGATAATAAAATATTTAAATACCTTGTATCCTTCCAATGTGATAACAATTAGTGATGTCTTCATGAAGTAAGGAATAACAATTCCATTAGGGAATGCCATACCTTGTATGTAGTTTGGGTCCACAAAGTCTATCTCATGCTTAGCTATAAAATCTTGAATATCAATAAGATAATGCCTCTTACCAATGTCATCCACATGGAACTTATCTATCACCTTATCATTATGTAAAGATAATGGATTGCTATTTGTAATCATAGAATCAAAATTTTATTGATACATTTCAATGGCATCTTCATATATCTCATGCTCACCTTCTTTAATTTATGAATGCTCATCATTAGTTACTAATCTAATACTTATTTCCCATTGAAAATCGCATGCATCATTTGTTATAGCATCTATCTCATGGTTGAAAACTACAACATGTGAAAATTGCTCCTCAAATTTCATGAGTTCACACTCTTGATGTACCTTCCAATCACCATCAACATACACTTCAATCTCAGCACTATCATGAATACTCATGTACTCTTCCTCCTTTGTAGATGTATCTCATGATTCTTCTTCCTTGAGCTCTACTGTCTTAGTGTCTTCTTTATTGTTCCCACATGTGTGACTAGGTGTCCCAACTTCATGGCATGTAAAATAATGTTATTCTCTCCTCAATTGATTTTTGCTCATTTTAAGAACACCTGTAATTTGCAGACCACAAGAAATCAATTCTCTTTGTGTCAAATGACTTTTCAATTTTTCCATATGTTGTTTAACCAATCTATTTGACAACTCATGTATTGCAGGTGAAACATTTTGTTCCTTCCTCCAAACAACTAATAAGTTATCTAACAATAGCTTAGAGATATCATCATTCTCATCCAAAATTAGAGACAACAATTTTCATGGAAATTATTACATTCTCTGTATGAGCCTCATTAATAATAGCCAAAAATATTTGAAAAATTTTAGAAATAATATCTTCACAACCAATTTCTAACATGATGTTACAAAATCTACCTTTTGCAAAAGTTTGTAGTATTTTTACCCTCTTGGCAAAGGAAGGGATTCCAAAATCAACCAATCCATAGAAAATTTCAACAATCAACAAGAAAACCTCCTTCATGATACTACTGCAATAAAGTTACTTTGGAACTGCTCTTTTGGTAATTTCACTAAGGCAATTAGTGACTACAAGTTTCCTCTTCATCTAAGTGTCTCATACGCTTGGGTTTAACAAAATAGGTCTTTGATGGCTTCATTTTCCATAAAAATTTCTTAGAATTTGACTGGTCTATCATAGACAAAAAAATCTCCACTTCCTTTAAGTGGAGTAAGACATCCTTTGACTGCTGTAGAAACTCAAGATTCTTTTTTGTTGTGTAAAGCCTATTTCCCACATCCTTTTCTTTCTGTAAGGATCTATATTGAAAAGGTTTTGGTGTGTAACTGATCATAGTTTGATGATCTTCTAAGGGACCCTTATTTTGAGTTATAGCTATCACAAATACCTTTCAAAATGTTATTTTCAATTTATCCTTTTTTAAGAGATTCAAGGAAAGAATATATCATCTTTCTATCTTCCATGATACAAATGATAAATGAAGACCAAAATACTAAAAGGCAAGGCTCAAAATCAACATGCAAGTGGTGATCACTAAAATGCAATAGGAAAAATTGACATTCCATGATTGATACCACACATGCAACCACCAAGCGTTGACATGTAACCATTAAAACTAACATGCAACCCTCTAGGATGAAGAGATCAAAGTTCTAATACCACTTGTAAAATCCTTTGCCCATATTTCAACTCAAATTCACAAAATATTTGATTTTTCTTGTGTAGATATTTTGTTAAATATTTGTCATTATGCTCATCAATATGAAATTTTAGTTATAGACAATGTAGAACGCTTATGTGGAGATTATAAGAAACACTCACATTTTCTATTCAGTATTCAATGAATACATCTGGGTAATTTGCTAAACAATTTGTAGCATACAATGAAATGATTCCAACTGAGACTAAGAATACCCAAATAGATGTTAACTTCAGAATTGTAGAAATAAATATTCTATTATAAAGTACATACCAAAAGATGTTCAAACACCCATGTTATATGACAAATCATCTAATGAAGGATCATGCCCCAAAAAAGATTGAATAGTGAACAAAAAAAAGTAGAGGCTATCCCAAGGAGATACTATATGTAACAACAAGATAATCTATAATATTAAACTCCATAGAAAGTGCCAGAAACCATAGTGAAAACATAATTTTTTGGCAACTTTGATACTTCTTTGAAACCCTCCAAAATAGCTTAACTTCTAACACTGAATCCCATTCAAATTCTACGATATCCTTCAAGGCTTCAACTCCAACAATAAAAAGAATATTGTTCAACACAAACTTCCAAACCTGCTTCAATACATACACCTACAAACTTTGAATGAATCTACCTAGGTTGGTTGAATGGGTTTTTGTCCCCACAATCAATCTTTCAATCTAAAACAAATCCACAAACCTATGAATCCTGAATGAGTTCACCAAGGATTGGCAAGGTGGGTTTTCATCCATGAAACCAAAATTCCCAATGGATTTCATCCTAGGATTTTGAATAACTAAAGGTTCCAGCTCTCCAAGAGACTTTAAGAAAATATCAAAACAAGAATAATTGAAATGAGTCCCCACAACCTCCTTTTATAACACCCTATGAGCTTTCTAAAAGTTATATTTAAAAATTACTTTTTAAATAAACTTTTTCACACTTAATAAAGTGACTTTATAATATTTTATCTTTTGGGCTCCAACATAAGTCATTTTATAAAAACACTTAATCTCCATATAAGTGACTTTTATTTTATAAATTACTTTTGAACCCATAAGACACTTAATGTTCAACTTTATGAATAGTTAATATAAGTTGTCTTTTAATTCAACCTTTGATAACTTAAATATTGCTTATTTAATATATTTATCATTTTTCTCACATCTGCCCAAAGTTATGAAGAATACAAAATAGAATGATAGTGAATTCTGAAGATGCCAACAAATTCATAAGCTTACTAGAGATCCAATTTAATGAAAATTAATACTTTTCAACAATAATAAGCTTCTCTAAGAATGTGGAGAGATCCTAGAAGGTTGAAATTGCATCCAAAAAGTACCATTAGACATATTTTGATCTCTTGAACTAACTATCGCTATCATAATCCCTACCTGTTAATAATGGCTCACTTCAATATTCTTAGAATCTTCCAAGAATGTTGGAAATGACTAAAAAGGGACATTACAAGTCCTCCCCACTCAAATATTTCTTGTCCTCAAGCAATGTTGAACATGTATGCCAATACTAGGATCCTAAATAAACCTGAAGGATTCTTCACCACATTTTTGCTGCTCTACTTTGATACAACCATAAACTACAACTTTGTTATACCATGAAGCAATTTTATCAATCATGTGTATTCCTGGATCCCATATTTTCATATCCCTGTACATACTCAAAATGAAAAGAGGAACATCTCTCATCAATTCACCAACAATAATCACACATACCCCTTCAAAGTTGTTGGTATAAATGATGATAGCAGTGTTAAGATTGAAAATCAGATTTATAATTACCTTGAGAATGCTTACGCTATCACACATTGATATCACCTAATCAATACTCAATATCTAAGTGTTATAGTGACAATCATGTGCACATAAATCCATGCAATCAATTGTAATCATCAATGTGAGGTTTAAAAATTTAATAATTAGCATTAAAGAATATCCACTAAACATCAATGTGTAAGTTGAAAACCATTGAACTAGGTCTAAAATATTTCTCAAAACTCATTACAAACTATTGAAATTCTACCAATTCAATAATCTTAAGATATAAAATACTCGTTTATTAGTTAATAATGAATGAAGAACAATAGGTTCAAGGTTGAAAACCATCAATGTCTCATTTGACAACTATATCAAGAGAGTGATGTTTATGAAAAACCACACATTATCAAAATGAAGTATCTTACCTAAAGGCAATCTCTTGGTTTCCATAATAAGATCTTCAATAAGATGTAGCCAATGCAAACTCAACATTCTTTCTAGATCCATGATAATAAAATATTTACATACCTTGGGTCCTTCCAATGTGATAACAAGTAGTGATGTCTTTATCTCATGCTTAGCTATAAAATCTTGAATATCAATGAGATAATGTCTCTTACCAATGTCATCCACATGGAACTTATCTATCACCTTATCATTATGTAAAGATAATGGATTGTTATTTGTAATAATAGAATCAACATTTTCTTCATACCTTTCAATGGCGTCTTCATAGATCTCATGCTCACCTTCTTCAATTTATAAATGCTCGTCATTAGTTGATGATCAAAAAATTGCTTCACACTAAAAATCGCATGCATCACCTATTATAACATCTATCTCATGGTTGAAAATTGCACGTTCATATGAAAATTGCTCCTCAAAATTTGAGAGTTCACACTCTTAATGTACTTTCCAATCACTATCATCATACCCTTCAATCTCAATTGTGTCATGAAGACTCATGTACTCTTCCTCCTTTGTAGATCTATTTTATGATTATTATTCCTCAAGTTTCATTGTCTTAGTCTCTTCTTTGTTGTTCCCACATGTGTGACTAGGTGTCCAAACTTAATGGCATGTGAAATAACATTGTTCTCTCCTCAATTGATTTTTACTCATTTTAAGAACACCTATAATCTGGAGACCACAAGAAATCAATTCTCCTTCCATCAAATGACTTTTAAACTTTTCTATATGTTGTTTAACTAATTAATTTGATAACTTATGTGCCACAGATGAAACATATTGTTCCTTCCTCCAAACAACCAATAAGTTAACTAACAATAACTTAGAGATATCATCATCCTCATCCAAAATTAGAGACATAATAATTTGCATGGAAGTTATGACATTATTTGTATAAGCCTCATTAATAA
Source organism: Torreya grandis (assembly GCA_037957365.1). Classification (NCBI taxonomy): domain Eukaryota; kingdom Viridiplantae; phylum Streptophyta; class Pinopsida; order Cupressales; family Taxaceae; genus Torreya; species Torreya grandis. The sequence continues at coordinate 1,338,184 of JARHVA010000123.1, read as the reverse complement.
CAATCCAAAATATTTGAAAATTTTCATAGATAGTCTCTTCATAACCAATATCTAACATGATGTTGTAAAATATGATTTTTTTAAAAGTTTCTAGTATTGTTACCCTCTTGGCAAAGGAAAGGCTTTCAAAATTATCCAATCCTCAAAAACTTTCAATAATCAGCAAGAAAACATCCTTCATGATATTGTTATAATAAAATTTCTTAGAAGTTGTTATTTTGGTAATTTCACTAAGGCAATTAGTGACTACAAGTTTCACCTCTTCATCTAAGTGTCTCAAAAGCTTGAGTTTAACCAAATAAGTCATTGATGGATTCATTACCTATTGACCATTTTTGGCCCTACAGGCCAAAAATCGGTCTCCTTCTTCCCCTGCTATTCTGAGCCAATTCAAATCTTGGGTCGCATAAGTCTTTCAGAAAAAGGATGAACCCATTCAAAGAATGCAAGGCTCTTACAAAGCTCTTCAGACATTTTTTCCAAAGAAATTCACAAGGAAAGAGACCAAAAATGTTCAAGACACTTTTCCTTAAAGATGGAAAAGGTGGTTCGATGTCAAGGTTCAACGACATGATCTTTCCAAGAGATTTTAAACTTTGAACATTGAACTTAAATAATGTTGAACTGGTTCAATCAATTGGTTCAAGTAGTTGGTTCAATCAGTTGGTTTAATCAACCGGTTCGAGTAGTTGGTTTAATTAGTCAATTCAAGTTGCTTGGTTCAAACGGTTTAGTTCAAGCGGTCAATTGAATGAACGTGACTCCTTGCAGGACACAATGATGAACCATTAAACTCCAAAAAAAGGGTTCAGATTCAGGTTTAATTGAAAGGTTCAAGAGTCCCTTACAAAGCTCTGAAGGGTAGGTGCCCTTGTAGAGGATAGTCAGGCACAAACTGGACCATTTCAAGCAGGTTTTGAAAGACATCTTGGGGTCCAAGTGCCCTTGTAGAGGGCAGGAAACCCTTGCAGAGGAATCAAAAGATAAAGCAAAGAGGGTGAGTTTCCTTCAGAAAATCCAAGGCAAAGATAGAAGAAAAAAAGCAAAGGCTAAATTTCTTCAGACAAAATGTCCGAAGGGATTCCTTCAAAAAATTTGTTTGAAGAAATCCTTTTGGAAGAAAATATCATGGTGAAGGACAAGGCAAATCCTTCAAACAAAAAGTCTGAAGGAATTCCTTCAAACTTTTGCCCAAAGGAATTCACCTGAAAGAAAGGGCCAAACATTAAAGGGAACATTTCCTTCAGACAAAATGTCTGAAGGAATTCCTTTGGACATTTTGTGTAAAGGAATTAGGAGGCCAAGGCCGTTCAAAGGACCCCAAAGGGTAGGTACCCTTGCAGGAGACTCTCTGCACCATGAAAGGGACCTTTCTCAAGGCCTGAAGGGACACTAACCCTTCAGGAGGGTTAAAAGACAAAGGCCTAGATAAAGATAGAAATCCAAAGGAAAGTGAAGCTGAAGGAATCACTCAAGGGGTGACGGGCCTAAAGATGTCAAATTTAGCATCATGAAATAGTCGTTGGAATTCAAACGTCCAACGACAGGCCCGAAGATGTCAAATTCATGGCAATGAAATAATCGTTGGCCTTTAAATGTTTGATCACAAGCCTAAAAGGATTTAAAGGATTTAGGGCCAAAAAGAAGATACCATCAAGCAAGGAGCCCGAAGAGCCAATGGTTGACAGACGATAACCCCGAGAGCTCAAATTGCCAAAAAGGGCCAAGAGATGGAAAAGACAAGGCCAGGAGAAGACAAAGCTAGAAAAAGACCAAAGTTAAGAATGAAATCAGTGACCTATTGATGAAATAGCCCAAGGAGCTAGCAAAGGATGATAAGATAACCATGAGAGCTCAAATTCTAGGAAAAGACAAAGCCAAGAAGAGACAAAAAATGAGATATGGACAAAATAGCCTAGGTGGCAGGAAGGCGAGTTATTATAGCGGTTAGAATAGTCCCTATGAAATGGGCATCAAGGAGCATGAAAAGTGAATGGCGTGGCCTATTTTTTCCTCATTTTGCATTAATGGTTAGACAACTGTGTGAATGTATTGAAGAAGGGGTCTTATTTATAGACAAATGGCACGACCCATGATTTCACACATGACGTTTAATATATTTTAAATGCCTAAAGTCAAAATTAGAGCTGACACAACATTCTCTTTCAGCGGCTTGCTCTTCCCAATGCTCTCAACGCATATGGACCACTTGTAAAGGGGCACCAAAGTCTTTTCCAAAAGGGTGTCATTGCTTCTTCTCTCTCTATATATATTGTAAACTCTCATTTTGAGAAGGGATCTCTCATTTTTGTATGGCATAGCCCTACCAATTTTCACCTTGAATCAATAAAAAAACATTTTTACCTCTATTTGGTTAGATATATATTTAAGTGTGCCTGAGTATTAACCTTGTGTTCAGTCATTTTCCATGATGCTTTCACAAGCTTGACACCAACACACCTGGTATAGATAAATGCCATTCTTGAAGGTAGCAAAAAGAGTTGTATCTGGAGTGCAAAGATAGGAGAAGGTTGCCAGATAGTGTGTTTTCCTACAACGCCTGTGGTAAGTTCATCTTATGTGTGTCTTCATTTAGTCTTTTTGTTAAGTTCCCTACAGTCTGGTCTTCCCAACAGATAAAGTATATTTATGTGTTATTATGGTTTGGAGTGTGAGTAATGAGTAGATCAAACTTTTGGTGCATCACCTCCTTAGTTTAAGTTTTGTTTCAATAATCCTTCTCCCTTTTTAACCCCCCCATTATATATATTAGCAATATTACTAGAATAAATTAGAGATGCATCAAAGGGAGCTAGCCCTTATCTAGAGACTCTCCCCTTAGTTTTGCCAGACCCACAGGCAAAAGAGGAGTTTCCATTGTGCCGCATGGAAGAGAGAAGCCCAACCTTCTCTCAAGAGTGCAATCCACATCGTCAATAGTTTTTGGCACACTTGGTGGGACCCTTTTTAACACTCAAGAAAGTTTTAGGATTGATGCTAGTCCTGTTATAGTAAAAAACAATCATTAATCTAGCATCTGGCAACTACATTATCAAGAGCATCAGTTTCTGGTTAAAGATCAGACTGACACCTTATGCCTAAGGTCACCACATGATTTGTTGCTAAGGGTGTCCCTTTTGAATTCATTGAATTACCATTAAACTCATTAAGGCGACTGAGGTTTGCAAGGACTCATCCTTATTCAACAAGTCTTTTTCCCAGACCTGCTATAAGATACACTTATGCAAGAAGGCCTCGGTTGAATCCTGTCATAACTATTTATGCAAGAAGGCCTCGGTTGAATCCTGTCATAACTATAGCTTTACCATTTGTGGCTTTTCATGGTTAGAGTCCTTTGAATCTTCTGCATTATGACCCAATCCCAGGTGTAGCCCTTAAGAGGGTGCCTCCATTTAACAGAGAAGGTCCTATCACTACTATTGAACACATCAAAAATATTGCTAACCTCTGCAATATTCACAATGTCACTGAAGAGAATATTGCTATCAGATTATTGGCATTGTCTTTTAAGGGCAAGGTTCTGGACTAGTATGGGACTTTGCCCATGAATTTAGTGGATACATGGAATGAACTAGGTACCCTCTTAACAAACATATTCAGGGAGAAAAGTGACCACCTCTCACTTGCTGATCAACTAACCACCATGAAAAGAGCTCCACATGAATTCATGCAAGATTTAAACACTCAATTTTAGAAGACATAAGACAGAATCCCCATTCTGGTGAGGCTGACCCCAAGCTATGTTTTTTTATATTATTTGAAAGCGTTGAAAAATGACATTATTGTCATGATATAGTCCATGGGAGGACATGTGTTGCCTGCTGCCTATGACATAGCCATAGCAGCTGAGAATTACCTGGTGCAAGTGGGAAAGATAGCCCCTAGACCTTATATGTCGCTCTACCCTGAATTGTTGCCTCTAGTCCAGACTGCTACACCTAATTTAGCTCTTCTACTTGGCATAAAAAAGATGGTTGCTACTTTATCTAATGACCTCCATGAAGTCAAAAGCTTGCTACAAAGCGTGAAAAATGAACTAGTGGCTCTTAAAAGGCAGCAAGCTCAAAACAATAGGCCAAATCAGGGATATCAGTAGTTTGGGCAAACAAATAGACCACCTTTCTAGAATTACAATCAAGGACAAGGTTAGTTTGCACAAACGAGACCTTATCAAGGTTATAATCCAGGCGCCCCTTCATCATCCAAGGCTTTGATACCCGCTCAAAATAATCTGATATAAGAACAATCAAATTGCTCACCCATGGGATATAGTCAAGATCAAGCTGTTTATACAAATGAGATGCTGAGTCAATACACTAATTCACAAGATAATTAAGCATCCACCCAATTCCCAAGCTTTGAGACTTTAGTGTACCCTGGCATGGGCAACAGTCAAGCTCAGCCCGATTCCACTCTCATGAATCAATTGAAAGGTGAATTCTATGCAGTCAATTACATGGACAGTGCAGATAATCAAAGTGACTATGTTGTAGCCAACACAAGGTCCAAAAAGAGAGATATAGAAGAATCTCAAGCAGCTACTCAAACGTCTGCACCATCTTCTTCACCATAAGTGAACTAAAAATTTCCAAATTTTAGACCACCAGTTGTACCCTCAGCTCCTCAGCCTATGTCTCAGGCTGCAAGCAATCTCAAAGAAAATTTGAAAGGGAATAACCCTCAAATTAATGTGGTGGACTAGATGAAAAAGTTGCACATGAATATTTCCTTGTGGGACTAATTATCAATACTGAGACAAAAAGAAATCCTACAAAAAGAATTGCATGGGCTAAATGAACAAACTGTCCCAACAAAAGTTGATAATGTTCTGATCATGAATGGGCAGCCTTTCACATCAGGCCAAGTTAAGAAAAAGGAAATGTCTCCCTTTTTTATTTTTCCTTGGTCATAGGAGATTTTCTAGTGCATAATTGCATCATTGACAGTGGAGCAAGCACCTCGGTAATGCCTAAATGCATAGCGGATAAACTAGGGCTCAAATATGAAGAAATGACTAAGGGAGTCTTGCAGCTAGATGGAACATGAGCAAAGATAATAGGAGTGGTGAGAGGCTTGAACTTGATGCTGCACGCCTACCCAACCTTTTTAGTTCCCCACAATGTGGTAGTAGCGGATTTTCTCCCCTACTTTGCCATTTGCTTATCTAGGAATTTTACATCCAAAATAGGTGAGTACCTAGCAACAAATTAGTCTTACCTAGTTTTTAGAACCAAATATGGGACTAAAGTTAAGATTGAGTTGGAGCCACTCCACATAGATCATCTGGAACCATACTCACTCAAGGTGGCAAATGTCAGCTACACCATTATTGATCAAGAAGAATTCTAAGTGGATTAATCTCCATCCTCTACCCTTGAAGGAGTTGCTGACCTACTCCTAGATGAATGGGAAAGTGACAACTTTGAACATGATCCTTACAAGTTCATAGAAGAGGCAGGCCTTGGGATTTATTTCATGCACGAAGAGGGTACTTTTATACCAAATTTGATGAAAACAAGCCAAGAGAGCTCAAGTTTATGGCAACTTTTTTTGATGGCTCAAAAAGTAAGTTGGGAGCTGGTGGTGGAGTGGTGCTAGTTTCTCCTTCACAAGAAAAGTACTTTTCAGCTTTCAAGTTCTAATTTTCTTGCACATGAAATGTTGTAGAGTATGAATCTATCATCCATGGTTTAGAGTGGGCGAGGAAAAGAGAAATTAAAGAGCTGCAGATTTTTGGTGATAGTGAGCTGATTATGAATTAGGTGAAAGGACAAAATCTGATAAAAAATTCTTTGCTTAAGTCTTACAAGCACAGGATATGGGACTTAGTGGAGAGTTTCTTTGCCTTCAATTTTGCTTCCATTCTAAGAGATCAGAATAAGCAAGCAGATAGGCTGGCAGTAGTTGGTGCCCAGTTTGATGTCCCTAAGGAGATAGGCCAAAACAACATTCCATGCCATTTGAAAGTGGTAATCAAACCCTCCATACCTGACAACCTCACCAACTGGCAAGTGTTTGACAGTGATCAATAAATAACAATCTTCTTATAAGAAGAAACTGAGTTTGCTGTTAGAAATTAGGCTAAGCTACAACAACATTATGGTAGCCAGATTATTCAACTGAGGAACAATAAACTTCCCAAAGGCTTGGTCACTCTCAAAAGTATCTTCAACGAGGATGACCAATTGAAAAATGATAAAGCAACCATCATAATGAAGAAGGAGAACTATGAGAAGGTTGAAATATTCAAGGATAAGATGCTTGCACTTGGGAAAATGTGTACGGATCATGAAAGGTAGGCCTTCATCTTATTGTGCCAGGAGTTTGCTAATATCTTCACTTGGGAGAATAGCGACTTGAAGGGTTTTGACCCAAGTTTGGCCCAACATATTATTGAGCTAGAGGAAGGTGCTAAGACAATCAAGCAGAAGCAAAGGCTTGTCAACCTAAAGATTGAGATTCTCATGCAAAAAGAACTCACCAAGTTGATTGAGTCTATGATCATATTTTTGATCAAACACTCTTCTTGGTTAGCCAATCTTGTTCCTGTCTAAAAAAATAATGGGGAGATCAGATTATGTGTAGATTTTAGAGACCTCAATAGAGTCTCTTTGAAAGACCATTATCCTCTCCCAAGCATGGAGTATATTCTTCAAATGGTGACATGCAGTGAGCATTTCTCCCTCCTAGATGGGTATTCAAAGTACAATCAAATTTTGGTGCAAGACTGTGACCAATATAAGACAGCCTTCACTACCAAGTGGGGGACATTTACTTATCAAAAAATACCATTTAGACTATCCAATGCTGGTGCCACTTTCCAATGAGCCATGGACATAGCTTTTCAAGGATTGATAAATAACATTGTACTGGTGTATTTTGATGATGTGATAGTGTTCTATAAGGAGGTGGGACAACACATGAAACACCTCAGACAAATCTTTGAGAGGTGTAGAGAGTTCAATATCTCTCTCAACCTGAAGAAATGCATGTTCATTGTCCATGAGGGCAAATTCTTTGGCCACATTGTTTCGAAAGAGGGCTTAACCATTGATCCAAAAAGAGTTCGCTCCATCCTAGGGCTATCCTTGTTGAAACATAAGAAAGGTCTACAGAGTTTCTTTGGCAAGATAAACTTCATCAGGAGATTTATTCCAAATTTTGTAGAGGTAGTCAAGCCATTGACCTCTATGCTGAAGAAAGATGAGAAATTCATGTGGACAGTGCAAAAGAAGGATAGTTTCAAAGAGATCAAACAGGTTATCACCCAGTCTCTTACCTTGATCAGTCCTGACTTCACCAAGGATTTCAACCTCTACACCTTTGAAAATGAAGAGGTAATTCCACTATGCTTACCCAAGTGAATGGTGAGAACCTTGAACAACCACTTGCTTTTTTTAGCCAAGGTCTAGAGGGTTTTGAGGTCAAGTATACATATGTGGAGAAATAAGTCCTTATGGTCATATGGAGTCTGAAGAAATTTAAACATATGCTATCCAACAATAGGGTTCACCTCATGGTTCCACATCCTAGCATCAAAGATTTCTTGACCAATTGTGATCTGAATGAAAAGAGAGTGGGGTGGATCACTAAAGTAATGAAATATGACGTGGATATCAAAACCACCAAGCTGGTAAGAGGAAAAGGCCTGTGTGAACACCTTACTATAGACTTCAAATAGTAGAAAGAGGATAGTTTGCTCATTCGTGATGAAGTCATAGTAGAAAAAATAACAGTCATGAGGGATTGGATATCAGACATGAGGCATTTTCTTCTCACTAGTGAGTGCCTGTAGGGGCCTTGATAAGACCAAGAGGAGATATTTCAGACTCCAATCTCTCCCTTATGTCCTAATTGATGGAGTGCTATTCAAAAGGGATTTCTTAGGAATACTTTTAAGGTGCATGTTGACCATTTTGGTACTGTAGGCCAAAATCAATTTCCTTCCTTCCCTACCACTCTAAACCCTCAGTCTAGTCATATACCCACCTTCTACAAAATCTCCTTTTATTTGCAATAAGCCTTGTTCTTATAGAACATTGAAAAATCTAAGGCCCTGCAGGGTTCGATTCAGTATAGAGCTTTTCGATTTGAGCAAATGCCTTAGAAAAATAAGAGTCTCTTACAAAGTTCAAAGGTTAAAAAACCCTTACGGAGGGTAGTCAGGCACAAAATGGACCATTCTATCAAGTTGCAGAGAGCAATTCTGAATCCAAAGGTACCCTTGTAGAGGGTAGAGAACTCTTGTGGAGGAATCAAAAGGGTGATTTTTTCTTCGAAAATGCTAAGGCAAAAGATAAGACAAAGGTTGAATTTCTTCGGGCAAAATGTCTGAAGGAATTCCCTCAAACATTTTGTCTGAAGAAATTCACAAGGTAAAGAACAAACAAGGATTTTTTTTGGAAAAATTCCCATGGCAAAGTGAATAGTGCAAATTTTTTCAGACAAAAAGTCTGAAGGAATTCCTTCGGACATTTTGTCTGAAGGAATTCACCTGATGAAAAACCCTGACAGAAAGTAGCAAGCAGGAAAGACATAAAGGGAAGATTTCCTTCGGAAAAATGTCTGAAGGAATTCATTTAGATATTTTGTCTAAAGGATTTGAAGCCCAAGGCCACCCGAATTTCCCCAAAGGGCAGGTGCCCTTGCGGGGGGCTCTCGGCGACATCAAAAGGGACCTTTCTCAAGGCATGAAGGGACACCTTCTCTTTAGGAGGTTTCAAAGACAAAATTCCAACCAAAGGAAAACACTGAAGGAACAGAAATTTGAGGGAATTCAAAGGGGTGATGGGCTTGTAGACATCAAATTGGGCATCATGAACTAGCCATTGGAATCCAAATGTCAGATGACATCCTCAAAGACCTCAAATTCAAGACAATAGAATAGTCATTGGCTTTCAAATGGTGACGGGTACACGAATGTCAACTTTACGGCAATGAAATGGTCATTGACCATTAAATTCTTGGGCATAAACTCAAAGAAATTCAAAGGCCTTAAGGCCAAAAGGAAGAGACTACTGAGAAGGGAGCCCAAAGAGCCAAAGATTTCTAGAAGATAGCCTTGAGGGCTCAGTTTGCCAGAAAGAGCCAAGAGATGATAAAAGACAAAACTAGGAAAAGACAAAGCTGGGAAAGGACAAAAGTCAAGAGTGAACTCAGTGACCACCAAGTAAGGAGCCCAAAAGAGCCAAGTGTAGAAATGGAAAAAATAGTCCATGTGGTAAAATAAGGTGTCGACACAAGGAGTTATTCTAATGGTTGACATAGTCTCTGCCAAGTGGTCATCAAGAAACACAAACAGTGAATGGAGTGACCCATTTTTATTCACTTCACATTGATGAGCAGAAAAATTGCATGAATGTCTTGAAGGAGTGGTCTTGTTTTCAGACAAATGACGTGGCCCATGATTTCACATATGGCATTTAATATATTTTAAATGCCTAAAGTCAAAACTAGAGCTGACACAACATTCTCTTTCAAGTGGCTTCCTCTTCCCAATGCTCTCAATGCAGCATGGGTCATTTATTTTCCAAAAAGTGCCAAAGTCTTTTCTAAAAAGGCTATATATTTGTAACTTCTCATAGGAGAAAAGATATCTCTCATTTTTGTATAGCACAGCCCTGCCAAATTTCACCTTGAATCAGTAAAAGTGTTTTACCTCTATCTGGTTAGATATATCTCTGAGTGTGCCTGAGTATTAACCTTATGTCTAGTCATTATTCCATGATGCTTTCACAAGCTTGATACCAGCACACCTAGTATAGATAAAGTGCCATCCTTGCAGGTAGTAAGAAGAGTTGTATCTGGAGCATAGAGATAGGAGAGGGTTATCAAATAGTGTGTCTTCTTACAACACCTATGATAAGCTCATCTTCTATGTGTCTTCATTAAGCCTTTCTATTAAGTTATTTACAGTTTGGTAATTTTATCAGATAAAGTGTATGTATGTGCTCTTATGGTTTGAAGTGTGAGCAAACGAGTAGATTGAACTTTTTGGTGCATCACCATCTTAGCTTAGGTTCTGCTTCAGTAATCCTTCTCTCTTTTCAACCCCCCATTATATATATAAGCAATATTACTGGAATAACTCAGAGATACATCAAAGAGAGCTAGCCTTTATCTAGAGATTCTCCCCTCAGTTTTGACAAACTCACAGGCAAGAGAGGAGTCTCCATTATGTTGCATGGAAGAGAGAAGCCCAGCCTTCTCTCAAGGGTGCAATCCATAACATCAATAATTTTTGGCATGTCAGGATTATGTTTTAACACTTAGAAAAGTTTCAAGATTGATGTTGGTCCTGTTACAACAAAATCAACCATTTTATAGCATCTAACAAATCCACTATTAAGAATATCAGTCTCTAGTCAAAGGTCAGTCTGACATCCTATGCCTAAAGTCACCACACAATCTGCTGATAAGGGTGTCTCTTTTGAATTTGTTAAACTACCTTTAAACTCAGCAAGACAACTGATATTTGCAAGAACTCATCCTTATTTAGCAAATTATTTTCCCAGATCTACTATAAGATACACCTACACAAGAAGGCCTCAGTTGAATCCTATCATAGCTATGGCTTTACCTTTTGTGGCCTTTCATAGTCAGAGTCCTTTGAATCTCCTGCATTATGACCTGATCTCAGGGGCAGTCCTTAAAACTGTGCCTCCTTTTAATGGAGAAGGGCCCACTACTACCATTGAACACATCAAAAATATTGCTAACCTCTATAACATTCACAATGTCACTAAGGAAAACATTGCTATCAAATTGTTGTCATTGTCCTTCAAGGGCAAGGTTCTGGACTGGTATGGGACTTTGCCCATAAATTCAGTCAATTCATAAGATGAATTGGGCACCCTCTTAACAAATAGATTTGAGGAGAAAAGAAACCACCTCTCACTTGTTGAGTAGCTGACCACTATGAAAAGAGCTCCACATAAATTCATGCAAGATTTCAATACTCGATTTCAAAAGACATGGGATAGAATCCCTATTCTAATAAGGCCGACTCCAGGCTATGCTTTTATCTATTATTTGAAAGCATTTAACAATGACATTGCAGTCATGATACAGTGCATGGGAGGACATGTGCTTCCCATTGCCTATGATATAGCCATAACAATTGAGAATTGTCTGGTGCAAGTAGGAAAGATAGTCCCTACACCTCATATACCGCTCTTTCTTGAATTACTACCTCCAATCCAAACTGCTAGACCCACTTTGGCTCTTTTGCCTAGCATAGAAAATCTGACTACTACTTCATCTAATGACCTCCATAAAGTCAAAATCTTGTTACAAAGCATGACAAATGAACTAGTGGCTCTCAAAAGGCAGCAAACTCAAGACTATCAGCCAAATCAGGGATATCAATAGTTTGGGCAAACAAATAGGCCCCCTTTCTAAAATTACAATCAAAGACAAGGTCATGGTGTGCAAAACAGACCTTATCAAGGCTATAATCAAGGGGCTCTTTCATCATCCAAGGCTCTAGCACCCACTCAAAACAATTTAGTACAAGAACAACCCAGTTGCTCACCCATGGGATATGGTCAAGATCAGGCTATTTATACAAATAAAATGCTGAGTCACTACACAAATGCACAAGACAATTAGGCAGCCACCCAATTCACAAGATTTGAGGCTTCAGTGAAACCTGGCATGGGTAGTAGTCAGACTCAACTTGATTCCACTCTCATGAATCACCTGGAAGGTGAATTCTATGCAGTCAATTACGTGGGTAGTGTAGACAATCAAGGTGACTATATTGCAGCCAACATAAGGTCCAAAAAGAGAGCAATGGAAGAAGCTAAAGAAGCTACTCAAGTGTCAGTACCACCTTCTTCATCACACAAATTAAAAAATTCTAAATTTTAGACCACCGATTACACCCTCAGCTCCTCAGGCTACGCCTCAAGTTGTAAGTAACCCCAAAGAAAATTTGAAAGGAGGCAACCCTTAGGTCAATGTGGTAGACCAAATGAAGAAGCTGCACATAAATATCTCCTTGTGGGATTCATTATCAATACGAGGACAAAAGGACATGCTACAAAAATAATAACACAGGCTGAATGAACAAGCTATTCTAGCAAAAGCCGATAATGTTCTGATGATGAGTGGGCAGCCTTCCACATCAGGCCAAGTAAAAAAAGAAGAAAAGATACCCTCTTTCTATTTGTCCTTGGTCATAAGAGACTTCCTAGCGCATAATTGTATCATTAACAGTAGAGCAAGCACCTCAGTAATACCCAAATGCATAGCAGATAAACTAGGGCTCAAATATGAAGAGATGACTAAGGGAGTCCTGCAACTGGATGGAACGCTAGCAAAAATAGGAGTGGTGAGAGGCTTGAACTTGATGCTCCACCCCTGTCTAATTTTCTCGGTCCCTCATGATGTGGTGGTGGTGGATGTTTCTCCTTACTTTGCCATTGCTTATCCAGAGATTTCACATCTAAAATAGGCGGCTACCTAGCAGCAAACTAGTCCTATATAGTTTTTAGAACCAAGTATGGGACTAAGGTTAAGATTGAGTCAGAGCCACTTCATAGAGATCATCTGGAACTATACTCACTCAAGGTGACAAATTTCAGCTATGCCATTATCGATCAAGAATAACTCCAAGTCGATCAATCTCTATCCTCTGCCCTTGAAGGAGTTGCTAACCTACTCTTAGATGAATGGGGAAGTGACAAATTTGAGCATGACCCTTACAAGTTCATAAAAAAGGTAGGCCTTGGGATTTATTTCATGCACGAAGAGGGTACTTTTTGTACCAAATTTGATGAAAGCAAGTCAAGATAGCCCAAGTTTATGGCAAATTTTCTTTGATGGCTCAAAAAGCAAGTTGGGAGCTGGTGGGGGAGTGGTGCTAGTATATCCTTCACAGAAGAAATACTTTTTGGCTTTCAAGTTTCAATTTTATTACACATGCAATGTTGCGTAGTATGAATCCATCATACATGGTTTGGAGTGGGTGAGGAAAAAAGAAATTAAGGAGCTGCAAGTTTTTTGGAATAGCAAGCTGATCATAAATTAGGTAAGGGGCCAAAATTTGATTTTTTTTTTTTGCTTAAGTCTTACAAACATAGGGTATGGGACTTATTAGAGAGTTTCCTTACTTTCAATGTTACTTCTATTCCTAGAGAGCAGAATAAGCAAGCTGATAGACTAGCAGTAGTGGGTGCTCAGTTTGACATCCCCAAGGAGATAGGTTGAGACCATAGTCCACATCATTTGAAAGTGGTAATCAAACCCTCTGTTTCTGACATCACTAACTACAAGTGTTTGACAGCAATCAACAGATAACACTCTTCTTATAAGAGGAAGCTGAATTTACTGATAGAAACCAAGCTAAGCTATAACAATAGTATGGCAGCCAAATTGTTCAACTGAAGAACAATAAACTTTCCAAAGGCTTGGTCACTCTCGAAAGTATCTTAAATGAAGATGACTAATTGAAAAATGATAAAGCAAGTATCACAACAAAGAAGGAGAACTATGAGAAAGTTGAAATATTCAAGAATAAGCTGCTTGCACTTGAAAAAGTGTGTACAGATCATGAAAGGTAGGCCTTCATCTTGTTATGCCAGGAGTTTGCTGATGTCTTTACTTGGGAGTATAACAAATTGAAAGATTTTGACCCAAGTTTGGCCCAACACACCATCAAGCTAGAAGAAGGCACCAAGCCGATCAAGCATAAATAAAGGTCTGTCAATCCAAAGATTGAGCCTCTCATCCATAAGGAGCTCACCAAGCTAATTAAGTCTAGGATCATATTTCTGATCAAACACTCTTCTTGGCTAGCCAATCTTATTCCTATCCAAAAAAAGAATGGGGAGATTAGGTTATGTGTAGATTTTAGAGACCTCAATAGAGTCTCTTTAAAGGATCATTATCCTCTCCCAAGTATGGAACAGATCCTCTAAATGGTGATAGGCACCGAGCGTTTCTCCCTCCTAGATGGGTATTTAGGATACAATCAAATTTTGGTGCAAGACTGTGACCAGTACAAGACAGTATTCACTACCAAATGGGAGACGTCTGCTTATAGAAAAATGCCATTTGGACCGTTCAATGCTGGTGCCACTTTTTAGGAAGCCATGGACATGGTCTTTCAAGGCCTGATAAATAACATTGTACTGGTATATCTTGATGATGTAACAGTATTCTCTAAGGAGGTGGGCCAACACATGGAACATCTCAAACAAATATTTGAGAGGTGTAGAGAGTTTAGTATATCTCTCAACCCAAATAAATGCATGTTTGTTGTCCATGAGAGTAAACTCCTTGGCCATGTTGTCTCAAAAAAGGGCTTGACCATTGATCCAGAAAGAGTTTGCTCCATCCTAGAGTTGTCCTTGCCTAAACATAAGAAGGGTATACAGAGCTTCTTCAGCAAAATAAATTTCATTAGGAGATTTATTCCAAATTTTGTGGAGGTAGTCAAGCTATTGACCTCTATGCTAAGGAAAGATGAAAAGTTTGTGTGGATTGTGCAAAGGAAGGATAGTTTTGAAGAGATCAAGCAGGGTATCATCTAGGCTCCTACCTTGATTAGTTTTGACTTCACCAAAGATTTCAACCTCTACACCTTCAAAAATGAAGAGGTAATCTCCGCTATGCTTACCCAAGTGAATGGTGATAACCTTGAACAACCGCTTGTATTTTTTAGCCAAGGTCTAGAGGGTTTTGAGGTCAGGTATACATATGTGGAGAAGCAAGTTTTTGCAGTCATATGATGCCTGAAAAAATTTAGACATATGCTATCCAACAACAGGATTCACCTCATGGTTCCACATCCCAGCATCAAAGATTTCTTGACCAACTGTGATCTAAATGAAAAGAGAGTGGGATGGATCACTAAGGTAATGGAATATGACTTAGATATCAAGATCACCAAGCTGATAAGAGGAAGAGGCCTATGTGAACACCTTACTATGGATTTAAACAATAGAAATAAGATAGTTTACTAATCTATGATGCAATCACAATAGAAGAACCAACTGTTATGAAGGATTAGACATCAGACATGAGGTATTTCCTTCTCACTGGTGAGTGCCTGCAGGGCCTTGATAGGACCAAGAGGAGATATTATAGACTCCAATCTCTCCCTTATGTCCTAATTGATGGAGTGTTGTTCTAAAAGGATTTCTCAAAAATGCTTTTAAGGTGCATAGACCCAGGTCAGGCCAACAGGGTGCTGTCTGAGTTCTATGATGGGCCAGCTAGTGGTCACTTTGCTTCTAGGCCTACAGTTGCAAGAATAATGAGAGTTGGTTACTTCTAGCCCACTCTATTCAGAGACACCCATGCATGGGTATGAAAGTGCCAGAAGTGTGCGCTCTTTGATAGAAAACAATAGCTAGCTGCTATGCCTCTATATCCTATTCAATTTGAATAGCCATTCATGCAATGGGGCTTTGAATTTATAGGGATGATTAACCCTCTCTCCAGTGATGGGCACAAGTGAGTCCTGACCGCTACAGAGTAATTCACGAGATGGGTAGAGGTTGTCGCTTTGAAGGAGGCCAACGAAAGTGTAGTCCTAGATTTTTATGAAGACCTAGTGACAAGGTTCAGAGTTCTAGCTACCATCATCTTAGATAATGCTTTAGCTTTTCTGAGAACCAAAATGAGTGAATGGGCATTGAGATACAACATCTATCTTAGTACTTATTCCAACTACTACCCATAAGGGAATGGGCTAGCTGAGTCCACAAATAAGAATCTAATCAGGATTATCAAAAGAATAATGGAAGAGAATAAGAGGACTTAGCATGCCAAGTTGAAAATAGCCCTGTGGGTAGATAGGGTCACTCTAAAGAGGGCAATTGGCAATTTGCCATACACGCTCATGTATGGAAGGGAAGCTAGAATTCCTATTTCACTTGAATTCCTAGGCTTAGACCTTCCTCACCAGCTACGATTAGAAGAAGGCAACAATATGGAGGTTAGGCTATGCGAACTAATAGAGCTTCAAGAAATAAGGGACTAGGCTATGGATTATATGACCAGCTGTCAATAGCAGACGAAGAAGCACTTTGACAAGAAATTCTTGTCAAAAAGTTTCTCTAAAGGAGACATCATGTTGAAATGAGATGAGGACCGAGCTAAGCCTAAAAACCACATGAAATTTGATGCCCTATGGAGTGGTCCATATGTCATCACTCAGTACAAGAAACACAATGCGTTCCAACTCTCTAGGTTAGATGGTGAAGAACTATGTATCCAAATTAATGGGATACATCTTAAGCATTATCACTGAGCCCTTCTCCCATCATGTACATATTTTTCTTATTTTTTCTCTATTTTTCCTAAGTGCTTTTGCACATGTTAGTAGTTTTCTTAATCTTGTGTGTGTTTTTGTTTCCTTTTGAGGTAATATCTTCGTGATTGATTCTTGGATATCTCAAGGCTATTGCTAACTTTTTCAAGTTGTGTTTTGACTCCATGCCCAATGGAATTTGAGGCTACTAATTTCTAAGCATAGCATGCATGCTTTCCCTAAGAATCACCAATTTATTGACCATTTTGGTCATGCAAGCCAAAATCAGTCTCCTTTTCCTACCACTCTAAACCCTCAGTCTAGTCATGTACCCACCTTTTGTAAAATCTCTTTTTCTTTGCAATAATCCCTGTTCTTATAGAACATTGAAAAATATAAGGCCCTACAGGGTTCAGTTCAGTATGGAGCTTTTTGCTTTGAGCAAATGCCTTAGACAAATAAGAGTCTCTTACAAAGCTCGAAGGTTAAACAACCCTTGTGGAGGTCAGTCATGCACAAAATAGACCATTCCAACAGGGTGTGGAGGGCAATTCTTGATCCAAAGGTACCCTTATGGAGGGCAGAGAACCCTTGCGAAGGAATCAAAAGGGTGATTTTTCCTTCAGAAATGCGAAGTTAAAAGATAAGACAAATGTTGAATTTCTTTAGGAAAAATGTCTGAAGGAATTCCTTTGGACATTTTGTCTAAAGAAATTCATAAGGTGAAAAACAAACAAGGAATTTTTTTAGAAGAATTCTCACAACAAAGTGAACAGAGCAAATTCTTTCAGACAAAAAGTCTGAAGGAATTCTTTTGAACATTTTGTCCGAAGGAATTCACTTGATAGAAAAGCCCAACAGAAAGTAGCAAGCGAGAAAGACATAAAGGAAATATTTCCTTCAGACAAATGTCTAAAGGAATTCCTTCAGACATTTTGTCTGAAGGATTTGAAGACCAAGGCTGCCTGAAGTACCCCGAAGGGTAGGTGCCCTTATGGGGGGATCTCAATGACCGCGAAAGGGACCTTTCTCAAGGAATGAAGGGACACCTTCCCTTTGAAAGGTTTCAAAGACAAAATCCCAACCAAAGGAAAAGGCTGAAGGAATAGAAAGCCAAAGGAAAGGGAAAGTTGAAGGAATTCTAAGGGGTGACAGGCCTACAAACATCAAACTAGGCATCATGAACTAGCCATTGGAATCCAAACGTCAGATGACGTCCCTGAAGACGTCCAATTTAGGAAAATAGAATAGTCATTGGCTTTCAAATGGCAATGGGCACGTGAATGTCAAATTTACAAAAATGAAATGGCCGTTGACCTTTAAATGCTTGGGTGCGAACTTGAAGGAATTCAAAGGCCTTAAGGCCAAAAGGAAGAGACTGCTGAGAAGGGAGCCCAAAGAGCCAAAGATTGATAAAAGATAGCCTTGAGGGCTTAGTTTTCTAGAAAGAGCCAAGAGATGACAAAAGACAAAACCAGGAAAAGACAAAACTAGGAAAAGACAAAGCTGAGAAAGGACAAAGGTCAAAAGTAAACTCAGTGAATGCCAAGTAAGGAGCCCAAAAGAGCCAAGCGCAGAAATAGACAAAATAGTCCAAGTGGCAAAAGAAGGTATCAACACAAGGAGTTATTCCAGTGGTTAACATAGTCTCTACTAAGTGGTCATCAAGGAGCACAAATAGTGAATGGTGCGACTCATTTTTCTTCACTTTGCATTGATGAGTAGACAAATCACGTGAATATCTTGAAGGAGCAGTCTTGTTTGTAAATCAATAGCGTGGCCCATGATTTCACATATGGTGTTTAATATATTTTAAACACCTAAAGTCAAAACTGGAACTGACACAACATTCTCTTTCAAGCGGTTTTCTCTTCCCAATACTCTCAACGCAACATGGGTCATTTATTTTCCAAAAAGTGCCAAAGTCTTTTCCAAAAAGGCTATATATTTGTAACTTCTCATAAGAGAAAAGATATCTCTCATTTTTGTATGGCACAGCCCTGCCAAATTTCACCTTGAATCAATAAAAGTGTTTTACCTCTATCTGGTTGGATATATCTCTGAGTGTACTTGAGTATTAACCTTATGATTTCACAGGCTTGATACTAGCACACCTGGTATAGACAAAGTGCCATCCTTGCAGGTATCAAGAAGAGTTGTATCTGGAGTGCAGAGATAGGAGAAGATTATCAGATAGTGTGTCTTCCTACAATACATGTGGTAAGTTCATCTTCTGTGTGTCTTTATTAAGTCTTTTTTGTTAAGTTCTCTGCAGTTTGGTCCTTTTATCAGATAAAGTATATGTATGTGCTATTATGGTTTGAAGTGTGAGCAAATGAATAGATCAAACTTTTTGGTGCATCACCATCTTAGCTTAGGTTCTGCTTCAATAATCATTCTCTCTTTTCAACCCCCCTATTATATATATATATATATTAACAATATTATTGGAATAACTCAGAGATACATCAAAGGGAGCTAGCCCTTATCTAGAAATTCTCCCCTCGGTTTTGCCAAACCCATAGGCAAGAGAGGAGTCTCCATTGTGCCGCGTGAAAGATAAAAGCCCAACCTTCTCTCAAGGGTGCAATCCACAATATCAACAGTGCATAGACCTAGGTCAGGCCGACAGGGTGCTGTCTAAGTTCCATGATGGGCCAGTTGGTGGTCACTTTGCTCCTAAGCCTATAGTTATAAGAATAATGAGAGCTAGTTACTTCTAGCCCACTTTATTCAGAGATACCCATGCTTGGGTATAAGAGTGTCAAAAATGTGTGCTCTTTGATGGGAAACAACGGCTGGTTGCTATGCCTCTATAGCCTATTCAAGTTGAACAACCATTCATGCAATGGGGCCTTGACTTTATAGGGATGATTAACCCTCCCTCCAGTGCTAGACGCAAGTGGGTCCTGACCGCTATAGACTAATTCACGAGATGGGTAGAGGCTGTTGCTTTGAAGGAGGCCAACGAAAGTGCAGTCCTAGAATTTTATGAAAGCTTGGTGATAAGGTTTGGAGTCCCAGCTACCATCATATCAGACAATGTATAGGCCTTCTTGGGAACCGAAATGAGAGAGTGGGAGTTAAGATACATCTATCTCAACACTTCTTCCAACTACTACCCATAAGGTAATGAGTTGGCTGAGTCCACCAATAAGAATCTGATCAGAATTATCAAAAGAACAATGGAAGAAAATTAGAGGACTTGGCATGCTAAGTTAAAAACAACCCTATGGGCAGATAGGGTCACTCCAAAGAGGGAAATTAGCAATTCACCATATATGCTCGTGTATGGGAGGGAAGCTAGACTTCTTATTTCACTTGAATTGCAAGCCTTGGACCTTGCTCACAAGTTGCAATTAGAAGAAGGCAACAACATGGAGGTTAGGCTGTGTGAGTTGATAGAACTTCAAGAAACAAGAGACCAAGCTATGGCTTCTATGACCAGCCACCAATAACAGATGAAGAAGCACTTCGACAAGAGATCCTAATCAAAAAGTTTCTTTGTAGGAGACATCATCTTAAAATGGGACGAAGACTGAGCTAAGCTTGGAAAACACATGAAGTTTAATGCCCTATGGAGTGGTCCATACATCATCACTCAGTACAAGCAGCACAATGCATTTCAACTCTCCAAGTTAGATGGTGAAGAACTATGTATCCCAGTTAATGGGATACATCTTAAGCATTACCACTGAGCCTTCTCCTATCATGTACATATTTCCCTTGTTTTTCCCTATTTTCCCTAAGTGCTTTTGCACATGTTAGTAGTTTTCTTAATCTTGTGTGTGTTTCATTTCCTTTTTGGGGTAAGACCTTTGTGATTGATTCTTGGATATCTCAAGGTTATTACTAATTCTTTCAAAGCTACATCTTGACTCCATGCCCAATGGACTTTTAGGCTATTGGTTTCTAAGCATAGCAGGTATGATTTTCCTGGGATTCGCCAATTTGTTGACCATTTTTGGCCTTGTAGGCCAAAAATTGGTCTCCTTCTTCCCCTACTATTCTGAGCCAGTTCAAATCTTGGGTCGCACAAGTCTTTTAGCAAAAGGATGAACCAGTTCAAAAAATGCAAGGCTCTTACAAAGCTCTTCGGACATTTTATCCAAAGAAATTCACAAGGAAAGAGA
This sequence comes from Torreya grandis, assembly GCA_037957365.1. NCBI lineage: Eukaryota > Viridiplantae > Streptophyta > Pinopsida > Cupressales > Taxaceae > Torreya > Torreya grandis. The sequence continues at coordinate 1,317,769 of JARHVA010000123.1, read as the reverse complement.
CCAAAAATGTTCAAGACACTTTTGCTTAAGGATGAAAAAGGTGGTTCAACATCAGGGTTCAACGACATGATCTTTCCAAGAGATTTTAAACTTTGAACATTGAACTTAAACAATGTTGAACTGGTTCAATCAGTTGGTTTAATTAGTTGGTTCAATTAGTTGGTTTAATTAGCTAGTTCAAGCAGTTGGTTCAATCAGTTAGTTCAAGTTACTTGGTTCAAATGGTTTGGTTCAAGCAGTCAATTGAATGAATGTGACTCCTTGCAAGACACAGTGATGAACCATTAAACCATTAAAATCTGAAAAAAGGGTTCAAGTTCAGGTTCAATCGGAAGGTTTAAGAGTCTCTTATAAATCTCTAAAGGGAAGGTGCCCTTGCGGAGGATAGTCAAGTGAAAACTAGACCATTTCAAGTAGGTTCTGAAGGACATCTTGGGGTCAAAGTGCCCTTGCAGAGGGTAGGGAACCCTTGCAGAGGAATCAAAAGATAAAGCAAAAAGGTAAGTTTCCTTCAAAAAAGCCAAGGCAAAGATAGAAGAAAAAAAGCAAAGGCTGAATTTCTTCAGACAAAATGTCCGAAGGGATTCCTTCAAAAAATTTGTCCAAATAAATCTTTTCAGAAGAAAATCCCATGGCGAAGGACAAGGCAAATCCTTCAGACAAAAATTTTAAAGGAATTTCTTCAGAATTTTGACCGAAGGAATTCACCCAAAATAAAGGGCCGAACATTGAAGGGAACATTTCCTTCAGACAAAATGTCTGAAGGAGACTCCCACAAGGGTATCTGCCCTTTGGGGTCCTTCAGATAGCCTTGGTCTCCTAATTCCTTTAGACAAAATGTCCGAAAGAATTCCTTCAGACATTTTGTCTGAAGGAATTAGGAGGCCAAAGGCATTTGAAGGACCCCGAAGGGCAGGTACCCTTGTGGGAGACTCTCGGCAACGTGAAAGGGACCTTTCTCAAGGCTCGAAGGGACACTAACCCTTCGAGAGGGTTAAAAGACAAAGGCCCAGACAAAGACAAAAATTTAAAGGAAAGTGAATCCTAAGGAATAACTCAAGGGGTGACGGGCCCGAAGATGACAAATTTAACATCACAAAATAGCCGTTGGAATTCAAACATCCAACGATGGGCCCGAATATGTCAAATTCATGGCAATGAAATAACCATTGGTATTTAAATTTTTGAGGGCAAGCCTGAAAGGATTCAAAGGCCTTAGGGCCAAAAGGAAGAGACCGTCAAGAAAGGAGCCTGAAGAGCTAAGGGTTGATAGAAGATAGCCTCGAGAGTTCAAATTTTTAGAAAGGGCCAAGAGATGGAAAAGACAAGCCCAGGAGAAGACAAAGCTAGAAAAAGACAAAAGTTAAGAATGACCTCAGTGACCTACTGATGAAATAGCCCAAGGTGCCAGCAAAGGATGATAAGATAGCCCTGAGAGCTCAAATTCTAGGAAAAGACAAAGCCAGGAAGGGACAAAATAATGAGATATGGATAAAATAGCCCAGGTGGCAAAAGAAAGGTGAGTTATTACAGTGGTTAGAATAGTCTCTATGAAATGGTCATTAAGGAGCATGACCAGTGAATGATGCGGCCTATTTTTTCCTCATTTTGCATTAATGGTCAGATAATCACGTGAATGTCTTAAAGAAGGGGTCTTGTTTGCAGACAAATGGTGTGGCCCATGATTTCACACATGACATTTAATTTATTTTAAATGCCTAAAGTTAAAATTGGAGACGACAACATTCTCTTTTAGCGGCTTCCTCTTCCCAATGCTCTCAACGCATATGGGCCACTTGTAAAGGGGCACCAAAGTCTTTTTCAAAAGGGTGCCATTGCTTCTTCTATATATATATATATTGTAAAATCTCATTTTGAGAAGGGATCTCTCATTTTTGTATGGTGCAACCCTACTAATTTTCACTTGAATCAATAAAAAAGTATTTTTACCTCTATTTGGTTGGATATATCTCTGAGTGTGACTGAGTATTAACTTTGTGTTCAGTCATTTTCCATGATGCTTTCACAAGATTGATACCAACACACCTGGTATAGACAAGTGCTATTCCTAAAAGTAGAAAAAAGAGTTGTATCCGGAGTGCAGAGATAGGAAAAGGTTGCCAGATAGTGTATTTTCCTACAACCCCTGTGGTAAGTTCATCTTCTATGTGTATTCATTTATTTTTTTTGTTAAGTTCCTTATAGTCTGGTCTTCTCAAAAGATAAAGTGTATGTATGTGCTCTTATGGTTTGAAGTGTGAGTAATGAGTAGATCAAACTTTTGGTGCATCACCTCCTTTGTTTAGGTTCTGTTTCAGTAATCCTTCTCTCTTTTCAACCCCCCCATTATATATATTATCAATATTACTAGAATAACTTCAAGGTGCATCAAAGGGAGCTAGCCCTTATCTAGAGACTCTCCCCTCAATTTTTCTAGACCCACAGGCAAGAGAGGAGTTTCCATTGTGCTGCATGGAAGAGAGAAGCCCAGCCTTCTCTCAAGGGTGTAGTCCACAGCGTCAACATTACCCACAGTAATTTCTTAGAATCTGCCTAGTCTATCATAAACAAACAAATATCTACTTCCTTTAAAGTTATTAAGACATCATTTGATTGATACATAAACTCAAGATTCTTTCATACTCTGTAAATCCTATTTTACACATCTTTTTATTTCTATAAGGATCTAGATTGTAAAATTTTTGGTGTGTAACTGATCACAGTATGATGATCTTTTAAGGGACCTTTATTCTGAGTTAAATCTATCCCAAACACCTTTCAAAATGTTTTTTCCAATTTATCCTAACTTTTTCTAAGAGATTCAAGCAAAGAATCTATCATCTTTCTATCTTCCATGATTTAAATGATAAATGAATACCAAATACTAACATGCAAGGCTCAAATCAATATGTAAGTGCTAATCATTAACATGCAATAGGAAAAACTAACATGCAAGGGTCAAAATTAGCATAGAAATGTTTATCACTAACATACAACAAGAAAAGCTGACATGCAATGATTGATACCACACATGAAATTATTGAGCGCTAACATGCAACCATTAGAACTAACATGCAAACCTCTAGGATGGCAAGATCATATATCTAATACCACTAAAAATCCCTTGCTTAGATTTCAACTCAAATTTACAAAATATTTGATTTTCTTGTGCATATATTCTATCAAATATTGTTTATTATACTCATCAATGTGAAATTTCAGTTACAAATAATGTAGAATAGCTTGCATGGAGATTATAAGAAACACTCACATTTACTATTAAATAGTTAATGAATACATATAGGTAATTTGTTAAATAGTTTGCAACATACAATGAAAAGATTCCAACTGAGACTAAAAATACCTAAATGGATGTTAACTTCAAAATTTTTGAAACAAATATTGTATTACAAAGTACATACTAAAAGGAGTTCAAACACCCATGTTATATGACAAATCATCCAATGAAGGATTGTGCCCAAAAAAGATTGAATAATGAAAAAACAAGGGGTGTGACTATCCCAAGGAGATATTATTTGTAACAATAAGACAATATAAAATATTAAACTTCATAGAAAGTGCCAAAAATCATAGTGAAGACACATGATTTTTCAGTAACTATGATACTTTTTTGAAACCCTTCAAAATTGCTTGACTTCTAACACTTAATCCCCTTCAAATGCTACAATCTCCTTCAAGGCTTTAGCTCCAAAAATTAAAATAATATTGTTCAACATAAACTTTGAAACCTATTTCATTAGATGCACCTATGAACTTTGAATGATTCCACCTAAGTTCGTTGAATGGGTTTTCATCCCCACAACCAATCTTTCAATCTACAACAAATCCACAGACCTGTGAATTATGAATGAATCCACCAAGGATTGGCTAGGTGGGTTTTTGTCCATGAAACCAATATTCACAAGGGTTTTCATCCTAAGGTTTCGAAGAACCAAAGGTTCCAACTCTCCAAGAGACTTCAAGAAAATATCAAAATAATAATAATTGAAGTGAGCCCCCACAACCTCCTTTTATGACACCCTAATAAATTTTTGGAAGTTATATTTAAAAATTACTTTTTAAATAAACTTTTCCACTCTTAATAAAGTGACTTTATAATATTTTTCCTTTTGGGCTCTAACATAAGTCATTTTATAATAACACTTAATCTCCATATAAGTGACTTTTATTTTATAAATTACTTTTGAACCCATAAGACACTTAATGTTCACCTTTATGAATCAATATAAGTCCTCCCATGTTTTTTTGTATATCAATATATCATCAAACACCACCAATAAAAACCTCACCATAAAAGGATTAGCTATGAAATCCATCAAACTCTAAAATGTAAAAGGGGTATTTGTCAGACAAAAAAATATCACTAGAAAGTCATAATGGCCCTCGAGTAAATTTGTCTTGAGAATATCTTCCTTTATAATTTTGATTTGATCATAACCTAATTGAAGATCTTAAAAATAAATAAATAAACAACACCATATAATTCATCAAGACATTTATAAAAATTAAATGAATATGAAACTTATCTTTGATGGTGAACTCATTGAGTTCTCTATATTATAGACACATGCATCAAGTGTCATCCTTGTTATGCACCATCATCACTAGATAAGAATATGCACTTTAAGTATGAAAAACAATTCTCGCTTATAACATTTCCTAATGTTGGGTGGTTGGATCCATGGTATAAGTTGAATTTCAAGATCATGATCTCTTTTTGGAGGAAATTCTTTTAGCATATCCCTTTAAAAAAAAATTGTTTGTCCACAATCACTTGAATATCTGGGCTTGTTGGTGCATTTGACTATTTCGATTCTAATGAAAACAATTGTGTCACAAACCCTACTATCCTCATTTTGAGAATATTTTACATTTGATTAGAGTTTACCATTCATGGAATTTTTTATTATAACCCTCTTAATTCGAATGTCTTTCCTTGATAGAAAAAACACATGATAAATGATTAGAGGTTCAACTTGATCATACAAAAAATAGTGACCCATTGGACTCATAACAAAATATAATCTTCTAAAATAAAAATGGAATACATAGGGCTATTCAACATGTAGTCCCTTATAATGAGTTTAATACTATCATTTTTTTGAAACTAACTGTACCCCTATCCATAATCATGATCTAAATTTCCAAATTTGGGTAACAAAGTAATTCAAACATACAACTAACTTATTCTTGATGAAATTATGAGTAATCATGAGTTCATTAATACTATCACCCTATGCATTTTCAAGAATTTAACTATATTGAGTGTATGTACGGTACTAATGCCTAAGAGTGTATGGTAAGAGATAGTTATATGTGTATCTTTTGATACTTCCTTAGGCTCATCCGCTATCCCAAATTCATATACTTCCTCTTCTTATTTTGTGGCACCTTCAATGTAGAAGAGTTTATTTTTTGCACATTTATGTCCTTGACTATATTTGTCATCATAGGGAAACATAACCCTTTTGCCTTTTTTATTCAATTTGTTGAGGTGTTAATTTGATTGGTTAGGGGACTGATGGAACAAGGGTGTTACAATCTCTAATGCAAGGGACTATGATGCAGGAGCATTCGGGTTCACAAAAAATCTTGCATCAAACAAAAACATAAGTAGGTTGATTGAAATAAGCAGTGGTGAAGTCTTTTATTGTTTTGAAGGTTTATGGTGTGTTTGGATCACATTAAGGGGTCTAAAATATCTATTTGAACTTCAAATCACTCACATAATTTACTACACACTATGTTTTTATTCTACAATGCATAAGATGGATATGTTATAGGGGCTCTTGGTGAAGCAATATTTTCACCTAAGCATTGTGGTAAACTATGTTAAACATAAAATATAGAATTAACATTAGAAGATAAGGAAACATGAACAAAATTGAATTTGAGTTATGGTATTGAGTATCACTCTACCACACATTATGAAGTTTAAGAAACAACCATTTAGACACCTTGCAATAGTTTGCAATAATATCAGTTTCATCTCTAAGGTCTACAATGTAAAATAAGATATACCAAAGGTTTGAGTACTTGTCATGTGAACCCACATAATTGAAGGCTCATTGATGGTAGGAGGATCCATTTCAAATACCTAACGTTTCTTGATGGGATGGATAACATTAGAATTAGTAAAGAGGTGATGTGTTATGATGTATTAGAATTGTATTGTGCATTTAAAGATGGTGGTGCATTGTGATGTGTTATGATCACTTAATATGTGTAAAATTAGTGGGTAGGTGAGAGAATTAATATAATTAGGTCTCATGAGATTATCTAAACAAACCCCCACACTTGTGAGAGCTGGTTAGTAAGGAAAATCATAGAGGACATAGTCCAAAGTGCATCTATTAGGGGTTGTTGCAAATCAGAGATCTATGTTAAGATATTAGGAAGGGGTGTAGGGTTGAGTCACATCCTTTGGAGGAGTGGGTATTTTAACACTATAGTGTTTTGAAGGATGCAAGTTGTGTGTGTGTGTGTGTGAAATCTCTCATTTCATGAAATAAATAATTATTGTTGTTTTCCATTCCATAAGGACTGTTTCATTTTGCACTGTTGTGTGGGCTATATGGTATAAGGTTTTTATTCATTGGACCCCATATCTATGATTGCATGAATCAATATTAGAGCAAAGTTTAACTTTGGGTTAAGAGAGTGAGGTTTAGGGTTCTTTAATCTTGTGGGGGTAGGTAGCGAACATAGAGGTGATAAAGTGATGAAACCTATATAGGTTTACAAAAATTGGTGCAAAAATAGGTCTAGTGTTATGAAGATCAAGATTCTACCAATAAGAGTGGTGAGAACATGCACAGTAGTCATCAATGTAACTAGAAGTCTATATGACATTATGGAGATGTTTCAAAATTTGCATATGTGGTTTACTACCATGGAGGAAGACAGGATAAGAGGATTCATCCTGAGAGAGGATATGAGTAATGCAAAAGTTGAAGATCACAAAGTAGAAGAAAATGAAGTGGGACTAGTGCATGATAGAATAAATGGAGGAGAAGAGAGGCTTATCAAAGTAATTTCCAAGATTGGAAGAGCTCATATGGAGATTGTATGCTTTTAGGGGACATTGAACCCATAAGAGCTAATATATTGGCTCATAGAGATAGAGGAATAATTTAAGTTTTGAAAAAGTAGTGAGTGTATGTAAGGTGAAGTTTGAATAGATGAAGTTGAAGGGGAATGTACCTCTATAGTGGAAGAAAACACAACTTAAGAGAAATTTCAAAGGAAAATATAACATTTCCTCATTGGGAGAGAATGGTTGGGAAGTTCAAAGGCAAGTTTCTACCTGAGATTAACAATTAGGTCTATTGAAGAGGATGAAGATTATGTGAAAAAATGAGTTGACTTTGAAGGAATACATAGAAGTTATACAAGATCACTATCTAATCTACTCATAAAAAGATAGACTAATATAAGGTGGTGCAGTACATTAATGGATTGTGATTGGTCATATAGGATGAGATCAACATAGAGTTATTATAAAAAATAGAGGCATATAAATATGCAATGAAAGAGGAAAAGTTCATGTGTAAGCAAAGTATAATAAGAGTCAAAGGGAAGCTCATAACTGGTAAATAACAATCGACATGCGACTAGGAAAGTGAAGAAAGCATGAGCACTACACAAGTGCAACAATCCAAAGGAGGAGCCACTTTCATGAGAGGGAGATGTAATTTGAACATATGAAGAGGAGGAAGGTTTAGAGGAACATGATTTTATTTTGGGAAGTTGGAAAAAATTCATATGAGTGCCCTCATGTACACCGTAATGGATAAGGAAGAGGGAGAGGTGATATCATGCAAGTCCTAGAATCAGACATATAATCCATAGAAGTCATTGAGCATGTAGAGGAGCCTCTCAAGGTGAGATTTTTCTTGCAATGAGGAGAGTATTAAAGTTGTATGAAAGTGCAAAGAGGTGAGTTAGAGGAGACATATTTTCTATACCAAGTGCAATATTAGAGTTAAATTTTGTAGAGTTATGTTGGATGGTGGAAACAAAAATAATCTTGTGTCCATAAAGATGGTGAAAAATTTAGGGTTGGCATGCAAACCGCACCTAAATATTTACAAAGTGTCTTGGTTGGTGGAGGGTCATGATAGCATTGTACATGAGTAGTGCAAGGTGGACATGAAGATTGGTAGATACATGAAGAAGGTTTTTTTGATGTCTTACAAATGGGCCCATGCCATATTTTATTAAGCAAGTCATGGTAGTACTATCGCAAGATGCTATATGATGGAAAATAAAATACTAAGCATGTGAAGAAGGATCAACAAAGCTATATTCTAAATCTAGAGAGAAATTAGAATGCGAAAATATGGAGAGAGTGGATTTCCAAGCACAAACATTATAGGTCATGTTGACAAAACTTGACCTACAAGTCAAATTATGACCCCTATAGGTAAAAAAATGATTTTAAGGTGTTTTAGGGGTCAAATATATATGTCTTAAGGTGTATTATAGGTATTTTAGTGTGATTTCATTTTAAACTAGCTTTGGTCAATTAGTCTTTTAGTCTATTTATCATTTTGAATCATTTTAGGGGTCATAAATGAGCATTTAATAGGTTATACAACCTATTTAGAAAATGTGAAGGTAAAAAAATATGATATCACATCACATATGTCTTAATCAACTGTCATAACTAAAAAGTGGTAAGTTATTCAAAATAAAAGGTAGTTTTCTTGAGAAAAAAGAGAGTTTGGCACTTATATGACCCATGGGATAAGATCATAGAATTCCCATTAAACTTATTCAAGATTAGTTACAAATTTTAAATGATTTGTAAGTTTCATTTTTTATATTAAACCATTCTATTCCTTTTTCACCCTTCTCGACACACAAAAATAGTCTTTAATTATGTACTTGGTATGACTAGCAGGAGAACTTTCAAATAAAATGCCTTTAGGAGGTGAAATTAAACTTAGAGATATTAATTTTTATAACAATATTTTTAATAATTGTGGCCTGTGCTTTATGAACCATCCTCATGAAGTTGACTATGTTTTTTTGCTTGTTGTTTCATGTACACTATAAGTTTTTCTCCATTTTGAGAAAGTTTACACAAATAAATTGATAATGATGTTATAAAATGATGTTTTATCCATCCTTATTTATTATCCATGCTTAGTTTAGCATTTTAATGTGTGTTTAGATGAGCCAAGCATCTTAGGTTGCAAGCGAAGACACTTTTTGTGTGACAGGTTTGTCTTCACCATTTTCAGATTTCCATGCTTTGAGAATGACTTATAAAGGTGATGATAAGTTTGTTTAAATTTTTTAAATTCCCTCTCAATTCTCACATATTTCAATCTCATTCTCTTATCAAATTTTTCATAAGGATGTAGTCAATACACTATGCATATGCTGGTAACTCTTTGAATACACAAGTACCTCAGATGGATGCCATGATAGACGGGGAAATATGATAGGTGTTTCAAATATTTTGGAGTGTAAATAGTGTATTTTTTCATTTGGTGAATATTTATAAGGAATATCAAGCATACATCTCTTATATACTTCCTATATCACTATCCACTACCTGTGCACATAGTCTTTTGCAATTAAAATGTACCTACAAGTGCTCTCATGGATAAATTCACATTAAGAGGGAGGTATTGATACTTGTTTTACATCCTTGATATTGTGAATATAATTTTGAAGGTGTTAAGATAGGAATAAAACTCATTTGATATCTAAACACAATGCATATTGCCCAAGTTTGTACCCACTACCTATACATGGAAACATCTACTTACATGTGCCATTAGCAGAACATGAAGTACTTATATGAAAAGGTTAAAACATGTGGTGGAACCTTCTTTGGGGTATTAATATGTTAGAATGACCATGGAAGACTTGTTTTTAGGGTCAGATAATCAAATGATAGTGGAGACTACCTTCAAAAGCATAAGATGACTATTCAGGTAGATTTTCCCCAAAGGAACAAAATAGAGATCCTTAGTGTTTTGATGATATTTCATAACAGGGTTACAAAGACATTTTATGAATATTGATGTATAAAACTTATATTTCCCATATAGGATAAGACCCTTACAAATTTTTAATGATAGAGTATTATTGGAGGATGGTGATTGAGAGGCCTAAAGTTTCCTATAAAAACACTAAACTCAGGCATTAATGTCTATAGTTGGAGCTCCAAAGGAGACCTTTTTCATCCAAAGTTGCATAATAGACTATGCACCATGTTTAAATGTTTCCAATGGTTAAAAGGATAAATTATGATCTAAAATCCACTTAAGGAGGATATTTCATTGTGTTTTACTTATGATACCACCTTCAGTCTATACACAGCCCTGGTGAGGCCCTGTAGTCAGCCAAGGGTAAATTTTGAAAAGATGTCCCTTGCTTGTAAACCTAGAGCATAGTAAACTAGAGTATGCTATGAACTTGGTGTAAAATGAAAGATAAAAGGATAATATATAATATGGATTTTTGATCCTATAAACACATTTAAATTCCCCTTCATTGGATAATGAACACCTATAGCCAACTATGTTTGACTATCTGTAACAGTGAGCTAGAGGGAGTTGTTCCTTGGTGATTGGTATATTTAAAATATGAGATAAGAGGTTAAAATAATGTCAAATGATATTTGGAGATTCTAAATGGAATTCTAAAAATTTTCTTAGGCCTAATTCACACACACACACCTATAGGTGTTCCCTTCAATACAAAAACACAGTCAGGAGATGCATACTATTTGATTGTTCTAAGTGTGTGCAGGGTATATATGGAAGATTGTAGTGATGAATTTAATTAGGAAACTTACATAGGGATAATTAAAGTCTTTATAGGCCCATGATAATAGAGACCAAGCATATAAGAGAGAATTCTATCAAGTAGCATACAATTCATACCGTAGAACCCTGCATAGTCTATTTTCTAACAAGTTTATTTTATTTTTTAAGGATTTGAAGGGTCAAATGATGTCATCAAGGGATAAAATTCTGTATTAAATATAATTATAACCTATACAATCTCCTAAAATATTCACATTTATCTAAGTAAAAAGAGGAGTTTCCTCTATTTTGTCTCAAACAGAGGGCACTTGGCAGTTTTGAAGAATAAAGGCAAAAAGGTGAACCAAAAGTTGTTTGAACATTAAAAGAATGTGTAGGTAGTTAAAAAAAATACATAAAATCATGGGGAGTAAATCACATAAGGAATAATATTAACCAAGTGTCCTATAACTCCAAGCTTATAGTTAGCTTGTTAGGCAACGTTTTGGCCTAGTGCCCAAATGAAAGGTCATTTTCATTTATAGATGTATAAGGGTCTTCTAACTTGTTGAATAATGTTTTCTGGATCATTACAAATGTGTAGGATATATTGGAATGTAGTTAATCCATCAATAAATTCATTTTGGGCTTTAATTTGTAGGCAAGCCTATTGAGCATACTTAGACCTAAAACCAAATGGAGAACCATTTACACTTATAGCATGAAATATGATTCCTAGCCTATTGGAGCATAATTTTATGGTCATCCTAGGTTTTTTAAAGCTCTCACTCTTTAGAGGTAGCATGAATAACTTCATTTTGAGCTTAGAATTACATTAGGCCTATGCAAAGTGGAGAATCAAATTCGATGGAGTAACTTAGGAGGTTCATATCTTCTTGGAGGATTTGCATGAAGGCCATAGGAGTTTGGGAAAGTTAGTGGGAGTCCTAAAAATCACATTAGTGGAATTTTTTTTAACTCTAATGTCATAACTTTATGAACAAACCTTAAGGATACAAACCCTTAGGCAAGATCTGATGGAGAAAATGAGGATGGAAATATGATATAATGGCATAGTTTGACCATGAAATCTATTAGAAGTTGGAGAAGACTCTTTTATTCTCCTCCCCATCCTATTGGACTATACAAAATTGTATGGATGGGGTGTAAAACAAGGTTTTTCTCATTATTTTGTGCATTTTTTAGGTTATAGAAGGAGTTTGGAGATGAAACTAACTTTAGGAGGAATATTGAGACTTATGATAACTCCCCATGTTCATTTAATTCCCCAAGATAACTCCTAAGTTCCTCGATAAGAGCTCTGATCTTAGCCAGTCAAAACTAGCATAGTGACCAAGCTAGTGAAAATTGTGAAAACTTCAAGTGGATAGCTTTTTAAGATGTGATTGAGAATTATAAATCCATGGAGAGTCTTGAAAAGTGTCATAAACTCCCTCCTAAATATTTTCATGGAATATTAAAGCCAAATTTGAGGCCAAGTATGTCAAGTGCATGAAAGAAGAGTTATTTGGACTGCAGATGATGATAGCTCATTTTAAGGAGATTTTAAATGACTAGGACTACAACCAATGCATGAAGAGGGATGTATAAAATACTTCCAATTCATTCTAATCATTATACATGTCCCTACTTATTTTTGGAATATTAAAATAGGTCTAAATCATGAAGCCAATTTTTTGAGCCAAATTGAGGAGTTTCATGCCACTTTTCATGAGTTTTATGACTTGGATGGACACTTGTGCTTCCTAACCTTGCATGGTTTATCACATATCCTCTTCTCATGCAAAAGTAACTAATTCTCTCATCTTGATAAGTGTCCTTGTGACGCTTGGACTTCTCTCTTCTCCTCTCTCTTTCAAGTTCTATAAGAACTAGCCATTTTGGCCATTGTAATTTATGCTCCACTTGAGTATAGTGAAGCCCTACTCATTTACATACCATTTGATCAATAAGACTAATAATTTTTACCTCTTCATGACTATTCATAGTGTGTTTACTTGAATGTTGGATCTCTTTTAGTGAAGACTATGGATTCCTTAGCATGTTGTCTCATTCCTTCATCTTATTTACAGTTGGAAAGCTTCTTCTTGCAAGGCATGTGAAGTTTTATTAGAAGTGTGAAGGTTGAGTGAGCTAGTATATTCACTAGTGCCATTAAAGGCCTCTTGTTTCATCCTCCTAGCCTAAAAATTCATTCATAACCTCATAATGTAATATTGATGTGAGAAGATGTAGATTGGAGAAGTGTATGCTCAATTAGTCTCTTGGTTTCATGTGTAACATGCAACTAGTTATAAGTCATCAATCTATTTATTGTATCACCTCCCTTAGGATAGTTTGATATCAGTTATTTTTCTTCTTTTTACCCCTCAAAGTTTAGGTGTAGTGATGATCCAAAGTGGTACATCAAGGGAGCTATCCCTATCTAGAGATTAACTTTATCCTTAGGCTACCCACAAGCCTAAAGGTGTTTCAATTATGCCACTTGAATGAGAAGAGCTGAGACATCTCCTCAAAGGGTACAAATCCAAGTGATAATAAGTCAATTAAAGGATAACAGGGGCTTGAGAAACATAGACAAAAATATAATTTTACAGAGGATGGTTTATCATCCATTTTATACTTTTTCAGACTAGAAGGTAGGAACTATCACACGTGGCACAAGGGTATGCCAAGGCATTTCACTTAGGTTCTATAATGTGGTTTTGAAACATATCCCTAGTGTGTGAGCACCATACTCTCGCAATGTCTTATGCCAGTTATATGATGTAGGAGCATTCGAGTTCATAAATAATATTGTATCAAATAAAACATAAGTAAATTGATAGAAATGAGTTGTAGTGAATTCTCCCCTTATTCTAATGGTTTGTAGTTGTTTGAATCATTTCAAAGGGTCTACAGTATCTATTCGAACATCAAGACACTCATAAAAGTTTGTGCACACTTTGTTTGTATTCTAAAATGCATAAGGATGAATATGTTATAGGGGTTCTTGGAAAAGTTGTATTTTCCCTACATAAGCACTTTCGTATATTATGTTAAGCATACACTATGTTATTAACTTCAGAAGATGGCACAACATCAATAACTTGACTCCAAGCTATGGTTCTTGATGTCAATCTACCACATAATATAAATTTTAAGGAACAATTGTTTGGACACCTTGTGTCAATTTATGGTAAAATTAGTTTCAAATCTAAGCTTTATGGTGTAGTGAAAGATCTAACACAATTTTAATTACTTCTCATGTGAAATCACATAAATATTTAGGCTAACTAATAGTTACTAGGATGTATGACATTAGAATTTACAAAGTTAATACTAATCACATGTGATGTGTTATGATGCATTGGGATTGTATTATGCATTTAATGATAGTTGTGCATCATGATATGTTATGATAATTTAATGATTGTAGCATTAGTGGGTAGGTGAGAGTATTAATTGAAGTTGGTGGATCTTGTGCTTATATAAGCAAACCCCTACACTTTTGAGAGGCATTAAGTGAGGAAAATCCTAGAGGAGATAGTCCAAAGTGTGGCCATTGGAGGTTGTTACAAATTAGAGATCTATGCATAGATCTTGGAAAGGCATGTAGGATTAAGTCACATCCTTGGGAGGATTGGGTATTGTAATGCCATAATGTCTACAAGCCTGTGGGTTATGGGTGTGTGTACTATTGTATGTGTAATCTCTCATTTTATCAAATAAATAATTATCATTATTTTTTGTTGTGCAAGGACTATGTAATCGTCCATTATTTTGTGGGTTGTATAGTATAAGGCCATCATTCATTAGACCCCCTAAGTGTGTTGCGTCATAATAATTATCTCTTATTGGCCAAAAAATTTTCCTCCATATTTCCTACCAAGATAATAGACTCAAATATTATGTGTAGATTAAACATATTTACCTCATGCTAAATATTTTCCTTAAGACCTCCCAAGAACAACTTGTTCATGTTTTGTCTATAGCCTCATTCATTCTCAAGGATAGGGTTTGAACTTGTTGAATATAATCTATGATTGTTCTTTTTTGTCACATCTTGGCCAATTAGTTGAAGTAAAACTATGTTAAAATACTACTATAATGTCCCTGCATCTCTGCCATGATGATCAACCAAGTCACATTAAGAGTCTTATTTTTTATTTTAATTATAATGAACTTGATGTAAATAAAAAAATCCATTTGGTTGATCTAATTATGTGGATCCTTTCCATCAAACTTGTGCATACCCACCTTCAAAATAAATTAGCACAATCACTTATTATAATTGGGTGCTTACTGCACTAGAGCACTATTAGGGCCATTAATGAGTGGATTCATTGATCCATTAAGACCAGTAGAATTAATGGTATCATGAGTCTTGGCCTGTTAGAAATAAATTTTGAGAAGCCAAAAAATAGCTAATATATGATGTCAGTTAATCCGACTTAGTAGTTGTCGATGCAATGTTAGACTGAACCTAAACTATATATTCTTGTCTCCAACATCTACTTGTGCTCATTATTTTGCATAATTGATCAAATTTTTCCTTCAACCATATCCCATGTGAGAGTTAATTTACTAGACTGGATCATTTTTACCTTTGACTCTATATCCTATTATAATCTTTCCCTACCATGGGTAGAGGGGCCAATAAACCAAATTATTTCAGAATGAATTTGGCCTCAAATTCAAACACTCTAAGAAAATACCTAATCCAAATTTTAGATCTAGTATGCTAGACAAGTTAGTTGCCTACTTCCACTATTCTCATCTATTTAACAAATGATTTTAACTCATGTCTTGAATAAAATTTACATAAAATATTATTTATAAAGGTGCATGTGGAATTTCCATAGTCAGGTTATAGCTTAGAGTGATTCAGACACTTTAGGAATAACTCTCTATTTTGATGTAGAATCGATGCAATGGGTTTTTAAAGAAACCCATGATTTTGCCAAGGCTTTCCATGAAATTGCGTGGCCTAAATCTAGATGAGTAATGGTTACAAACATGGTTCATTTTTGCACTTTCTGTTAGTTGAGTTTATTTCTTTGGTAATTTGTGTATATCTTATTATTGCATTTTTGTATCTCTTATTATTGCATTTTTGTATAAATACATGCCCCTATCATGCACAAATGCATTCAATGTAAATTGGGTTATATAGTGTAGTTGCAAGTCTTGAGCCTATGAATTTTAATTCCATTATTCTCCTAGCTAGTGTTAATTTTTATGGGTTGTGAGATCATCTGAGAAAAGTTGTAGAAAGACAAGAATTATATGGGCTTTGGGAAATTATGAATTGTAGTGTTTTCCATGAAGGCCACTTGATGGTAGTAACCCTATATTTGATAATGACATAGTGCAACAAGGAGTAGTGAGCACCTCACTCTACTAGAGTTTTCTCACATTGTGCTTCTCTAGGATAAACTACCGTGTTATTTTATTTTGTGTGTTCTTACTACTTGCATCTTATTTTAGTTAATTTAATTTAGAGAACCTTAAAATTCTATATTATTAAGTGAATCGATGCATAATAGTATATAAACAATCATGTATATGTTAGGAGTTCTACATGATTTATATTGATGAATTGTTAATGTATTGTTGTCACTCAATTTTGAACCCTTGTAGAGGTAGTTCAACCCTTCTCAAAATTGAGTGGAACATGGGATTACCCATAGACTTGTGGGTTGTCTATAACAAGGGTAAATCTCTAGATTGAAGGGTTGGCTCCCTAGATATGTTTATTTGAGATCATCACCTATACTACTAGCTTATTTGGGGTTGAAAAGAGATAGAAGGAACATGAAAGAAACCTAATCTAAAGAGGTGATGCACAAAGTTGATCTCTAATATACTACCATGTAATTGTACTACAAAAAATGATTCACAAAACTAAATTCAACATCCTAGATTTCTCTAACATAAGTATTTCAAATATGAAGGTGATATGCAATGCACTTCTTTAGGTGGATGAACAAGAGGTCTGGGTGTAGACACCAATGCTTTCATTTACACTTAGAGATAGAAAAACATACTAAATACACTTCATGTGACCTACTAGAGAGCAGACTAACACAAAACATGAAATATTAAGGTGAACATAAGGATATAAGATCATCACTTATCATTCAACATGTACTACTTCACACATGTAGATAAGAAGATATGAACTCAAAACCAGATTGGAATATTTATTCAAAGATGAATATAGTACTCAAACCATTAGGGATTCACCATACCAGGTTTGTATTCTATAAACTTATCCAAAAGTGGCTACTTATATATATAATGGTAGAGAGAGAGAGAGAGAGAGAGAGAGAGAGAGAGAGAGAGAGAGAGAGAGTTTAAAAATTTTCCATGATTTAAAACTAGAAGGGGATTTATGAGATAGTCAAAATAGACCTCCAAGGACATGTGTGTCACTCTTAAATCATCTCTAACCTTTTAAGTGGCGTAGGGGTTACAAACTAGCTTGACACCTTGACTAACTTCTTGAAAACTACTCTTGTTTGCATGAAAGGTGTGATAAATGGACCTTATAATCATGAATTCACTTTGAAATGGTTTCAAGACACTCTTTTAACATTTGACATGCCTTAATAAACTCCATTGACCTACCATTCAAACATTCTTGTGCATAGGTGTCTTGAAACTCTTCATTTCCCATGCCTAGTTTGGTCCAAGTGGCCCAAAACTTAAGTGTATTTTATTTAGCTCATCTAAACTCCATGAATAGTATTAAAATATGTTATCAGATCTGAAACAAACCATTTTGGTTCTTGAAACAACTCCCAAGAATTCATTTTGCTCCTTAAGCCCTTACTAGGCCTAGTTTTCATGTAGCCCTAAAAACATATAAACCTCCTTGTGTAGGGAGTTGTATAGATCATATTGATAAAATAAGGGCATACTATAGTAACCATTATGTATTTATATCTCTATGTCAAATTTCATCTTTAGAATCTGAGTGGAAGTCCATCTTTTCAACCTTTCTCTCTCTTGAATTAGGTTTCAAGTAGACCTCCTTAAGACCATGTTTTATTGCTCTAGATATCTATCACACATGTGAAATAAAAAAAAATCATGTGATATACTTTGCCTAGGATTTTAAAAATATATATATCAATTTTGGGGTCTCGAGATGCTCTAGAAGTATGCAAACCAAGAAATCACCTTGTTACCTAGCCCCAATTTGAGCATGTTTGAGATTACCTTGGAAAATGGGCCTTATTTGATCCCTTAAAGAATATATAATACAATTTTTTAGCCTTTAATATCTAATACATCTCTAAAAGGACCTCATCCAATGATTGGAAATCTCTCATCTTCTCAAAATACCTACAAACACTAGAAACATGCAAAATAGGGTATTTGTAGCAATCTATACAAGTGATGTCAGCATCAAAGTAATTTTTCATAACCTCCTTGGATCCATAAACAACATAAAAGAGGTTTTATGATAAATATATGTCATTAGATATGCATTTGAGGTATTTTCTCCATAACTGGTCACTATCAAGGTTTTAGAGAGGTTTAAGCCCTGTTTGGGGTATTAACGATTATTCATAAAGGATATATCATTAATTGAACTCCTTCCACTTGTAAAAAATTCTTAGTTGAACCCATAAAATCTCTCAAATGTATCATCCTCCCATGTATAGTGTGAGCTATGGTATGAACATCTGAAGTTTCTCTTTGGGTGGCTTGCTTAGCGTTCTTGAGCTTAGAGAGAGGTCAACTTTAAGTTTTGGGTCTCAAAATATCATCCCACTACTGGGAAGAGTTCATACACCTTAAAAAAGTCCCCTCCATGATTATACATGCCTTTTAATTCCTTTTTACCCCTATGTATTCTCATGGTGTATTGGTCAGGGTGTTGGAGTTTAAGACCTATATCCTTCTTACTAGCCCTCAAGGGCGCTTGAGTTGAATCCTAAGGTTTGTTGCCACCTGAAGGTATATAGAAACCTTTTTAATGTTTTTAAGTTGTCTCAAGATCCCCCCATGAGTTATAGAAACTTTTTTCATGCTTTGAGTCCAAAAAGCTCTCTTAGTCTCATGGTCTTTTCTTTTCCCAAGGAGTGGGCCAAGTTTGAGACAAAACAATGAGTACTTCCACTGTTAGTATGACCTTGAGTTACCATGAATTCCTTGTTTCAATAACAACCACCCTCTATACCAAAAATTTCAAAGCATGGTCATGACTATAGATCCCTCAACACATCCATTTCCCTTAAGACTGGACTGTAGGCCTATGATTGTGTGTAGGGTTTTGATTGACTGAGTATGGAGTCATGAAACTTAGTTTCATCAATATCATCTATGTTTCATTTAATCTCAATAAATATTATGATATTTTTTTTATCGGTGGTAAAACTCAGATCATCTCAAGCATCACTATTCTTTCATTCTTAGGCCTTGAGACTAACCTACTGTCATGTGGCCTGTAGGTGTTCTAGGGTCACTTGATTGTTCTTGCTTTTAGGTCTTCACCCTTTTCATCACTAAACTATCATGGTCATTGAACATTTTTTGAATTTCCAATTGAGTTTAAAAACCCCCTTCAAACATCTCTGCCAACTCTTTTTATATGCACCTTAGACTAGTCTGTGTTATGCATCCTGTAGGTGTTCTTAGAGATCATGACTACCTTCTCTTGTGAGTTTGGACCTCATATTATACATATCAACCAATTAAATAGTTCATATACTTAGTTTAAGTCTCAAATTAGGTTCAATAACCTTTCAAAACCCTCCTAACTTTGACTCTCCTTTAGGTTTAGCACTAGGTTAAAAGATCTCTCAAATAGGCATGTAGATGACCTATATGAAGCTCATGACTTCACCCTTTATTTTGGGTCTTCACCCTTACATAAAATATTTATCCTAGTACTTGAATTTATCTATAGTCTTATTTGGGTTTAAAATACCTTTCAATCATCTCTACCTACTCTCATTATATGCACCTTAGACCAATCTATGTTATGCAGCGTGTAGGTGCCTATTATGAGAGAGCTTGTTTGTCTTCTTGTGCTTTCCAACCTCACCCTAATTAAAATTTATATTCTCTTAAAAATACTTTAACTTGTTTAAGGATATCAAGATTATACATAGTCACTTTCAATGTCTCTAACTCTTGCCATCTTTAACATAGCACTGTATAGTCCTATACGTGTTTAGTTAGATTGTGTATTTAGTTTCTTGACCTTTAGTGTATTTTCAAGTGACTAATATCTCCAATGACTTATAACACTATTTTAATCTTTAATTAAATTAGGTTTCACTATTTTAGCTCATTCTAGTGTTGATTGGGTCATTTATTTTTGGTCCAAAATGTGAACCTACAGGCCTAGGCCCTATAGGTTACTATTGGATGGTTTAGGTCTACAAAGTCACTTTATTAAGCTCTTTGAGTTCTAAACTTTCCTGACACTATTAACCCATTTCATACCTCCACATTACACCTTCAAGGCTTATAGAGCTTCTAATCAAGCATTTTCATCTTTAACTCATCCTATAGGTTTGTACAAACATGTATGTGCCTATTTTATATGCAAAGTCTGTGTGTAGGGACTTGGAGCATGTAGTCAATTTGAGCTCATGATGATGATGGCAATAGGCAGTCAAAGGCATATGAATGCATGAATAAGTGTGTTAGTTCCCCTTATGGCTTTGAGCTTCTCCCAAACACTTCATAGTCTATACAACATGTATATGGAAGAAACAACTATGAATCTTATTGGAGAGTGAGCATATGAGCTATTATCTTGACTCTTCTATATTTCCAATGGTTTAATGTCATAAAAAAGCCATATAATATGATGCATCACTAGTAATTAAGCCAAATTGACAATCAAACTTGTAGTAGAGTGCTTTAAACACAGACCATGTTCCCAAAAGGCAAACATACTTGAAGAATATGAACCAAAACACATTTTAGACAAAATGACAAGGAATCCATGAAAATGAAGGAGTTTCCATGAATAATGAATCATTAGAAACCTTTGAGAGTGACCACCATGAATACAAAATTAATACTTGTAGTAAAGTACACTAGAATAACTTGTACACCAAGACGTTCTTCCTTCAAGTGAAAACACTTCATAGAGATGATTAAAATGATGAAAACACTATGAAAATGAACTTGAGGACCTCTAAAAACCACTATCAAAATAATTCCTCTCCATTTATTTATGAACTAGATAAATAGGTGCAAGAACATACCCCTCTCAGATGAATAGGCCATAGTGACTTGCTGTCACTCTTAGTGATTGTTCATAAATAAGAAGCCACCAACATGAAAATTAATTCCACTAATTTCAAACCTATTGGTACCCCCACCAATTTCCCAAGTTTGAGATCCTAACTCTCTCTCTTTTTGCCGTACCATTCAATGCAAATTTGCCTTCCTAAGTTTGTGAAGGCAATAATGGAGAAAAAAAAGTGTTTGGATTGTTAGTTCAACTTGAAACTTTGTATAGATATGGAAAATGATTTGAGGGATCCCAAAGAGAACTTATAAATCATTTTAAATTGAAAAGTGATCTTGTAAGGCCATACAAGTGCTTGTAAAGTGTCCTTTTACCAAGATTAAACATTGAAATGCAAATTATGTCAGAATCTAACTATTCCTAAGCCATCTCTAAAATTTTTATAACACCAAAAGCATTTATAATCTTCTTGAAACATTCTATTCTTAAATTGGTATGTCCAACCCTTCCAAATGGGATAAAAGGTGGCCAAAATGTGATTTTTTAAAATTGAGAATCAAATAAAATGTTAGTGCATGATAATAAGTCATTAAATGATATCCAAATAACCCTTTAAAATGGCTCTATACTATATTACATATTTGATCATGTTTGACCATCTCAAGACCTTATGATTGACCATAGGACTAGACAAGTGAACCTAAGACCAAAACTTGGACAATGTTAGATAATGGCACATATGACCATATAGGACTATCTAAGACCACTTAAAAATATGACAAGACCATGAAAAAACATTAAACATATTTATGAATTTTCAACCTATAGGAGGTGACCAATTTTGACACGAGGTTAAAATTTTGTCAACATTCTGTGATTCATAAGGGTAGCATGTCTTTAATGCTAATGGGCCAGTAGCCTTCTCCTTCCATTAGGTATGGAGTTAATCTTATACTCAATCTGAATTAATATGCACGAAAAAGATTCAAACTTCACACAAAACACCTAACAAGAAGGAAACATACACTGTGCTCAAAGCATTTAGGGAAAACACACATGAAGACTCAAACAACATGCCTAACCTAATATATAAAAACCTCAAAATGTGTTTGAGGTGGTGCAACACTTCTTGTTTTAATCAAGATTAAAAAGAATGTTCCTTTAGTCACAACTACTCCATGAGAGTAAGTCACCATATGATGAATGCTTGTTAAATTTATTGTGCATGTGAAGATGACCAAAAGACTTACCATTCGTAGGACCTCTGCTAGTTGCAAGTTGACAACTTGAAACTCCATTGAATAGCCCTTCTAGTTCCTATTTAGGCCTACTTGATAGTGTAGCCTGTTTGGTCTCCTTCATGATCATTTGGTGTTTGTCATTTTGCTTCTTAGGATCCATTAAAGTTTTTTCAATTTCACCTTCATTTAGGCTATGATGCACTTGATGTCTAAGGCCTTCATGCTTTCCTTCTTGCTACTCAAACATGTTTGCAAGTGGTTCAACCACAATTTTTTTTGCCTTGGCTTCATTGCATTCCTTCATGACTGTAGCTTGCTTGACAGTGTCTTGACAATCTTTGTCATGCATAATAAATCTAAAAATTACCTCACTTTAAGGCTCATATTATTTATAAAGGAGAGTTTCCTTACTTATCTATTCAAACTCTTGAATTATGGCATGGAATTGCTGCCATAAATCATCCTTTTCTTCATGATTGTTGCACTTATGAACTCTTTCATTTTGGACAAGAAAAATTTCACCATCTTCCCCCTTCTCATACTCTATCACACTTTTATAATCATCATCATCATACATATGAATAAGATAGTTACCTTTTGCATCTTGTTGAAGAGGATCATAAGGCTTACTTCAGTATGTTCATGACCTTCATCATGGATGATGTATGTACCAAGACTTGTCTCTTCAATGAAAGTATATGGATCATACTCATAAGTGTCAACACCATATTCATCTAGAAATAAATCAAATGTACCTTCAAGTTTAGAAGATTCTCCATCATCTATAGCATGTTCCTCTTATTCATTGATGGTAAAATTCAAATTAGAACTAGCTTCCATATATGGCTCAATGTGAAACTTAGCCAATGGTTATGTTATAATAGTCACCTTTGCTCTATACTTTGTTCTAAAGGACAAAAAATACCAATCAACAAAAATATATCCTCCTATCTTGATGGTGAAGTCTCTTGATAAAAAAATAACAAAATGTGCAGGTAGATCTACCACCACTATGTCTTGTAAGATTGGAAAGCTTGGACAGCCATGTAAAAATACATTCAAACTTTTGATGAGCCCTAATGACTTGGTTGGTGTCCCATAAAGATGCAACACTCTTTTGTTATATGGCTCATATTTTAAGCCCAACTTGTCTACAACTAGTTTGGGCATAACTGAAGTGTTTTCTCTACTATCCACAATACAATTATGAACTAGCTTGTCTCCCATAATGAGGGTGAGATAGAAAGGTGGACACTTTTCAGATTTAGTGAAGGGTTCCATAATATGATTAGGTAAATTTGTGATGGATACACCACCATGTATTGATGGTTGAGGATTTATATGGATTTGGAACAACTACTCTTGAAGTAATTCTTTTTGATCGGGCATGTGGAGTACCTCCAAAGAGATATACTAATATTTGTAATCTTCAAAGAATCAATGATATTCAATGAATAAACACTCACCTTTTCTTTCATTCTTAGAGGAAAATAAGTATCTTGAACTTGAGGTAATGAATTAATTTGAGTCACCCTTCTCAAATTCTAATTTTGAAAAGGTGCAAGACTTGTAGAGGCTACCACATTTGCATTCACACCTTATTTCCTTGAAGGAGGGTTGTTTGAAGTTGTGTCTACATATTGAACATCTCCCAAATCTCTTTTCTTTGAACTTGTGTTAGATACAACTAAGGTACTTTGGTTTATGACAAGTCTATCTTCCAATTGAAAGTTTACAAGGCTCACTCCTTGAATGCCATACTCTCCATTTGTTCTTTCTTGCATGAATCTCTCATCTTCTACTACCAATTGAGTAGTAGGCCCTCCTTGAGCTACAAAAGCTTATATTTCACTGTCATTCACATTCATGTACTATCCTTGAGGTTGCCATTATTCTCCTTGAACCAAGTTACTATGGACTGGAACCATGGCTCTTGTGTTAGGACTAGAATTTGGATTGTCAACATTGAGTGGCTTATTGAAATTAGGCTGACCTTGTCCCCTCCCTTGACCATTATGTTCAAGTGGGAATCTATTTGCTTGTGGAATGTATTTGTAGGGGTTTTAGTGAACTTGAAATTATTGATTTAATTGTATAATTTAAGCTTCTAAGGCCTTACACTTTCCATCAAAATTAATGGCATCATCTGATTTCTTTGGGAAAGCTCTATACTTGTTGCTTGAACTTGGAATTGGTGCAATACTTGAGGAGTAGAAGACATGTTAGGCAAGATGGGCATAAAGACTTTTGGAGGGAGTTTGTTGGCTTGGATCAAATAATTCCCAACTCTAATGGCTATTTCATAGGATTCAAGCAAAGTGTAACCACACATGCACTGCAACATGACAACTATATCGGTCCCAATAGCTATAAGGTATGTTGGGAAAACAAAACTTGCAGGGGGTCTCATGGGAGGTGGAAGCCTATTCCACGTTCTTTGAAATCTCTCATTTAAATCATGCATATTTTATTTGGGTCCCCTTTGAATGACATTCAAATGATGTATGAGTGATGTATGATCACTTTTATCTTCAAACCTTTGAGTCAACAACTCTTAAAACTCATCCCAAGTAGTGATACATCCTCTCGACAATGTTCTATACCAATCAAGATATTTTCTCCTAAGAGACATGGTAAGCAATCTAACTTCTATGTGAACTTTAGTGACATTATGGAAATAACATAAGTTGGATGTGTATTTAATTTTCTCACTTGGGGTGACAAGACCTTCCCCATTTAAGGTGTGAACACTCTTGGTAGAATTGGGAGGGATATCATCATAGGCATTGACATTTATCAGATTTTTAATAGTGAAGGTTGGGAAAGCATGTTGCCTACCCATGTTGCCCTAAAATTTCTCTTCACTCTCTTTCTCTTTTTGGCATTCAAAACCTTCTTTCTATTTAAGTTCTTCTTCGAGATTCTCAAATGTCAAGATAGGCTCAAGATATTGGACTTCTAGAGGAAGTTCAGGATGAAAGGGTGAATTTGTAGGATGGTTACTTCTACTAGAAATTGTCCTACTAAGGACCATGAATCATAAACAAAATAAATAAGAAAACTTGGTCTGAAACTAGATATTATCTTCAGTGGAGTCATCAAATGTTGAGTGATGAACACTTATGTAGTTGTGATGTTGTCAAGACTAACATTCACCTTAACAAGACATGCTTGAGACAATAGTCCCACCAGGCATGTTAGAACAATTGTCACTCAATTTTGCACCTTTGCAGAGGTAGTTAAATATTTCTACAAATTGAGTGTAACATGGGATTACCCCTTGACCTGTGGATTATTTATAACAGGGGTAAACCTCTAAACTAAAAGGGTTAGCTCCCTTCATATGTTCATTTGAGCTCATCACCTATAATACTAGCTTCTTTAGGGTTGAAAAGAGATATAAGTAATATGAAATAAACATAATATAATTATGTGATTCACTAAGTTGATCTCCACTAGACTACCATGTACTTGCACTATGAAATATGATTGACAAAATTGACTTCAACACCTTAGATTTCTCTAACATAAGTATTTCAAATATGAAGGTGATATACAATGCACTTATTCAATGTGGATGAATAAGATGTATGATTATAGAAAATAATGCTTTCACTTACACTTAGAGATAGACAAAGACACTAACTACACTTCATGTGGCCTGTTAGAGAACAAAATACTTGTGAAAAACATGGAAGAGTAAGGTGAACAACAAGGATATAAGATCATCACTTATCATTCAACATGCACTACTTCAAAAAATTAGACAAGAAGCTATGAGCTCAAAACTATATTGAAATATTTATTCAAAGGCAAATATATTACTCAAACCAACAAGGTTTCTCCATACCAAGAATGGATTCTACAAACTTAGCTAAAAGTGGTTGTTTATATAGAAAATGGTGAAGAGAGAGAGAGAAGGGTATAGTAGAGGAAGTTTGACAAGTGTTCATGAGTTACAATCAAAAGGGGAGTTATGAGATAGTTTAAAAAAACCTAAAAGTCCATGTCTATAACTTTTTAAGCAGATCTAACCTTCCAAATGGCGTAGGGGTTACAAATTTGCTTGACACCTTGACTAGCTTCTTGAAAATTATCCTTATTTGCATGAAAGGAGTGACAAATAGACATTAAAGATATGAATTCACCTTGAAATAATCTAAAAAAACTCATTGAACATCTGAAATTTGATAAGAAACTCCTCTGACCTGCCATTCCATCATTCTTGTGCACAGGTGTCTTGAAACTCTTCATTTCTCATGCCTAGTTTGGTCCAAGTGGCCCAAAACTCAAGAACATATTATTCAACTCATATAAACTCCATTAATGGTATTAAAATATGTTATCATGTTTGAAACAAACCATTTTGGTTCTTGTTATAACTCCCAAGAATTATTTTTGCTCCTTAAGCCCTTATTAGACCTAGTTTCCTTGTAACCCTAAAAACATATAAACCTCCTTGTGTAAGGAGTTGTATAGATTATCTTGAGAAACCAAGGGAATATTATAGGACCCATTATGGATTTATATATCCATGTAAAATTTTATCTTCAGATTCTGAGTGGAAGTCCATCTTTTTTGCCTTTTTCTCTCTTGAATTAGGCCTCAATTAGACCTCCTTATTCAGGACCTTGTTTTCTTGCTCTAGACCTCTGCCAAACATGTGAAATAATTAAAAATCATGTGATTCACTTTACAAAGACCATCACCAACCTACATGTAAATTTTAGGGTCTTAATACCCTGTGAAAGTGTGCAACTAAGAAATCACCTTATTATCAAGCCTAATTTTGAGTCTGTTTGAGACTGCCTTGGAAAATTGGCCTAGTTTGATCACCTCCAAAATCTCCAATGTAATTTTTTACCCTTTAATATCTAATAAAACTATCAAAATACCTCATCCAATTATTGATAAGCTCTTCCCTTCTCAGAACACCTATAAAACACCAAAAACATGTAAAAATAGGGTATTTATAATAATCTATATAAGTGATGCTAGCATCAAAGTACATGTTCATAACCTCCTTGGAGTCCTCAATAAAATAAAAGATATTTTAAGATCAAACTATGTCATTATATATGTATTTGAGTTCTTTTCTCCATGACTGGTCACTAGCAGGGTTTTAGAGAGGTTTAAGACCTGTTTGAGGTCTTAACGATTGTTCATAAAGAACATATCATTAATTGAACTCATTCTACTTGGAAAACCATATTATATAACCCCATAAACTATCCTAAATGGATCAGCCTCTGATTTAAAGTGTGAGCTATGGTATCGACATCTGAAGTTGTTCCTCGGGTGGCTTGCTTAGCGTTCTTAAGCTTAGAGAGAGGTCTACTTTGAGTTTTGGATCTCAAAACCTCATCCCACTACCGGAAGGATTTAAAAAACATTAAAAAAAATCCCATCCATGATTATACATGCCTTATAAGTCCTTGTTGCCCCTCTATATGCTCATGGTGTACTGGTTAGGGTTTTAGAGTTTAAGACCTATATCCTTCTTGCTAGCCCTCAAGGGCACTTGAGTTGAATCTTGAGATTTGTTTCCACCTAGAGGTATATGGAAACATTTTTCATGTTTTTATGTTGTCTCAAGATCCCCCATGAGGTCTATAAATTTTTTTCATGTTTGAGTCCAAAAAACTCTCTTAGTCTCATGGTTTCCCTTTGCCCAAGGAGTGGGCCAAGTATGAGACAAAAAAATGAGTACTTTAATTATAAGTATGACTTTGAGTTTAACATGGATGATTTATTTCAATCAAAACCACCATATTTACCAAAATTTAAATTGTGGTCATGCCTATAGATCCATCAACACCTCCATTTCCCTTATGACTAGACTGTAGGCATGTGACTGTGTGCAGGGTTTTGATTGACTGAGTATGGAGTCATGAAACTTAGTTTGGTAAATATTATCTATGTCTCCTTCTTTATAAATACACCTTATGACCTTTTGTGTATCTGGAGTAGACCTCAAATCATCTTAGGCATCATTATTCTTTCATTCGTAGGCCTTGAGACTACTATACTGTTGTCATGTGGCATGTAGGTGTTATAGGGTCACTTGATTGTATTCTTGGTTCTAGGCATTCACACTTGTTATCACTAACCTCTCTTATTACTTGAACATTGTTTGAATTTCCAATTGAGTTTCAAAACCCCCTTCAAACATCTTTGCTAACTCTCATTATATGCACCTTAGACCAATCTATGTTTTTTAAGACCATGACTATCTTCTCCTGTGAGTTTGGATCTCATCTTATACATGCCAACCCCTTAAATAGTTCATAGACTTAGTGGAAGTCTCAAATTATGTTCAATAACCTTTCAAAACACTCCTGACTCTGCCTCTCCTTCAGGTTTAACACTACATTAAAAGATCTCTCAAATAGGCCTGTAGATGACCTATAGGAAGGTCATGACTGCACCCTTTATTTTGGGTCTTCACCCTTACATCAAATACTTCTCCTGGTCCTTGAATTTGTTTGTAGTCTTAGTTAGGTTTCAAATACCTTTCAATCACCTCTGCCTACTCTCGTTATATGCACCTTAGATCAGTTTATGTTATGTAGCCTATAGGTGCCAATTATGAGAGAGCTTGTCTGTCTTCTTGTGCATACCAACCTCAACCTCATTAACATTGATATTCTATTTAAAGGAATTGAAATTGGTTGATGATCTCAATATTAGACTTAGGCACTCTCAATGTCTCTCACTCTTTCCCTCTTGGACATGATACCGTACAGTCATGTAGATGTTTAGTTAGACTATGTATTTAGTTTCTAGACTTTCAATGGATTTTTAAGTGACTAATATCTCCAATGACTTATAGAACTATTTGCATCTTCAATGAAATTAGGTTCCATTGTTTTAGCTCATTCTAGTGTTGATTGAGTCATTGATTTTTGGTTCAAAATGTGGACCTATATGCCTAGGGCCTATAGGTCACTATTGGACTGTTTAGGTCTACCAAGTCATTTTTTAAGCTCTTTGAGTTCTGAGATTTCCTGATATTTTCAACCCATGCCATACCTCCCTATTACTCCTTCAAGGCTCATAGATCTTCTAACCAAGTAGTTTCATCTTCAACTCATCTTACAAGTTTGTATGAACCTGTAGGTGCTTATTTTATATGCAAGGTTTGTGTGCATGGTCTTGGAGTATGTAGTCAATTTAATCTCATGATGATGATGATGGAAATAGGAAGTCAAAGGCATATGAATGGATGAAGAAGTGTGTTAGGTCCCCTTATGGCTCTGAGCTTCTCCCAAACACTTCAAAGTCTATACAACATGTATATAGAAGAAAAAACTATGAATCTTATTGGAGAGTGAGCATATGAGCTACTATCTTGACTTTTATATATTTACAATGGTGTAATTTCATCCCAAAACCATATACCATGATGTATTACTAGTACTTAAGCCAAATTTATGGTCAAACTTGTAGTAGACTGCTTCAAACCAAACCATGTTCCTAAAAGGTAAACACACTTGAAGAATATGAACCAAAACAAATTTTGGACAAAAGAACAAGGACTCCATGAAATTGATGGAGTTTCCATGAATGATGAAGCATTATAAACCTTTGAGAGTGACATAATGAAGACAAAATAGAGACTTGCAACAAAATTCTCTAGAACAGCTTGTATACCAAGACATTCTTCTTTCAAGTGAAATCACTTCATGGAGATGATTCAAATAATGAAACCACCTTGAAAAAAAATAATAGACCTCTAAAAAACATCCTTAAAAACATTCCTCTCCATCAATTTTTGAATTGGAGAAACATGTGCAAGAAAAGACCCCTCTCAGATGAATAGGCCAGAGTGACCTGCTGTCACTCTTAATGATTGTTCATAAAGAATAAGACACCAATATGCAAACAAATGCCACTAATTTCAATCTTACTAGGACCTCTACCAGTGGTCAAAGTTTCAGCTCCTAACTCTCTCTCTCTAGCTCTACCATTCAATGCAATTTTGCCTTTTTGAGCTTATGAAGATAGGGATGGAGGACAAAACGTGTTTGGAGTGTCAGTTTGACCTAAAACTTGGTCCAAAGCTATAAAATGATCTAAGGAAGCCCAAAGGACACTTATAAACTATTTACAATTGAAAATTGATCTTATAAGACCATACACGTGCTTGTAAAGTGTTATTTTGCCAATATTAGGCATTGAAATATAGATTCTATCAGACTGACTATTCCTAAACAATTTATGACCTTTTTTTGACACTAAAGGTGATTGGAATATTTTTGAAGTGGTATGTTTAACCCTTCCAAATGGGACAAAAGGTGGCCAAAATGTGATTTTTTGTAATTGAGAATCAAACAAAGGTTAGTGCATGATAATATGTCATTAAATGACATAAAAATAATCTTTTACAATGACTCTAGACTATATTATATCTTTGACCATGTTTGACCATCTCAAGGCCTTATGATTGACCATAGGACTATACAAGTGAACTTAAGACAAGAACTTGGACAATGTTAGACAAGGGCACATATGGCCATATAAGACTATTTAAGACCACTTGAAACCATGATAAGACTATGACAAATATTAGACACCCATATGATGTTTCAACTTAAGAGGTGACCAATTTTGATACGAAGTCAAAATTTGGTCAACATTATTGATAATTCATAGGGGTAGCATGCTTGCAATGCTAATGGATCAATAGCCTTCTCCTTCCATTGGGCTATGGAGTCACTCTTATACTCAATCTAAACTAATATGCCTTCAAAAAATTTCAAACTTCACACAAAACACATAACAAGAAGGAAACACACACTATGCTCAAAATATTCAAGAAAAACACACACAAAGACTCAAACAACACACCTAACCTAATATATATTAACCTCAAAACATGTTTTAAGTAGTGAAACACTCCTTCTTTCTTTAACCAGATCAAAAAGAATGTTCCTTGAGTCACAACTTCTCCATGAGAGTAAGTCACCATATGATGGATGCTTGTTAAAAATTTTTTGCATGTGAAGATGACCAAAAGACTTACCATTCATAGGACCTATGATATATACAAGTTGACCACTTGGAACTCCATTGAATATCCCTTATAGTTCCTCTTTAGGCCTACTTGATAGTGCAACCTGCTTGGCCTCCTTCATGATCATTTGGTGTTTGTCATTTTGCTTCTTAAGAGCCATGAAACTTTTATCAACTTCACATTCATCTAATTTGTGATGCAATTGATGTCTAAGGACTTCATGTTTTCCTTATTATTTCTCAAACATGTTTGCAAGTGGTTCAACCTCAGATTGAGGTTTATACTGCTCCTCAACCACAAAACTTTTTGCCTTGGATACATTGCACTCCTTCAAGAATGCAACTTGCTTGACAGTGTATTGATAGTCTTTATCATGTTCAATATATCTACAAATAACCTCACTTTTAGGCTCATGTTCTTTAGGAAGGAGAGTTGGCTTACTTATCTGTTCAAAATCTTGAACTATGGCATAGAACTGTTGTCATAAATCATGCTCTTCTTCTTGGTTGTCACACTTATGAACTCCTTCATCTTGGGTAAGTTGAATTACACCATCTTACTCCTCATGATATATCACAATTTGAGAATAATCATAATCATACATATGAATAAGATAGTTACCTTATGTAGCTTGTTGAAGAGGACCATCAAGACTTACCTCAGGATGTTCATCACTTTCATCATGGATAATATATTTACCGAGACTTATCTCTTTAATTAAATTATATGGATCATAATCATAAGTGTCATCAATATACTCATCTATAAAGAGATCAGAGATACCTTCAAGTTTGGAATATGTTCCATCATCTATAACATGTTGCTTTTATTCATTGATGGTGCAATTCAAATTATAACTAGCTTTCATAAATGGCTCAATGTGAAACTCAGCCAATGGTTGTGTTCTAATAGTCACCTTTGCTCCATAACTTGTTTTAAAGGCCAAGAAATACCAATCAAAATAAATATGTCCTCATTTCTTGGTGGTGAAGTCTCTTGATAGACAAATAGAAAAATGTGCAAGCAGATCTACAGCCACTATGTCTTATAAGATTGGAAAGCTTGGACATTCATGCAAGAATATCTTCAAACTTTTGATAAGCCCTACTGACTTAGTTGGTTTCCCATTAAAATGTAACATTACTTTGTTATATGGCTCATATTTCAAGCCCAACTTGTCTGCAACTAGTTTGGGCATGACTTTGCCCCACTATCTACAATGCAATTATGAACTAACTTATCTCCCATAATGAGGGTGAGATAGAAAGGTGGGGGCTTTTCATATTTTATGGAGGGTTTGAAAATATGGGTAAATACATTTTTGAGGGTTACACCACTATGTCTTGATGGTTGATGATTGATATGGATTTAGGACAACTACTCTTGAAGTAGTTCTTTTCGATCAGGCATGTGGAGTACCTCTCAAAGATATATACTAGTCTTTGTAATCTTTAAAGAATCAATTATACTCATAGAAGAAACATTCATCTTTTATTACATTCTTGAAGGCAAATAATTACCTTGAGATTGAGGCAATAGATTACTTTGAGTCTCCTTTTCTAAATTTTGATTTTGAAAAGGTGCAGGGCTTGTAGTGGCTACCATATTTGCATTCACACCTTGTTACCTTGAAGGAGGGTTTTTTGAAGTTATGTCTACATCTTGAACATCTCCCAAAGCTCTTCCATTTGACCTTATGTTGGCTAAAATTGAGGTACTTTGGTTTATGACAAGTCTATCTTCCACTTGAAAGTTTTCAAGGCTCACTCCTTGACTGTCATACTCTCCATTTATTCTTGCTTGACTGAAGCTCTCATCTTCTACTATCAATTGAGGAGTAGGCCCTCCTTGAGCTACCAAAGATTATCCTTCACCCTCATTCACATTCATGTATTATCTTTGAGGCTACCATTATTATTTTTGAACCAAGTTATTATGGACTAGAACCATGGCTCTTGTGTTAGGCGTAGAATCTGGATTGCAAACATTGGGTGACCTATTGAAATTAAGTTGACCTTGTCCCCTACTTTGACCATTATGTTGAGGTGGGAATCTATTTAATTTTGGAGGGTAGTAGTGGGGGTTTTGGTGAACTCCAAATTATCGATTTAGTTATATAATTTGAGCTTCTAAGGCCTTACATTTTGCATCTAAATCAATGTCATCATCTGATTTATTTGGGAAAGCTCTAGACTTGTTGTTTGAACTTGGAATTGGAGAAAGACATGGAGGAATAGAAGACATGTTAGGCAAGATGAGGATATAGACTTTTGGAGGGAGTTTACTATCTTGGATCAAACCATTCTCAACTCTAATGGCTATGTCATAGGCTTTAGGCAAAGTGTACCCACCCATGGACTGCAACATGATAGCTATATTTGTCTTAATATCTCTAAGGTATGTTGGGAAAATAAAACTTGTAGGAGTTCTTATGGGAGGTGGAAGCTTGTTCCATGTTATTTGAAACCTCTCATTGAAATCATGCATAATTTATTTAGTTCCTCTTTGAATGATATTCAACTGATGTATGATCACTTTTACCTTCAAAAATTTGAGTCAACAACTCTCCAAACTCATCCCAAGTAGTCATACATCTTCTCGGAAATGATCTATAACAATCAAGAGCTTTCCCCCTAATAGACATGGCAAGCAATCTGACTGCTATGTTAACTTTAGTGAAATTATAGAAATTGTAGAAATTGGATGCGTCTCTAATATGCTCACTTGGGGTGATAGGACCTTCCCCATTTAAGGTGGGAATTGGTGGGATTGGGAAAGATATCATCATAGGCCTTTAAGTTTATGTAGTTTTTAGTATTGAAGGCTAGGAAAGCATGCCCTCAAATTTATCTTCACTCTCTTACTCTTTTTGAATTTCAAAACCTTCTTGTGCTTCAAGTTCTTCTTTAGGATTCTCAAATGTCAAGATATGCTCATGACATTGGACTTCAAGAGGATGTTTAGGATGAAATGGTGAATTTATAAGATGGTTACTTCTAATAGCAGTTGACCTAATAAGGACCATGAAACTTGAATAAAATAAATAACAAAACTTGGTCTACAACCAGTTGTTACCTTCAATGGAGTCATCAAATGCTGAGTGAGGAATAGTCTACAAGATGTGCTTGAGATAATAGTCCCATCAGGCATGCCAAAACTATTAACACTCAATTTTGTACTATTGGAGAGGTAATTCAAGTCTTCTCCAAATTGAGTGGAACATGAGATTAACCATAGACCTATGACTTGTCTATAACAGGGGTAAATCTATATATTGAAGGACTAACTCCCTTGATATGTTCATTTGAGCTCATCACCTTTATTACTAATTTGTTTGGGATTGAAAAGAGATAAAAAGATCATTAAATAAACCTAATATAAAGAGGTGATCCACCAATTTGATCTCCACTAGACTACCATGTACTTGCACTATGAAAGATGATTCACAAAATGGAATTCAACATCCTAGATTTCTCTAACATAAGTATTTCAAACATGAAAGTGATATGCAATACACTTATTCAAGGTGGATGAACAAGAGGTTTTATTGTAGACAATAATGCTTTAATTCACACTTATATATAGAAAAAGACACTAACTACACTTCATATGACCTATTAGAGAGTAGACTACTTGCACAAAATATGAAAGAGTAAGGTGAACACAAGGATAAAAGATCATCACTTGTCATTCAACATGCACTAATTCACACACTTAGAAAAGAAGATATGAGCTCAAAAATAGATTTAAATATTTATTCAAAGATTAATATAGTACTTAAAACATCAGGGCTTTGCCATATCAGGTGTGGATTCTACAAATTTAGCCAAAAGTGGTTACTTATTAGAGAATGGTGAAGAGAGAGAGAGAGAGGGGTGTAGTAGAGGAAGTTTGACAAGTGTACATGAGTTAAAAATAGAAGAGGAGTTATGAGATAATCAAAAAATACCTTCAAGTCCATGTGTCTCACTCTTGATGCAGCTCCAACCTTCCAAGTGGTGTATGAGTTACAAATTAGCTTGACACCTTAACTAACTTTTTGAAAATTGCCCTTTTTTGTATGAAAGGAGTTAGAAATAGACCTTACAAAAATTAATTCACATTGAAATGATCTTAGATCACTAATTGAACATCTAACATGCCTTAATAAACTCCTCTGACCTGTCATTCCATCATTCTTGTGCATAGGTGTCTTAAAACTCTTTATTTTTCATGCCTAGTTTGGTCCAGGTGGCCTAAAACTCAAGTGCATATTCTTCATCTCATCCAAAATCTATGAATGGTCTTAAAATATGTTATCAAGTCTAAAAAAAACCATTTTGATTCCTATAAAAACTCCCAAGAATTTGTTTTGCTCCTTAAACCCTTACTAGGCCTAGTTTTCTTGTAGCCCTAAAAACCTATAAACCTCCTTGTGTAGGGAGTTGTATGGATTATATTGAGAAACCAAGGGCATATTATAAGACCCATTATGTATTTATAGATCTATGTCAAATTTAATCTTCAATCTCTGAGTGGAAGTCCATCTTTTCTACCTTTTTCTCTCTTGAATTAGGCTTAATTAGGCCTCATTGCTTAAGACCCTATTTTCTTGTTTCATACCTCTAATGCACATGTGAAATCATGCAAAAAAAAATTATTCTATTTCCATAGGCTATTACCAACCTCCATGTCAATTTTGGGGTCTTGAGACCCTGTGGAAGTATTTAAACCAAGAAATCACCTTGTTATCTAGCCTCATTTTGTGCCTTTTTGAGATTGCCTTGGAAAATGGCCCTGGTTTGATCACCTATAGAATCTCCAATGTAATGTTTTGGACTTAAATAACTAGAAAAACTCCCAAATGACCTCATACAATGATTGGAAAGATCTCACATTCTCAAAACATCTTTAAAACACCAAAAACATATAAAAATAGGGTATTTGTAGCAATCCATATAAGTGACATCAACATAAAAGTACATGTTCAGAATCTCTTTGGAGTCCTCAAAAATATACAAAAAATTTTAGGAGAAAACTATGTCATTAGATATGCATTTGAGATCTTTTCTCCATGATTGGTCACTATCAAGGTTTTAAAAAGATTTAAGACCTATTTGGGGTCTTAACGATTATTCATAAAGAACAAATAATTAATTTACCTCCTTCCACTTAGAAAACCTTCTTATCTGACCCCCTCAACTATCATAAATGGCTTATCTGCCATGCAAAGTGTGAGCTATGGTATGAACATCTGAAGTTGCTCCTTGGGTGGCTTGCTTAGCATTCTTGAGCTTAGAGAGATGTCTACTTTGATTTTTGGATCTCAAAACCTCATCCCACTATTGGGAGTTCATAAAACTTCAAAAAAATACCCTCCATGATTCTACATTCCTTGGATGTCCTTTTTACCCCTATATATGATCATGGTGTACTAGTTAGGGTGTTGGGGTTTAAGACCTATATCCTTCTTGTTAGCCCTCAAGGGTACTTGAGTTTAATCCTGAGGTTTTTTTCCACGTGAAGGTATATGTAAATATTTTTAATATTTTTATGTTGTCTCAATATTCCCCTATGAGGTCTGGAAACTTGTTTCATGTTTTGAGTCCAAAAAGCTCTCTTAGTCTCATGGTTGCCCTTTGACTAGGGAGTGGGCCAAGTTTGAGACAAAATAATGAGTACTTCCACTATTAGTATGACCTTGATTTTACTATGTATGTCTTTTTTCACTCACAACCACCATCTTTACCAAATTTAAAATCATGGTCATGCCTATAGATCCCTCAACAACTCCATTTCCCTCAAGATTGGACTATAGGCCTATGACTGTGTGTAGGGTTTTGATTGACTGAGTATAGAATCATAAAACTTAGTTTGGTCAATCTTATCTTTGTTTCCTTCAATATCAATATACCTTATGACCTTTTGTTTATCTTGGGTATACCTTAGATCATCTCAAGCATTACTATTTTTTCATTCTTAGGCCTTGAGATTAGCCAATTGTAATGTGGCATGTAGGTGTTTTAGGGTCACTTAACTGTATTCTTAGTTTTAGGCCTTCAACTTTGTCATTAATAACCTCTCTTGGTCTTTGAACATTTTTTGAAGTTTTTATTGAGTTTTGAAACCCCAATCAAACATCTTTGCCAACTCTCATTATATGCACCTTAGCCCAGTCTATGTTATGCAGCCTCTAGGTGTTCTTAGAGACCATGATTGCCTTCTCTTGTGAGTTTGGACCTCATCTTCTACATACCAACCCATTCAATAGTTCATATAATTAGTTAAAGTCTCAAATTACATTCAAGAACCTTTCAAAACCCTCTTGACTTTGCCTCTCCTTTAGGTTTAACATTGTGTTAAAAGATATCTAAAATAAGCCTATAGATGACCTATATGGTCATGACTAAACCCTTTATTTTGGGTCTTAAACCTTATATCAAATACCTCTCCTAGTCCTTAAATTTATCTATAGTCTCATTTAGGTTAAAAATACCTTTCAATCACCCCTATCTACTCTCATTATATGCACCTTAGACCAGTTTGTGTTATGCAGCCTATAGGTGCCTATTATGAGAGAGTTTGTTTGTCTTCTTATGCATATCAACCTCACCCTCATTAACATTGATATTCTCTTCAAAGGACTTGAAATTGGTCGAGGATCTCAATATTAGACTCAAGCACTCTTAATGCCTCTGACTCTTTCCATCATATAGACAATATCATATAGTCCTTTCGGTGTTTAGTTAGACTGTGTATTTAGTTTCTTGACCTTCAGCAGATTTTCAAGTGACTAGTATCTTTAATGACTTATAACACTATTTGCATCTTCAATGAAAAGGTTCCACTATTTTATCTCATTCTAGTGTTGATTGGATCATTATTTTTTGGTCCAAAATGTGGATCTACAGTTCTAGGGCCTGTAGGTCATTATTGGACTGCTTAGGTCTACTGCTTAGGTCTACCAAGTCACTTTATTAAGCTCTTTGAGTTTTGATCTTCCTGACACTATCAACCCATTTCATACCTCCGTATTACTCCTTCAAGGCTCATAGAGCTTCTAACCAAGCATTTTCATCTTCAACTCATCTTATAGGTTTGTATGAACTTGTAGTTGCCTATTTTATATGCAAGGTCTGTGTGTAGGGACTTGGAACATGTAGTCAATTTGAGCTCATGATGATGATGGCAGTAGGCAGTCAAAGGCATATGAATGCATGAAGAATAATTTTAGGTACCTTTGTGGATCTGAGCTTCTTTCAAACACTTCACAGTTCATACAACATGTTTATGGAAGTAAAAACTATGAATCTTATTGGAGAGTGAGCATATGAGCTATTATCTTGAATTTTCTATATTTCCAATGGTGTAATGTCATCCCAAAACCATATACCATGATTTATCACTGGTACTTAAGCCAAATTATTAGTCAAACTTGAAGTAGACTGCTTCAAACACATACCATGTTCATAAAAGGCAAACACACTTGAAGAATATGAACCAAAACACATTTCAGATAAAAAAATAAAGACTCCATGAAATTGTGTAATGTCCCCATATGGGACAATTCAACCAAAAAAGGGTTTCCCCTAAAATCCACAATTTTTAAATTTTGTAAAATCAACAAACCCTAGCTGTTATAATTGCACCTCCAAACTAAAAATTAACTCCAATTCACCTTGAAGTAAATGATAAATAAATACCTTATGATTTTATCCACCAATGGCTCTTGTTGCAAAGAAGAAAGAGCTTGAAATAAATGTTTCAATCCTCCAAACCCATACGCCACACTAGCTGAATTAATGTCCTTTCCTACTCTAATCCCTGCTCAAGTTTTCACAAATTGTAGACAAAAATCACAACAGTCATCATCCATGAATCATCAATGGTTAGGGTTCTAAAGTGATCAAACCCTAATCCAATCCAATCGTCAATATTCAAAAAATTACTGCAGTAATTAAATCAAAAATTATATCTTGAATTCACCCCCAAATGATGTCAAAACCATGGAGATAATATCCCAAAAAACCACCAATAATTGTGATATTACTTGACCCTAAAAAAGGTCACTGAAACTCTTACAAATCTTCCCTCAACATATATTATTTCTTACGAACTGCTGAAACTTCAAAAATTCAAACTTTCTCAATATTTAGAATTATGATGCAAATAAGATCTCAAACTGATCATAAAATTAATGATTTCAAAAT
Source organism: Torreya grandis (assembly GCA_037957365.1). Classification (NCBI taxonomy): domain Eukaryota; kingdom Viridiplantae; phylum Streptophyta; class Pinopsida; order Cupressales; family Taxaceae; genus Torreya; species Torreya grandis. The sequence goes on along the minus strand of JARHVA010000123.1, from coordinate 1,278,311 downwards.
TTTCCTTCTATGAGAAGGTCATCAAAAATCACTCTAAAATTATGAAAACCTTAGTTTTCAGAATTTACCTCTTCAAACATCAAACCCTCAATCCCAAACAAGTCACCACCCTTGAAAAGATTAATGCAAATAATAATCAAATTTATTATGCTCAAGTTGGACATCAAATTGTCTACCAAACCCTCTCAACAAGCACATAAAGAAAATATCCTCACTCTAGGGCAAGTAACAAATCCACCTTAGCAATAGGAGGCATCAAAAGACATCTTTTATAGAATAACCAGCTCTAAATTTATAAACACTTATTGGGCATGCATCCTAATATCTTCTTCAAGCATGAAGAAAAAATATCAATTTTCAGTATATCTTCAATTTTGATTTTCACCTTGTATTTCTACCTTCCAAAGGGGGGCGAACCACCTTGGAGAGGTAAAATACCTCATAACCCTCTCTTGCCAACTTTTAAAATATCTTTTCATTTTTTTTTGCTTTAGCTCCCAAACCGACATTCTTTTTAATTTTACTTTGGCCTTTTTGAATTAATTAAATAACTTGCTTTAATAAATTAGTAATTAAAATTACTTTTTGGCAAATTAAATAATTATTTTATATTAGGTCCTTTCTTAAATAATTAATTATATTTCTCTAATAATTAAAATGATAAAAATCACTTTTCAAGCAGTTTATTAATTTTAAAACCTCTTAAAATAATCATTAAAATTACCTTAATTTTTTAAATAGTTAAAACAAATTTTATGGTAATTTAAATAATTATCCAAGATAGTTTTATTTTAATAATTAATTCAATTGCCTTATATTTTTGAATGATTTAAATCACTATTCGAGCAATTTTATTAATTATTAAAATTATATAAAAATTAGACATTACAATATTCACTTCCTAAATTTGTTTGCCCTCAAGCAAATGCAAGCTTATATGCCCAATTACCATGTCCAAGTGGTAAAACCTATTGTAATGCTCAAAAAGCCTTGCCCCTGTACCTATTAAGCGGATTGAATTTTGCCAAGAAGCATAGCGTGACATTTCCCAAATGGATAATGAATGCCATTTCACCTTGCCAACATGTCCCACAATGCAACCAAAATTTGTCCTTGCTTCCCAAGAAGCGGTAGCCCTCAATAGAACCATGAACCTATCGTACCTATAATTTGGGGCCTGCCACCAATCATCAATAGGATTGCCATGGCCTTCTCAATGCTCAAAATACTCCCCATCTTCCACCCCTCTCAATACTAAGTGGAAGGTAAGCGAACTCCTTCTCCTTATACCTCTCAAAAGGGTGAGATATGACCCAAAGTGGTTAAGCAAATCACAAGTTAACCAAACCCCCTTGCTCCCTTATATGCATAGTTTTCTCATGTGTTGGTCCATGCCTCACAAATTATGCAAAGAGAAATTAAAATTGTACCTTATAGGTGGGGAGGCCCCTAAGATGTATGTCTCACCATATAAGGGCATCCAAGTGTGAATCACACTCTCAACAAGAGGTTGCTCCTTATTATTCACCTTAGACATTAATAGGATCCTCTTCACACTCATAAATAGCTCCCAAAAATATCCACAAGGAGGTTTTACCCTACCGATGTGAAATCTCCTTGTCACCTTCCCAAAGTGCCAATAAATACATGTTTCCTGAATCTTGCTTATGCTAAACTGTATTAATCAAATCAACATTTCCTTCATGATGACATGGTTGTTTATGAAAATAGATCACTGATTTTTCATGTAGACAAACATGGAAATAGATGTCCTCATAACTTTCTTGTTCCCATGACTGATATATGTCATAAAATTCTGAATTTCCCTCTTCACTACATGGCTATGTTTGTTCCTTTAAGTCTGATTTTTATGAGCAATGAATTTCAGAACTTATACACACCTTTCTCCTACCTATCAAGTGCTGAAAAATGCTCAAAAAACTCATGTTGCCTTCCAAAACACTGTTGTGTTTACATACATAAATCTAATTTTTAAGACAAATTAGAATTAGCATGTGCATATTCACCTTTCTTCCTTACTCTTGGCTGCTATGTGCATGATAAATTGCCCCCATCATAAATTAGAGACCATGAATATAACAAAATGATTTTAGAATGTTTTGGAAAGAAAGGATACCACTTTTCTTAAGAAAATTACCTGGTAAATAGCTACTCATAACTTAGGCCTTTTTCAAAGCCAAGAGAGGTGTCAAAACTTTACCCATACTTCCAAAGTTATTCATAAACCTTGGCGTAGGGAGTTTCCCATAGCAAATTAGGTACTACCCTTGCAATTCAAGTGTTCTATCCTCTTCTTCTATCCATGTAACATAAAAATTAGATCATGCAAACTTACCAATTTCATGATAGGGCATTTTATTTTTTGACTCATTGGTTGTCTATGCTTTGAAATTACAGTCCCTTCATCACTCCATCCTACTTCCTTTTTCAGTTCAAGTTCCTTGTTTTCACCTTTTGTGACTTCACTGTCATGCACACAATTATTAGAAAATAAATAGACATCTTCAACCAATATAATATCTTTACTTTGTGCTTCTTTTAGTTCATAATTTTTGATTTCCTCTTCTTTTTTATCCTCCACCTACAACTGTATGGGTTGCCCACCAAATTCAGATTTTTTTTTTTAATTTCATTGACTCTTCATAGTAACCCTCATGAAGGGTTGTCCCTTCATTCTTTTCCTCCAACTCTCCATGTAGTTCAATACCCTCTTCCTCTACATGCTCCAATATCAAATATGGCCTCAATTTTTCCTCACAATCAATTGCAACATTTTCAAATAACATATGTGCAATTGGGAAATTTTTCTTTTCTAGCCCCAAACCTATCAACAAGATATATAATAATGGTTTGGAATGATCATCACTCTCATTAAGTTTCAAGGTTAAAATTCTCTGCAGAGAAGCTACAACATTTTTGGTAGGATTATTACAAGCAATTGCAAAGAAATATTGAAACATCTTAACAATAAGTTCATCACACTCCATATCTAACATCAAAATACATGACTTGGTTGAAGCCATAGTTTCCAGGATGTTGACCCTTCTAGCCAAGGAGTGTCCTTTGTTCTCTTTGAGACCTTAGAAGCTCTCTACAATCAATAAAAAATATTTCTCTCATGATTTTATCACTGTAGGTAACTTTAAGAACTGTTAGTCTTAAAATCTCATTAATACAACTAGTAACCAAGAGTCTTACCTCCTTATTTATATCTCTCAATAATTCATGTTGAATCAAGTAAGTCCTTGAGAGATATACTACCCACTTCATGGACTTATATTGTGATTGATTTACTTTGGATAACGTTTTTCTATTTCTTCCAAGGTGTTGATTACATCTTCCACTGGTTGGCATAGGTTCCCTAGCCTTCTACCTGCATTATAGAGCCTTTCTTTCTCCATTTCTTTCATGGTTTCTTTCTCTTTTATGATAACACAAAATACCTTTACCTGCTTGTATCCAAATTAATACCAAACCTTACAGGTGGATTAGATCGGTGCCCCGTGATACCACTGTAATGTCCTAAATGGGATGATTCAACCAAAAAGAGGTTTCCCATAAAATCTATAATATTTAAATTCTAAATTTAGTAAAATTAGCAAACCCTAGCTGTTATAATTGCACTTCCAAACTAAAAATTAACTCCAATTCACTTTGAAATAAATGACAAATAAATACCTTGTGATTTTGGCCACCAATTGCTCTTGCTATAAATAAAAAATAGCTTGAAATAAATTTTTTAATCCTCCAAACCCTAACACTAGTGAATTGATGTCCTTCTTTCTCACTCTAATTCTTGCTTAAGCTTTCACAAATTGTAGACAAAATAATACAAAAATCACAACAGTCATATCATCCATGAATCATCAACGATTAGGGTTCTAAAGTAATCAAACCCTAGTCCATCCAATCGCCAATATTCAAAAAATTACTACAAAAATTAAATCAAAATTTATGCCTTGAATTCACCCCCAAATGATGTCAACACCTAGGAAATAATATGCCAAAAATCCACCAATAACTATAATATTATTTGATCCTCAAAAAGGTTATCAAAACCCTTGCAAATCTACCCTCAACAAATATTATTTTTTACGAATAACGGAAACTTAAAAAATTTATAACCCCCTCAATATTTGAAATTATGATGCAAATAAGAGCTCAAACTAATCACAGAATTAATGACTATCAAATAAAACTAATTTCATAATTTTTCTTTCATAATAAGGTCACTATAACTCGCTCTAAAATTATGAAAACCTTATTTTTTAGAATTTACCTCTTCAAACATAAAACCCTCAATCCCAAACAACTCACCACCCTTGGAAGGATTAATGCAAATAATAATTAGATTTATTATGCTCAATTTGGACATCAAATTATCCATCAAATCCTCTAAACAAGCACACAAAGCAAACCCCCTATTCTAAGACAAATAACAAATCCACCTTAGCAATACGTGGCGTCAAAAGACACTTTTTATAAAATAATCAGCTCCAAATCTGCAAACACTTATTGGACATGCATCCCAATATCTTCTTCAAACATGAAAAATTGATATCAATTTTCAGCATATCTTCAATTGTGATTTTCACCTTGTATTTGTACCTTCTAAAAGGGGGCAAACCACCTTGAGGAGGTAAAATACCTAATAACCCTCTCTTGTCAACTTTTAAAATATCTTTTTCTTTTCTTTGCTTTAGTTCCCAAGCTGACATTCTTTTTAATTTCACTTCAGGTATTTTTAAATTAATTAAATAACTTGCCTTAATAAATTAGTAATTAAAATTACTTTTTAGCAAATTAAATAATTATTTTATATTAGGTCCTTGCTTAAATAATTAATTAAATTACTCTAATAATTAAAGTGACAAAAATCACTTTTCAAGCAATTTATTAATTTTAAAACCTCTTAGAATAATCATTAAAATTACCTTAATATTTCAAATAGTTAAAACCACTTTTCTGGTAATTCGAATAATTATCCAAGATAATTATATTTTAATAATTAATTAAATTGCCTTATATTTTGAATAATTAAAATCACTATTCGAACAATTTTATTAATTATTAAAATTATATGAAAATAGGAAATTACAAACTGAGGGAGTTTCCATGAACAATTAAACATTATAAACCTCTAAGAGTGACCACCATAAAGACAAAATAGAGACTTGCAGTAGAATCCACTAGAATAACTTGTACACCAAGACATTATTCCTTCAAGTGAAAACACTTTATGGAGATGATTCAACTGATGAAACCACCATGGAAATGATCTCCAAGACCTCTAAAAACCACTTTCAAAATCATTTCTCTCCATCAATTTTTGAACTAGAGAAAAAGATGCAAGAATAGGCCCCTCTTAGACGAATACGCCATAGTGACCTGTTGTCACTCTTAGCGATTGTTCATAAATAATAAGTGACCAATCTATAAACTAATGCCACTAATTTCAAACTTATTAAGACCCCTACCAATTACCAAAGTTTTAGCACCTAATTCTCTCTCTCCTGGCTATACCATTCAATGCAAATTTGCCTTCCTAAGCTTGTGAAAGCATTGATGAAGGAGAAAAAGTGTTTGGAGTGTCAGTTCAACTTAAAATTTGATCTAGAGTTGGAAAATGATCTGAGGCATCCCAATAAACACTTTTAAACCATTTTTAGTTGAAAACTGATCTTGCAAGGCCATACAAGTGCTTGTAAAGTGTTTTTTGCTAATATTAGGCATTGAAATGCAGATTCTGTCAGACTCTAACTATTCCTAAACCATATCTAACCTTTTTATGACATAAGGGTGTTTGAAATCTTTTTAAAACATGCTCTTCTTGTAGTGGTATGTCCAACCTGTTGGTCCCCAAAAGTGTCAGTCATTTTTGGAACAACATATGAGCTATTCTTGGACCTACAGGGCCAAAATTCCTCTCTTCCCCTTCTCAAAATTTATTCAGGGGCTTTTAAATTCCTCATTTTTTCAAAGCTTTTTCAGCAAAGGGATTAGCAGGTTCAAAGGTTCAATGTCTTCAACAAGGGCTATGTGCATATGTCAAAGGTTCAAAGTTCAATTGTTTAAAGGATCCGCGGCCCCAAGCACTTAACGAGTCTCAAAAGCTTGAACCGTTGAACCATTGAACCTTGAACCATTTTGGTTCATCGATTCAACGGGTTCAACATTCAATTAGTTTAATGGGTTCAATGACCAATTGGTTCAATGCACTTGGTGCAAAAGATCAAAAAGACTTAGCCAAATAACGAAGAATGAACCGATTGAACCATTGAACCAAAGTGGGTTCAATCGGTTGGTTCAATCGGTAGGTTCAAGGGGTTACCCCAAAGCCAAAGGAACAAATGCCCTTGCGGAGGGCGGTGAACTAAGGCCAAAAACCCTTGCGGAGGGCAGCAAGAAAAAATAGACAAAGTGAACTCCTTCAAAAAAATGAACCTGAAGAAAGTAAAAGAAAAGCCCGATTAAAGAGAAAAGCTCGCAAAAAAGTGCCCAATGGAAAAAGACAAAGTGCAGCAGAAGCTACCACGTGTCATCTTCTGTAGGAATCTCAAAAGGTTTCTAAAGCTTCTGTAAGTTAAGCGGAATATGTCACGTGTCCTGTTATGACTCAGCGGAACGTGACAAGTGTTTGCATCCGCATTCCCCTTTTGAAGTTGCACGAGCAAGACATGTCATGGATCCCATTTTCCGTAAGTTTCTAATGAGTTTCATAACAGCAGAACTTGCCACTTGTCAAAGACGCAGAAAGGACCCCCCAAAGACTTAGACAAGAAGGGCTATAAAGGACAAAGAAGCAACATGGACGATTCCAAAGGCAAGTTCAATTAAAGTGATGTTTCAACAAGAGAGCAAAGAAATGCTTAAGCAGTGAAGAGAGGAGCGAGACCAAAGGACCAGAAATATCTTCAAAAGAGTTATTTATAGTAGGTGAAATAGTGGATCAAGTAGACTTCTGAGCGCACCAAATCAAGGATGCAAGCCTATTTTTCTTCCATGAAGTAATGGTGAATTGGACAGGGGTACAGACATTAGAGAAAGGACCAGATAGTCCATACCAAGGAAGAGATATTAGATGAATGGACACGCCATAGTTGAGGCAGTGCACTGTTCCCATCATGGTCCCTCCAGACAAAACTAAAGGCGCATTGAAGACGTTGACTACAGCATGGGCCTTTTTCATGAAAACAAGCGCCCAAGTCTTTTTTGGAGCGCTATATATATTATAATCTCTCATTTGTTACAAGAGAGATCTTTCCCTTACCAGAAGTGAAACTCTGCCCAAATTGAAAGGCATTACTGAGACTTTGAGCTCAGATTGTAGTTCATATTTCTTTGATTGAATGAGAAAGCAAGTTACTTGCAGACTTTGTGCTGTTATAGCTTGTGCTACTTTAAGAGATTGTTCGTATGTCTGTCTTTTGAAAGCATTCTTGTTTATTTGATTTAACAAGCAGAACTAGTGGAGGCGATAAGGAAGGTGTCTTGAAGCCAACTACTTTTAGACTTTACGCTATCATAGTTGTCTTTAGTGTGTGTTTTTCTTTTCCATTTCTGTGTAAAGGACCTTGAGATAACTTTGTGCCCCCATTGTTCTTCGTATCTCACTCTTTGGGTAGTTGAGGTGGAAACTTTGTGTTCAGTTTCATCATGTTGTTACTGCGCCCTTTTGTTACTGGTTTTTTATCTTACCTGAAAGAATTCTTGTTGTTTCCTGTAAGAACACTTCTGAAAGAAGAGAAGTGCCTTCAGTGTTTCCACCAAGATTTTCTCCTCTGTTTGTTAGCATCATCTCTAAAAGAAGAGAGATGGATGGTTTATCTCACCCATGTGTCTTAATTTCAACTTATTTATATAGTATATAGCCTCTGCATATTTAATAGGGAACCTCCCCTTGATGAGAGGAGAGATTTGTCCCCTTGTGATGCAGTAAACCTGCACATCTGGATGACCAATCTCCTTATGCTGTGGTGATAGGAACTATTTTGAATTCCAGTTAGCTGGTCGACAAAATATTCACCCAACACAACCCTTCTAAATGGGCCAAAAGGTGGCCAAAATATGATTTTTTGCAATTGAGAATCAAAGGTTAGTGCATGATAATAAGTCATTAAATGATGTCCAAATAATATTTTACATTGAATCTAGACTATATTAGATCTTTGAACATGTTTGACCATCTCAAGACCTTGTGATTGACCATAGGAATAAACAAGTGAACCTAAGACCAAAACTCAAACAATGTTAGACAAAGGCACATATGACCATATAGGACTATTTAAGACCACTTGAAACCATGACAAGACCATGACAAACATTAGACATGTCTATAAATTTTTTAACCTATAAGGGTGACCAATTTTGACATGAGGTCAAAATTTGGTCAACATGTACCATCCAATAGATTATGGATCAATACCCACCTTAAATTTTCAAAGGCTATCTAAAATGTAAGAAAATTAAAACACCCCAAAATTGTGGCTTTTAGAGTGAATTTATGAAAAAATCTAAAATTACATTAACTTGGGAAAAAAATGATCACATAAAGTTAAAACTAGGACTATACCTTCTTGTGTCAATACCCAACATATGTGAAAAAATCACAATTTTTTTTCCATGGTTTGTGAGATATGCAAGATTATTTAAAATTAGGGTTTTAACCCATATTAGGTCAAAAAAACTCCTGCCTACTCATGCTTACTTTTCATTTCTCTTCATTTCTCTAATGTGACACAAAACCTTTGCAAAATTTAAGCTTTAATACCACTTGTGTGAGAAAATACCTAGTGACACACACACACAACCCCCAATATCGTAGATCAATTTGAAAGAAAGATGAAATCTGATGCCAAATACAAGAGCTCCTCAATCAAGGAAAGATCAAGCCTAGATCTTCTCCTTGCAAGAGATCGATAGTCATCATGCCCAAGAAGGATGGGTCATGGCATCTTTGCATAGACCATCACACACTCAACAAAATAATAGTGAAGAATCAATATCCATTATTGCACATTGATGACATTCTAGACCAGATCAGAGGTGAACAATACTTCACCAAGATCAACTTGAAGTTAGGTTGCCATCAAGTTCTAGTCTACCCTGAAGATGTTTGGGAGACAACTTTCAAGACACAAGAATGATTATACAAATTATTGGTTATGCCTTTCAACATAACCAATGCACCAACCAATTTCATGCGCTTGATGAATGATCTACTTAAGCCTTTCCTTAACTCCTTTGTCATTATCTACTTGGATGACATTATCATCTTTAGCAATACTTGGAAGGAACATGTGGAATATATCATGTGCATCTTAGACACCTTATGTCAACACAAGTTATAGGCCAAATTAGCAAAGTGTACATTTGAAGATATGCAAATCCATTACCTGGGCTACATCATTGACCACAAGAATTCATGTAGACCCTAAAAATATCAAAGTAATTTAGGATTGGCCCACTCAAAATCTAAAAAAAATGAGTTTTCTTGTACTCACAAACCTCTACTGCAGGTTCATCCTTAGTTTATTGCACATCACCTAGTCTTTCAGTCAAGTAACACATGTAAAATCCATGATTGAATGGACTCGTGCACAATATCACATTTTTAAGGCACCCAAGTAATGCCTCTGCACATCCCCTATACTCAAAATACCTAACATTGCACACTCATTTGAGCTTCACACTGATACATCTGACTATGCACTGATGCAATACTCATGCAACATGGACATGTAGTTACATATCATTTAGAGACATTCAATGACATGATGAAAAGGTACTTTACCTATGAAAAATAATTGTATGTTATTATACAAGTAATTAAGCAATGGTATCACTATATCTTGGGGAAGGAGATAATTATTCATTTCGATCATAAGCCACTTCAGTTCTTGCAGACATCGTAAACTAGAGAACATGCACCACATGAAATGGATGACTTAACTAAAATAATTCCATCTCATGATCAAACATAAGAAAGGGAAAAATAACAAGGTAACATATTGCCTTAGTTGAACACTAGTTCACACGCTCATCATAATGCTAGACATACGTGGCCACAACTTTGCAGACTGAATATCTCTGTACTCAACTAATCAGGACTCTACAAAAACTTACACTAGCCTAGCACAAAGTAAACAAGTTCAGTAGTTCTAGTTGGCTGACCAACTTCTCTACAAGCTCAAACATTTCTATGTTATTAGTGGCACACCTAGCCAACGACTCATCAAGGAGGTGCACTATGCTAAGAACTTGAGACACTTTGGTATGCCAAAGACTTTAGCCGCATTTTAATTTCACTTCTATTGGCCACACATGCACATAGATGTGGAGTGTAACATCAAATATTGCATTCCTTATTGCATCACTACCCATGATTGTAAAACTAGGACTTTACACACTTCTACCAATTCCATTCATACCATGAAAATCTATCAACATGGATTTTATGATTGGGTTACCTACAACATAACACCAACTTGATTTTATGTTTGTTTTAGTGCATAAGTTTTAAAATATGGTTATTATGGTCACTTGAAATAAATACATTGATGCAATTGGCATTACACAATCCTTCTTCAGCCATGTTTAGGTTCACTTTGGACTTTTGCCATCCATTATCTCTGATCAAGATTTGTGTTTTTTGAGTCATTTCTGGTAAGCACTATGGGACTTGATGAGAACACAACTCAACAACATTTTATCCATAGATAGATGGGTAAACAAAAGTTATCAAACACTTGTTCATCTACTATGAATATACAATCACACACATGCTCACACTTGGGATGAAAATCTCCTGTACATTCCTACAATAAAGCCCTGTACATGCCTACAATAGAGACTTGCATAACTCTATGAGGTACATTCCATTCTAGACATGTCTTGAGTTCCAACTTGCAACACCTCTAGATATCTACTACACACTAGCTAGTACCGAGTCGTGTGCACAAGAATGAGAAGTGGAAGAAGCTGAGAAGTTTTGTGCCATATTCAATCTATCCATCCGTAGGTTCAAGAGATCCTTTTTTCCACCTAAACAAAGTACAAGGAGTGCCATGACATGCATCACACACCTCATGCATTCCAAGTTGGTAACAAAGTCTAGCCATGCCTTTGAAAGGCGTGCTTCAAAGGTCCACATTAGAAGATCAAGTCTCTGCACTATGGTCCTTTCACCATTCTATGCATAGTTGGTGAGAATGTCTTCATTCTTGATCTACCTCAGTATTTGGGCATGCATCTAGTCTTCAACATGGAACTTCTTTAACCTTATGTTCTCCCACTTCTTGAACTAGCAATGACACAACATCCTTCTAATTGTGATCTTGAACCCTTGCAACCTACATAATAGGATCAAATCATTGAAGTGATAGACACAAACACCTATCATGGCACACATAAACTTTTCAGAGTGGTTAAAGTAGGGTAGTATGTTGATTAAGCTAAGTAGTACAACTCTCAACAACTTCACGTGGAAGTCTCGTAGCTATACCCAGATGCAATGGATACCATTATTCTTTAAGAAAGGGTGAATGATTCATGTGCAACTCTTGTGCACCACACTTCTCTCCTTTTCCTTCCTACAACACACTCGCCCCTATTGCACAACCTTGTGCACTTATCCACACTGAGCTTGTTCTTAACTCCATGCATCAATCCCATGCTCACTTGCAAACCTATGCCCCTAGATTGCACCAACTTGCAACCTTATGCACTTATTTATGCACTACTAGCTTGTAGTCTCACGTGCTTCACTAGTACCTATTTGTAGAATAGCATGCCTACACTTACCTTAACTCTAGCACATCTAAGTGTCAACTTGCTCCAACTACGTGGCTTTTTAAGTGGTACTTCATAGCCTAACATATGTTAGTTATCTAGTTGGTCAATTAGTTTTCACATACCTGAAAACTCAACCGTTGCCCAAGAAGGAAGATGAATTGACTCGTAGTTGTCTTCTTTATAACTGAAAATAGTTATAACTACTTCTTGTATTTGCATGTATAAATATGCAACATGTGCATATAGCGAAGGGTCAATAAGATCTGCAATTGATGCCATACATAATCATAAGGATAGGTAGCATGCTTTATGTATCTACTCTATCACACACATTGTAGATCACAGTATTCTTTTCTCTATTCACTCTCACTAAATAAAAGTTGCACTTCTTTAAGTATTACACTTTTGGTCCATTGAATGTGTGTTGTTTAATTCTATCTGAATTATTCTACACATATTCACTCTTTACAACCATGAAGTTATCCTTAATACACATTTGTCCCCCGTGCATGTGGTCATGGGCCCCCATAGTGTGGATCAAATGGTGTCAATTTTCTAAAAAAATATAATTATGACTATCAATATTATATTTAGCTATTTTTTTTTAATGTAAGGTAATCACCTTTATCTCCACTATACTACCCCCTCGTGTCTCCACCTCATCATCTTTCCATCTCAACTTGAATGTACAAAAAATGTGTCATCTCAAACTTGCACTCCATCTTCCTCACCCACTCTACATCTTTTATTTCATTCACCCACCACCACCTCTTCCTTGCATTCCTCCTCATCACTATCATAACCCATTCACCTCTGAAGCAACCTATACCTCCTCCCTCTACCCCATCTTTGTATTCTTCCTCCATTACCCTTTATGTGCATTAATCACCTCCTACTCATATCACATTGTTAACTAAATCCCAAAACTTATTATCCTCCCAAAATCAACTCCTTGATTTGCATTCAACCTCCTAAAACTGGTTATCCTCTTTTGACTCTCTTTTCTTTCTTCCAAACTACCCTATATTTTAAGGTTTACAAAGTGCAAGATCAATAATAAAATAGTGTAAGACCAATATAATTCATGTTTCAAATCATCACTAAATTTTGACATTAACCTCTAACATAGCATCTAAGTCATCATGAATCTCTAAATTTATAGAGGCTTCAATTATACACAAAAGAGAAAACTCGAAAGAACAATATAAATTATTTGAAATGTCAAACAAAGTAAAGTATGTCTAGCTTTCAAATTTGAGACAATAAACATTTCATCTTTATAATGAGAAAATTTTGGCTCATGAATATGAAATATCAATCAATGAAAAGAAACTCATTTTTAATAAGAATTTAAGTATTTTACCTTTGAAATATTGTAACAAAACCATGTTTAAATATTTATGTATGAAAATATATCTCCACTAACATTGAGATCAATAATCTCTTGAAATAAAAATTAGTCATAAACAACCATCATTACTATAAGATATAGAAAACATGTGGCATGAGACAAGAGCACAAATGATGAGAGGGATGCAAATTAATTTAAAAAATAATACCAGATCAAACTATACAATCAACCACATTTATAAATTGCACAAACTAGTAAATTGAATATGCAAATAAAAAAGTGTTAATTATTTATTGTGTTGACAATCCATGAATATTGATTCACTAAACTCCATACAAATATTTCAACCCACAGTACACCATCAAACCATATAAGTAATTGCAAACATGTGAAACTTGCCTATCATAAGAATAAAATTATAACATTTCAATTATGATATAAGTCATATTATTTACTCAAAAAACAAATATCACAAGTTGTTGTACAAAATCTAATATCTACACCAATAAAAATAGTTTACTATTTGCTCTTCTAGAAAGAAAAATAATCTTAAAAAAAAGTTTAAATCTTTTAAAAAATATAAGGTGTGATAAAAATTAAGCAAGTCATTTTAAAAATAAATTATTTTTTTAATATTTGGTCGTGACAAAATCTAATATCTACACTAATAAAAAAAAGTTTACTATCCACTCATCCTTAAAGAAAAATAATCTTAGAAACAATATTTGAATCTTTTTAGAAATATAGGTCATGATAAAAAGTAGGAAACTAATCTTTAAAAATAGTCCTTTATTTTTTAATATTTGAGCGTGACAAAATCTTATATGTATACCAAAAAAAAAAATAGTTTAGTCTCTACTCATCCTACAAAAAAAATGTTATAAAGCAAAAATATCTTGAAAGCAATGTTTGAATATTTTTAAAAATATAAGTCATGATATAAAGTAGGCAACTCACCTTTAAAAATAGTTTAAAAAAAAAAAAAATCGGGCATGATATAGATATCACAAAGCTATGTTCAAATCTTTCCATAGAAAAAGATGTCTATAAATAGTAAAATAATATTATTCGACTCATCAAATAAGAGTGTAAAAAATGAGGTTGACATATACAAACAAAAAATTAAATTCACATTAAACAAAAAATTAAATTCAAGGAAATGGAATAACTAGGAAGATGTTTATTTTTACCTATAGTTGTTGCAATCCACTTATGACTTTCATTCATTTGAAACACGCTGACAAAACCTTCAATCCACATCACACTATTAGGGAAACCCCTGATAATTAGTTAGTGCAACCATATTTAAATTGATTATCATAAGAATACTGTTTCCAAGTTAAAATTTTGATGTGATGAATATTTTACCTCTCATAACCAATCCATTCAAGTTGATATATCAAACTCAAGTCCAAGCCAAAAACATGTCAAATTCCTCCCCCCCTCACCCACTATCCCCCCATCAACCATTGTCGTTCATCTAGATTAAAGGAGGATGTTAACTAATTACAATTTCTACCCTTAAATGAATCACTAACTTGATTTATTTAAACTCAGGGATGGGCATTAGTCAAACTTATAACCCTGTGGGTTATGGCCCACAATTCTTAATCCTTTTGTCTAATAGAAAATAATTATTAGATAAGATACTTCATTACCTCAGAAGCTTTCACTAATAGAGACTATCTTATCACCTCAAACCAACATAATTGGTTTCACAAACAAAGGGACTTGTTGAGTAAGTTTACCAATTAGGTTTCTAAGGTTACTCATTTTCTTGATTTAACCCCTAAAGGTCTTCTTTAGAAGCCATTCCACTAAGAACACACTTACCAAATTTTACAAAAAGAGATTACACACCATAAGACAATTATGTTTTCACATATCAAGTTGGATCCATTAAACAATATTAGGAGAGGAATATAATATGTTTTATATGTCTAGAGACATAAGAAGTTTAAGATTATCAAACAAGGCTAGGTTCCATTCTATTGTTTCCTCCTCTCAAGTACCAAGTGCTCTGATTTTTAACCTAAGATCATATTATAACTAACCCTTCTTAGCACATAATAAACTAGGTATTAACTTAAGGTAAAAAACCAACAATTACTCAGGGGATAAACCACACAAAATTTTGGTCAAGATATGACAGTGTTTACATTGTTTTTGAACAATTTATAATGTAACATAACTGTAGCATCCCTGATTTTATCAACAAACCTTCTGTCATTTGCTTGATAACTCCAATCCTTTATACTTGTTCAGGGTCTACAAACTATGCATCAAAATGTCACACATCTTTATTTCCATCAAGGACATCACATAATCGTTGATTACAATTCTTCATGATAAAAAGAAATTCTACTGACCAAAGTAACATGCCTCTTAATCTACTTCATACCTTATAGAGGATTTACCAAGCATGATCATTAGAAACACGTGCAAAATACCAAAAAAAAACTGAAAAAAAGAGAGAAAATAGAAAGGAGAGTCCTGTTGGCCATTTTTTGGCCCACACATGAGTTTTTGCCTAAGTGTGAGAAGATAGACTTTCAAGCAGGAAATGGAAAAGTATTTAGACTTCAAGTTTCTGAGGGCACAGTGCAAATCGGGCTTCCAACGGTGCTTGACTTCTAAATGTTTTATAAGTAGAAGTAATCCGGGTTTACAAACCTGAATTACTCATGGATAGTGCAAATCAGATTCTCCAAGGTGAATGAATTCAGGTTCTCTTAAGTGTACGACTTCAGGTTTTCAAAGTTGAAAGACTTAAATTGCTTTTTTAAGTAGTCAATGGTGAGAACTTCGAAGTAAGTAGTGGGGCTTGGAAAATCTGACTCGGTCTTGGATAGTGTGTTTCGGGTTCTCTTTCATAGAAGTCTTCGAGTTCTCTAAGGTGAATTGCTTAAAATAATTTATAAGTAATCAGTGTTCTAAACCCTGAAGTAAGAAGCCAAGACAAGCCCAATTTGGTCTTAAACAATAGTCTTCGGGTTCTCCAAGGGACAAGTCTTCTCCAAGGGTCATTTCCAAAAGAAGGTGGTCCAGGCACACATCTTGAAGGACTCTTTCATAAATAGAAGTGGTCCTCTTCAAAAAAACCCGAAGGACCTTTTGCACATTTTTGAAGGTCATTTTCAAATTCTCCGATGGACCACTTCTTCAACAATCTTTTCGAAGGGCACTCACAATACCAAAGGCACTTTTCAGGAAAATCTGAAGGTACCAGTTCATAAGGTCGAAGGGCCTTTTCTCAGTTAAAAGGGGCAGTCAAGAAATCTGAAGGGCTTTACATAAATTCTGAAGGGGTCAAATGCAATAAATCCGAAGGGCACTAGCAAGCAATAAGGGCAAAAAACAAAAGAGACCCAGGAAAATTGTTTGAAAGTAAAAGTCTGGAGGAGTTACGGAAGAAAAGTCCAAGAGATAGTTGTAAGGAAAAATTCATGGAAATAAGCCATCCCAAAAATAAGCCAAGTACGAAAATCCTGAAGAGTAAAAGGCTAATAGGTATGTGCATAAGGTCTGCAAAACCCGAAGAAGCAAGTAATGAGCAATGAAAAGTTCGAAGTAAGTTATGAGCAATGAAAGTTTCGAAAGGAAAATTATAGAAAATAGTTTGAGGCAAAATAGACCAAGGAAAATAGAAAGGCCCAAGAACATCAAGGTCAATGGTCAGTGAATCCAAATGGCCAATCAATCAAAGACAAGTGACACAAGCGCATCCAACAAGCTCTGCAGATCAATGGACAATAATGACTTCTTCTTTCAACTTCGACATGCAAAGTGGTCAAACAAAGATTAGACGTATCTAAGTAGAGCAATGAACATGCAAGGATGGATTGGGATAGTCCAAGTTGCAATAAAGAACACACCAAGCTTTAATGTAAAGATCAAAACACTCAGACTTGGCAGAGATATGCAGCTACCACCAGTATGGTTGTCTCAGCTCCAAAAAGGGAAGATTTGAATGCATGAGGAGTTCGAGGAGATTTGTAGTAATCTTGGAAGGTTCATTTCATGTTCAAGGTAGTTGCACGCTTTGAATGCAAAGAGCTCAAGGACAACAGTGGTGGTTGCAACCATTTATGACCCCCCTCTCTGTTTTCTCACGCAAGCCTTTTCTTTCTCTTTTCCTTTTCTATATGTATCTGATGCTTTCCATTTTGGAGGGGTTCCCAATTTTTTAGATTTTGTTTTATCTTTCTGGGAGACAGGACATTCTTTGAGATATTGCAAAATATGCTTAGCTTGATTAGGCTCGACCCTATCAAGCACTTGTAAGAACTACCTCTTGATGCAATAAAAGGACTTTCTTTGCCTATCTCTTGCCTTGGATTCATGTCTATTGAGTTGTGCACTATGGTAATGTGTGAAGGAGAATATTCCTCATCCATGGTCCTCTTTTTTGGCCTTGTTTAGGGTGTTTTCAAGGTTGTTCATAGGTCTGGTTTAGTGTTCTTTCTGCCATTGATGTGATCTTACAGTGAGTCGTAGAACTCCTCTCTATTTGCATTCATTGCTTTTGAAACCTTCTCCATGAAATACTAATGCAACCAGCTCGATCTTGAGATTGTGTAAGTTGGTATTGTCCTCTATAGAATTAGTGTGGGTTCAAACTGGTGAGATTTTCCCATTTAGCTTTGGTGCATCACCTGGTTAGCTTTCTTAGGAGCTCTTATCCCCTTTCTAACCCTTTTCCCTATGAATCATTAGTTTAGCATTAGTTTAGGTGAGCATCAAAGAGGAATCGACCTACTCTGGAGGTTCAACCTCGCTACATGATACCCATAACATGAGGTTGTTCCCATGCTTGTAACTGGAAGTGAGAGGCCCTGAAAAACTCTCCCACGAAGGGTGCAATTCCACACTACAACAAGTCCCACTCTCACTCTAGATATCCTATTACTTAAAGAAAATATAAGATAGCCAACTCGACATTGTCCCAACATCCTAATACTTCATCAATATCTTTCAATTCAAAATGCTAGGTATTGTTTTGCAAAACCCTAGACATGATTTCATGGAACTTTCACACTTAAAATGTTACCAATGGATCTATATGCCAATTAGGAGTAGCTATTGGATGGAAGCAAGGGTCCATGTTTTTCTCATAAAAAAATAAGACTACTATTTATACCATTTAAAAATGAGCTTAATGGAGTCTATAATTCAGCTCCTAGCTCATAAGAATCTATCTCAAGCATATGAATTACCCATTAGGCCTATAAGGCTCATAACTTGGTATTATCCATATTCATTGAGATGATGACTCAATTCAATTTTAAATTAATTATACTCCCGACCCTGATCCATCTGACTCTCATAATCAATACAGGTCAACACCTTGGATCTTCACAAGGGTAAAATAACTCAAGCATGAATTCATCTTGCATACACACCATGCACATCTCATCGCTTTGAGAATATTCTTCCTAATCCAAAACAAAACAATAATAAAGACTGATAGGAAAATCATGTGAAATGAGAATAGCATCGAAGTTTCACTATGATAGTTTATTCCTCAAAGTGTCTTAACAGGGTCTAATAATAGCAAGAGATGAATGATGTTTATCTATTGTAGTGGAGATCATAATACCACAATGATTTAAGTACTGAGAATGAACGGCAAGTGATTTTGAGTGTTGCCAAGATGATGGCAGGGCAATAACTCTTGTCAATTCTATTTGGTTATCAAGAATTTCATTAGAACAATAGTGATTATCACTAGGGGTTATGTCTCTATTGAAAGAAATGTATTTATGGTACATTATCATGATTTGCAACTTGAGAGTCTATTACACTATCCACTAACACCACAATGAGCTATCTTGCCTAAAACTAGTGTTGCATCCATTTCTTTTTGCATAAAAAGTTAAGAATAGAGGTGGTAATCATGCCTTTATTCTCAATAAATATACACTAGAAATAGAAGTCAGTTTCCCACAATGGAATAGAGTCTTCTCTGATCTCAATAGTAGAAGAGTTTGATGAAATCAAAGAAGATAAAAGAGTCAACATACTCATACAAATATGATTAGTTCTAACAAGGAAATTCAATAATGGTTTTGATCCTTTCATTGAGTCAAGGATGCAAGCAAAACTATAACAGGGCTGCACATGATTCCTTTCCCAGATATCTACAGGGCATTACAAAGACTGAACCTTACAACAACACAAAATCATCACATACCTTGGAAACATCCCTTTACAACAATAGTTATTCATATACATACAAAACTGACTAAGATCAACATTATTCAAAGGAAAACATCCATACATAGATTACCATCATTTGGTAGATCACAAGTTAAGATCAACATAGGGACACCTCACATGTCTTGTCTCTACAGTAGAAAAGAGTAGAGTTTTAATTTCATGCAAGAAGTCACCCTTCACCTTAAGTTGTTTATATCAAGGCATGTTACAGTCCATTAACAGGTTACAACATTAGTGAAATTCAATAGCTATATAAAGAGACCAAAAAAATTGAAAAATAAGCACTTAGCACCTGAAGGTCAATTCATTTGGGAGGTGCACTATAAGATCAAAGGATAGAAGTGAACCTAGCTCCTCTCAAAGGCAAATAATATGATCAACAAGTTCTATTCTTAAAAAAACAATACAAATTATATCTCAATAAAGTCAGTAGCATCTATCATTCATAACCTTCAAGGATCCTCCTGATTGGATCATGTACATATAAAACTCTTGAGGCATATTTGATATTCAACTGGATGAACAAAATAAGGTGTATAATGTTTTTTCTCAATCATAGAACCTAGAAGAACCCAAATTATGCAAGGACACCTTACTTTTAGTCTGAGGTAAAAACATAACATAACAATTTAACCAAGGATCAACATCAAACAATTTCAATTTTTGTTATCCTAGGGTCCAACACTCTTTTTAGGGTCCTCAATATACCGAGTTCATTACTCAGAATATCAACCTATCCATACATTAGTTTTGATAATGATTGATTAAATTCTTCTACATGAGCTTGTTAATTTCACAACCTTGTTTCCAAACGAGACAAGGCAATATTCAGACAATAATCTACATAACACAAACTTTGGGGAGCTTAACACAAGAAGATAAAATGATTAATGATTAGACTTATAAGTCTTACACCTAAAAGCAAGTGGGGTTTAACTTAAGCAATTGGTTCCCCTTAAGAAACGTTGATGGTTGTACCAGGGAAGTTGCTAAAAGAATCATCATACATCAAGTAAGCTATTCAAAACACCATTAGAAACAAGAGAGATGAAAAGAGATAGAGATTACTCAAATTCAAATCAACTTCAATATATTTCATCACTTAAAAAGGCACATGGTTTATAAATATTGTTAAGAAGCTAGCCCACACAAGAGTTGATAACAGTATATGGGGAAAAAATGGCCAACAAAAAGCTTACAAGGTTAGACAAGTTATATGACACAACATTTAAGCTAAATCCTATTAAAATATTGTCCCTATTAGAAATATTGTCATTGATGTCAAAGTTCTAGCATTATTGGTGATAAAGGCCCCACTGCATTTAATGATGTTTGTAATAGTTATATCTTGGATAATGTGTGTTAATATTTATTTAATATTAACGAATATATTTTTTGTTGCATATAAGATAAAAGAAGGGCCCATGGAGAAGTCAAAGAGTCATGGGGTAAAGACAAAATAAGAATGGGATGCATTTTCCCATGAACAGTCATCTTGAGGAATTCCAAGAGTCACCAAGTGAAGACAAAAAAGGAAGGGCATAATTTCTCATGAAAGGACACTTTGAGGAATATGAAAAGTCACCAAGATAAAGACAAAAGAGGAAATGACACTTTTGCTTATGAAGGGTCACCACATGACTTTTCAAATGCAAGGATATGAAGGGTCATGCAATTTTGGTGTCATTTTCCATGAGAATTGAAGGGTCACAAAGGGGGAAGGCCAAAGGTCATTTGGAAAGCTATAAATAAAGGCTTGTGAAGCCATTTTGTAATGTGTGAGAGAGAGTGTGATTTGTATTTGTTATAGCTAGCTTAGAAGAGCAGAGGAGAGAGAGAAAAGAGATATTGTAATGAACTATCATTTGTGGAGATAGCAAGATTGAGAGATAGTTGTGTGGTATACACAAAATGGGTTGGTGCTCCTATGAGTTGGTGCTCATGAATTGTTGTTGTGTTGGTGCTCAGTAAAGGGGTTGGTGCTCTTATGGGTTGGTGTTCACGAATTATTGTTGTGTTGGTGCTTAGCAAAGGGGTTAGTGTTCATGAATAGTTGTTGTGTTGGTGCTCAACAAAAGGGTTGGTGCTCTTACAAGTTGGTGCTTGCGAATATTTTAGTTTGAGTTGGTGCTCATTCATATAATTGATATTGTTCTCCATGGGTTTTGCCACATTAGTTTTTCACGTTAAATCTGGTGTCTCTTTCTATCTTGTGTGGTGTTTATTATTTTAGTTTTATTGCATATCTTGAATATATGTTAAAGTGGAATTTGATTAAGGGAAAGTTTATAAGATTTATGATATACTGATTCACCCCCCCCTCTCAGTATATCTCGTGCTTAACAGTCCCAAGATGTTTGTTGTAGCAATTAATGTCCGTTATTGGACAATAAAACCATTGGAATAATATATATGCATGAAGTTGTTGTAAATATGCAATCATTTTAGTTTCCTTTCTATGAACATGCTGCTACACTAAAGACAACCCTAAAGAAAATCTAGACTAGTGCTTGCCATAGAGCTTTTAAAATAACTTCTCAATGAAAAAAGTAAAGGCTTTTTCACTTTCATCAATTTTTCACCATCTAAAAAACAACATGCACACATGGTCAATATATGCTAGCAATGTCATTCCTTTATAAACATCAGAACTTCAAGGGCATTAGATTTATCCATTGCAACCCTCACAAGAAAAGACCATAGAATAGCATTAGAGATATAAAGATTTCAATGTAGTTAATCAGAAGATGCAGTAATAGAACACACAATAGATATTTACACAAATATGACCAGCTTATATCTTTAAAAAAATAATTTCAGCTAAAAATGGACACTGCCAAGATTCATACAAGAAAGTAACGACGAACCAAAATACCAATGAACAAGGATCCATTTTACACTAGAAAATCAATCACTATTAATTCATGTATCTACACCAGCGATTGTTTAGGCTTCAACTAACATTTCATACAACAAATATGTGCATATATGTCTTTATGCATATGCATGGAAATGTATACAAACATAACTCATGCCATTTCCATTTTCCAAATTAGGGTTTTAGAGACGGAGGAAAACAAAAATCAGTGCCCATAAAAGTTATGAATCTAAGGAACGAAATGGTATTCCTGAAAGAAAAATTGCAAACTTGGTAGTTAGGAAGAAAACTCAACATTAGGATTGGTTTGAGCCTCTTCTGCTCATTCCTCTTCTTTTCCCTTCTTTCTCACAATGTCTGGCGAAACATGCCCTAGATTATTGCAGCTACCCAATTATATCCTTCGTTTCTGACAGAGACCAAGGTTGCTTATGCTGGTCGTTATGGCTGTGGGTAAATGCAGTGTCTAGGTCATAAACTGCCAGGGAATCGAAAATACTTATACATGGCAATTTATGACCTAGACTATGCATTTACCCACGACCATTTTCCATTCCATTTGTCTGCTACCAAGCCACATATCAGGGAAGTAATCCAAAGAAGACCCTCACACTTCAAGCTTCAAGATCCATCCTGCTCAAATGGAGAACCAACAAGTTTCAAAAATCTTAATGCCTTCTAAAATCCATGGCTAGTCACCCTAGATGCCAAATAGCCAAGTCCAAAATAAAAACATGTCGGGCCTATCATGAATTTGGGCTTTACAAAAACTTTAACCATCAACTAATAATCATTGATTTCCTATAAGTCAATGGTCACGGTTTTATGACCCCTCTAATATAGTTGCATTTAAATATTTTGTAACAATAACGTCACAAGCATGGTAAGATCAAGTTCCATGATTGTCCTTAATTAACAAATAATAAACTCCCTCAGTCCTTAAGTAAACTCCAATCCACAATGCCAAGTCGAGTCATTTTTAAGATAACCTCTGGACATAAGGGTCTTGAGTGCCAATGTAGCGTTTTCAAATGGATACAACAAGATGGGGTTACACCTCTACTATTGGTATCTTTCCTTTTAATATAAAACACCACTCCCCATTAGGGTATTTAGATTAGAGATTCATTATTCAAAATTAAGGTTCTTGTCATCATAATACAAAAGGGTTAATCTAATTATCATTTTTATGGGTTATTAGGTCTTTTTTATAATGAAAATTATTAAATATAATAATAAAAAATATCTCACCAATTAGTTAATAAGCAAAACAACCTGATTCTTTATGCAATCTGACTACAAAGGATAGTCTTTAAAGTAAAGTTGTTATGCTTCAATTTAGAGTACATTCAATACCTAATACCAAGGACACCATTTGATACACAAAACTTGGTTTCGTCACATAGTTTTTGTCCATTGAAAAGTTTTACATTGATTAATGACTTCATCACTTTCTTGAATTTGGAGTACATTCAATATCTAAGACCAAAGATACACTTCGATACAAAACTTAGGTTCGTCACATAGTTTTCATCCATTTAAGGTTTCACATTGATTAGCACTTTATTGCCTTCTCCTCCAAGTGGAAACTTCCCTTTTACGGTCAAATAAATGTCAAATTAAAATTTGTCACAATGGGATGTGACAAAGATCTTAAAACAATTGTGGATAAGGATACACAAGCTATCTAAGATTCTAACATGTAAACATTTCCACACAAATATTCACAATATGATTAATTAGACTGGGTATTACTAATCTTTAAAACAACATGAGAATATGTACAAACACATTATTCATAATATTTTTAATTTATATTTATAAATTCAATAATTGGTATGTACTTGTAAAATATCTTTCAAGTTTTCATTTAACATTACTATGAAGATCAATAGTGAACTTTTAAGTTTGTTGGCACAATCATGTTTACATTCTGTGTCTTCTAGTTTCTTAAATTTATTTGAGGTGTTATTAGGTTTACAAAATCTTTATTTTAAATCTTAGGTTTTAAATTTATCCTTGAAGGGTTAGATTTGGATCTTTATCATTTTGGGTTTTACTTGAATTTGATCTTAGATTTATTTTTAATTCTTTCAACATAATCCATTAAACCACATTCTATTTCATTCAAAATCTAAAACTAGAACTTTATTTACATTGTTATTCAATATTTCAAAAAACTTCAAAAAGTCTTAAATTTAGGTGATCAACACCCAACCACCCAAAGTGGACAGATTTTAAACCCCTAACTATTATAGGGCCATTTCAAGATTACAACAAGAGCCAATAATATTATTAAGAAAATAAACTTCAGATCTTTTAAGGTGAATCCCCTAAGGTGCATCCAACTCAATGTTAAATGAGCTCTCTAAATGCTTTAACCTCCAAAAGAGTTGCCTCTCCAAACACTCGTGATGAGAAAGATGATCAAACCCAAAAACAACAAATATAGATTTAATGAAACCTTTCACTTTGGCATCATTGAATGGTCTACCTGCCTTGTGAAAAATTGTGAAATGAAAAGGAGAAAGGAGTTTCCCTTGTTAAATCCCATGAGATGCCTCAAGACCAATTGGGAAGTCATTGATTAACATAAAATCTAGATGCTTTAGAATATTTTTTAATGCACTTCCTCTATTTAGCTGCAAACCCATCCCTTTCGAATACCAAAACTTTAAATCCATTATATACTCTATCCAACCCAAAAGCAAACACATATAAATATAGATTTAATGAAACCTTTCACTTTGGCATCATTGAATGGTCTACTTAGAGCCTTGTGAAAAATTGTGAAATGAAAAGGAGAAAGGAGTTTCCCTTGTTAAAGCCCATGAGATGCCTCAAGACCATTTGGGGAGCCATTGATTGACAAAAAATATCAATGCTTTAGAGCATTTTTTAATTTGCTTCCTCTATTTACTGTAAACCCATCCCTTTCGAATACCAAAACTTTAAATCCATTATATACTCTATCATAGGCCTCGCTGGAGAGGACGACTAATTGAGGGACGACTTAGAAGACTGAACCAAGCTAATTTGCACCCCCACACTATTTATTCCATTCTTCTTCAACCTTCTCAATACTTTCAATAGGTTATAAGAAGACTTCCAAATCCATAAATTCATTGTCTACTCTATCGTAGGCCTTATTCATATCTACCCTGTTGAGCATATATGCTTTTATTTTTGTAGTAGATGACTAAAGGACTAAATATGCCACCACTATTGAATATGTGTTGTATATTTTCATTATTTACACACCTTAAGGCCTCTATATCTAGACATGTCTAAGTGATGGGTTTTGAGGCATCTCCATCGCTGGGGAGTATGGGCGGTGGAACCCCATGCAGGGGTTCAGGGTTAGGAGATTTTAAAAAATGGATTTTATAATGCATCCGTGTTTTAGGTCAACCCATGGGTTTTTTTTACCTAAAATATAGTATGGGTGGTTTCACAACCCATGCTACTATACCCAATGTATTTTAATACTACTTAGACAATTTCCCGTTGATGTGCCTACAAATACTCGGACATGCATTAGGGTAAATTAAAATTTTGAAGTATGTTATTTTAGTGTAAGTGATTAATTTAATGCAATAAGGAAGATAGTTACTGTGTTGGGTTTTTTCCTGAAAAGATTTTCCCTTAGTGTTTGTGTGCAATTCTCCATTTTGTTATAACTTTGGAATATGTTAGCATTGCTTCTCCTACATAAGTTTACATTGCTTCTCCTACATAAGTTTATCAGCCTATTTCTCTTGATTACTGCCATGCCATCCAACAAAATTACTTTCACACATCCCCCTTCTTCTTTTGACACATCCCCCTTGTTCTTTTGACATGATGGATGGAAGCTTGATCCTAAATTTATTGGTTATTACTTTAGAGAATATCTTATAGGCCATATTGCACAAGGATATATCCCTAAAGGAATCAAAGTGTTGTGCCTATAGATTTTTAAGGATGATAGTTAGGTAGGTTTCATTTAGTTCTTTTAAGAATATTTGGTTTTCTTGAGACTTTAATAGCTTTCACCTTTTATAATGTTCCAATGATACTTGTTAAATAAAGTTACAAATCCATTAGGTTCAGGTGTCTTATCTATTTTCAAAAAAAACACCATCTCTTATGTTATCGGTTCCATTGAAAAAAATCCTCTTTTGTTATCAGCCTTGGTATGCAAGAGAGTAAGGCCTATATCATGCTGTTTGAAATTGCTTCTTAAAGAAGTTTCAAGTACACATAATGTACTTGAAATGTCAGAACTGATTTTAAACAACATGATGGATCGGGAAACCTCCAAACTAAATTACTTCCATCATGGAAAACTATAGATTCTCATAGTAAGGCATGTTAGGTAGAACTTATATTTATTCTTCTTCTGCTAGAAAAGAGGTAATATTTGACATCTTCAACCCTAATGCCTTTAGGGTCATCAATTTGCATGCCTTCTGACATTATCAACTTACATATCTTGTTTTTACTTCTAAAGGTGACAAAGGAAATGAAGGGTTTCTTGTAGGTTTCCTCTTTCCATTATTTTTTAGGGGATTTTCTATTTTTATTGCAGCCTTTGCCTCATAAAGCTATTTTACTTATTTCAAAGAATTAATCTCCTTGTTATTCCTCACTTGTCTATCCTCCTTAAATCTTCATGAATAATTTGCAATTCGTGTTCATCTATATCATCTTGTGTTTCTCCGATCCCCTATCTTGTCCATAGTTTCTTTAAAAAACTGCCCTTGTCGATAACCTATTCAAAATTTGCAACTTCATCTTCCTAGTTTAAGGGTGGAGTGTGATATCTAGGTTTTTCAAGAATATTCCTTTTTATCATTTTTTGGCTAGTCCCCAAAAATATTTAGCTTCCCTAACCTTGGAATTTCATTCAAGCATTTTTTAAATTATCATCTTTGATGTCATTGCATCTACATCTTCCTCTATTTCATTCCCTTCGGTGTCTCCATTCATCTCTAGCAAAAATAATTCAATAATTTTACCGATACCACCCATTATGTCCTCCATTTGTTACTTGGGTTGTGCCATATTTGTTTTTATTTCTTTATTATTTTTTGAGGTTTTACAAATCCACCCTCATCTAACCTAGCTAGAATGCCCCACTCTACAATATTTATGACATCCCAATCCAAGTGGGCATGGCTAGGGAAAAATTAGTAATTGAATGGTACATTTTCATAAACAATAGCTTTCTATCTTTTTTCAGTTTCAAGATTATAGGATAATTTCTTTCGACAATGGCTTATCTAGATCCATTCTTGCATAAATTTGTGTATAAATGGCTAGAGATTGTCCTCATATAGCTATACCCTACCCCGCCCCCCTTCGCCCCCCCTCGCCGCCCACAATTGTCCTTCTATAGCCATACGCTCTGCCCACCCTCCTCCCCACCTAGCCACACACGCATGCACACACCTATGCACACATGCGCATGTATGTGCATGCACACCCACACACACCCACAACTATGGACCCCCATCCCCCCACCTCAAACACACACACACACACACACCAAAAAAAAACACATACACGCACGCACACACACACACACTCTATACTCCAATGTTGTTTTCAATCATTTGAAAGACATGCTTCTTCTAAAATTCTTATGTGATGTAAAGGGAATATCTCTATCCACAATGACTACATTGTAGTATAACTTGAATTCAGTTGTGGTGCTTGTGAGGAAGAGGGTGAAGCACTTCCCCCTACTAGTTCTTTTTCAACTACTTATACAACTTGAGGGTGTTGGCAACTATAGTCCTTGTAATGTTTTACTATGTGGTACACTTTGCTTGGCTTTCCTCATCCTTTTCCTTCATTTGTTTATCCCGATTTACTTACCAATTATTGTAGTTTTCCAACTCAACCTCAAGCATGCAGTTGAAAGAGGCCTCCCTAAATTGTTTCATGGTCTTTTCCACCCATTCCCTACTAATATTCAACTCTAGCTCTCAAGTTCTAAATTAGTTGTGCTGCACTACCTTATCCTTATTCAATTTCACATTTTCATTCTTCACCGTCTATATTTTCATATTCAAGCTGAGTCATGCTTGCTTTTGCATCATCACAACCAAACTATATTATTGCCTCACTATTTCAAAGTCTCATTCCAACGTTCTTTGTTTTTCCTTAGCTTTGTATGCTATGACAACTATGTGCTAGTAAGCATGCTTGATCACTTAAGTCATCTATCCTGAAATAGGTGGGAGTGAGGCATCCTCCATTTATTCCAATGACTCACTCCGTCTCTTCAGCTCAATCATGGACATGTTACACCATAAAGGAGAATGCTCGTCATATTTACAAACCCTAAAATAAAGGTACGTTATAGACCTCTAAAATCTTGGACACTAAAATTCTCTTTCTTATCTCCAATTGTCCCTTGTGAAAGTTGAAATCTATTAGATCATCCAACAAACAAATATGGAGCTTAATCAAACTCTACAAGATCAAAATCTAGATCATCACACCAGGCTTCTCATTTTCCCTTCTAGAAGAAGTTACAACCAACACCGTCTACTATTACTCCTCTTTGCTATTATGTGTCATGCACACCTTAGTGTGGGACTCACACTCATGCCCCAAGACCTTTGTATATGTGTGTGGAGCTCAACATACACCAACACATTTGTTTGTATGCTAATGTTTGGCTGTATGTGGACTTGCTCTTGTGAACTACCCTTGAGAAGCACATCCACATCTAATCTCTCCTCGAGCTCAACTCTAATAACTGTATCATTGAAACCTTCTTTAATGGTCTCCTCTCCCTTTGTTCCTCTATCCATCTCCTCCAAGTTCTCATCAAAATCCTCCTCCTTGGGTAGTACTATTTGGAAATGTTAATAAAGTATAGTGTTAGTGAAGGAAGTGAGCTAACACTTGGAGATGGTGAAATCCTAATAAATAAATTTAGGATAAGTAGCCCTCATGAAAAGTATTATGATAAGGATTCCTAGAGGTGAAATTGCTTTGAAACCACTTTTCTTGGGCACTAGTGAAGCTTTCCCTTGAGATCACTTCTCCCAAACTTAATATGATGTACTATATCCTTAGATTCATCTAAGTTTGACATCTCATCATCTCACCCCTCTTCATTACAAACACTCTCCTCATCATCATCCTTGGATGTCTCTTCAAAGGTCCCTTCCTTGAGGAATTGTTTCTTGTCAAAGGAACTCACCCCAACGATCTGCACCACGCGACCCAATACATTGATACAAAGGATAACCCAATAACTAATCTTTTAAACTACTAAATTATATTGAACATACAATAGAAAACAATTGGCAATAAACTATTGCATGCTCGAAGATAAAGAGATAACAAAATAATGATCATCCATTCAATGAAAATTGAATAAGTATGGTACATGTGTACAAAGGCCTAGAAAGTTGACAATGAGGATTTCTGATCAGAATGGAGGAAAATGCTTCCTCACCCGATTTTTGTTGATTGTAATTTGATTTTGCAACCCCATGTCAACTCTTTGGGTCGAATGGTTATAAACATAGAAGAAATAAGTTACAAAAGAGTATATTTATGGATTGCTCTAACTTTTGAAACATATGATAGTTTGCCTTCTTATAGATGTGACGATCCACATTCTAGCTGTGTGTGATGTTGGCAAGGTTGTTGATGCAACACATGACTAGGGAGCGTTGTCTAACATGGCACGAAGGCTTCGCATGGCATGTGATTGTCTTATATGAATCTTGACTTGTGTGGCATTCCTTAGTGCTCTGACTCAACTCGAGGGCACCCTAACGAGTGGAGTTTTGCATGAGGATGAGCATCAATGTGCTACCATGATGGCACAAGTGTTCCACATTAAAGTATGTTTTTCTTGGTGCTCTATTGTTTGGTGTTCATATTGTGCATGAAAGAATTGAGTAGTGTGGAATGCCCAATGGATTCTAAAGAGAAAGGCCAAAGTTCTACAATTGTGCTCAAATCATTCGACCTTTCTTCAAAAGCGATGACCACAATCACCTCCTTGGTTAGTTGCGGGAACTAAAGTTAGAGTTGTTGAATGTTGTACCACCTAACTTGATTAGTGTAGTGTTTTTACTTAACCACTCCAAAAAATTGATGCGTGCCATGGTGGGTGCACATAGTTGTGATTTTAAAAATTTGATCTTTGGGCTCTATCTGCATCTATTGAAGATCCAATCTGAAGGATGTAGTGTTGTTAGCTCAAGAAAAGATGTAAGGTAGAAATTAAGGAGTTCCACATGAAATACTAGATGAATACCCAAATCAAAGAGGAAAGCATTCTCTCTAGTTGCATGCAATATGGTGTACAAAGGACCATAGAGCATAAGCTTGATATTTATATGCCGATACTTCAAGCATTCTTTCTGAAGATGTGACTAGAATTTATCACCCACCTTAAAGTCATGAGGTTTAGGATGTGAATCATGTCATTCTTTATGTTTTTGTTGTTGGTGTGATAGTACCTTTTGAACATGGTCATGAACTTCTTGGATGTGCTATATAAACTTTTGTGCCTTGTCCAGTTCCTTTTCCTATGTGTGCAACTTTATGTTGGATGTCATGCAATAGGATTGCAAATTAAAGTTTGACTTATAGTCATTGTAATCTTAGCAAGTACTTTCATAATTTTATTTTTCCTTTCCTTGGCCATCTAATCATGCATGGTCTCCACTATTGAAATTGGGTTGTATACCCTAGGGTTAGATAATGTGTAAAGGTGGTAGTGTTTTTTAAATAGCATTGAGAATTTCAATCCGCAAACCTCTTCCTTTTTAAGATATATGAAAAGTATAAAATTCATATAGGAGAAGATATGTCTTTCTAAATAATATGATTGATGGTATTAAAATTGGTTTTCATTGAAACAACCCAAAGGTCGTCATGAAAGGCTGAAACCCCTTGATGATACTTCTCCAAAACTACTCACTAAGCCTTTACAACCACATTTAACAACTTAAACAATTCTTTAAGCATTACTTTAAAAGAATTATAATATCAAAATAATCCAAGTATTTAATTTAGTCCTCGACTCCCTAAATCTAAACCTCCACTCCCAAGCCAAAATCTAACCTTGGATATAAAAAGTGAAAAGTAAGGAAAGCAATGACTTTGTAAGAACATGGAAATGACTTGGTGAAGGAAATCAACCTCTTATTTACGAAAAAATCAGATTTAAAATGGTTGTCATGTTGTATTCATAGCCAAAAGATACATTTGTTTTGAATAAGCATAGAAACCTAAATTCCTCTCAAAACAGGCAATGCCCTATATTTTCCCATAATGGCTACATATTTTGCTTCTTTTGAAATACAACAAACTTTCTACTAATCAGACAAGAAGACACAATCAGACAACCAACAACCTATTTCATAATTTTTATGCAAATCTAACAATAACAATAAGTTATAACTGCCATTGTAAGTGTAAAACCGCACTGATTTACATTCCTTAGAATGACAACACATTAGACAACTCCCCCGGTGAGGAGGTATAATGGAGAGGAGGATTTAGGGGTGTATAGGTGCCCCAACCTTGCACTCAAGATGGAAATGGGGTAGCTATTTTGTAAACTGTACTGTCTTTTCGTTTGTTTGTTTTGTTTTACTCTAGAATAGATACTGGCACAAGAAAATAACTGTTCGAAATTTTCTCTGTTTGAATTGCTTGGGGGTGGGAGATATAAATAAATATTGCTCAATGCAAAACCTAACATTTCGGCCCCTGGAGCTTATGAGCATACAAAAATAGAAAATCAGCCGGAGTGGAACACTGAAAAGAAAAGGCACTGTTGTATAGTCCTAAATTTGACTCATGATAGAATAATAAATTCAGCCAAGATATATGCATAGCTGGTTATACACAGAAGGCATGATCTGAAAGCAATAATAAAACAAGATAGTTATCTATCCCCATTGTTTTATCCTTAGATATAACAGATATCATGACCAAATGGAGATCAGAGAAGGACTAACTCTGTAGCAAATATCTATGGCACATTTTGAAGTCAATGGATACCTTGGATGGGCAGGACTCACCAGAAGGAGGCACTTAGTTCGATGGGGACAACTACAGTTGATATGTTCCACTCTCCAAATCTTATTCTGAGTCATTGCTAGCATGATACTTAAGATGAATAAATGTAAAACTGATATGCTATGTTATATGAACTTAAACTATTTCAGTTAATAGAAAGCACCAATTTACATTTCAAAGTGTTTCATGTTGTACAATGATTTTTCCATTCTGCTTTGTGCAAACACCTCATTTGAGGCTGACACAGTAGATGGCATCTTTTTGTGTTCTGAATTCCCTGCCTGAAGATGACGACTCATTTTTTTCTATTTATAGCTCAAGCACTGTTGCTGCTTATTTTGATTTTCTAATTTAAAACAATGACAAAACATTGATATGCTGTTGTATGTCTGAAATTATAATTCTATAAAGCTCTTCCCTATAGAACTCAAGAATTAGTTTATTTCATTCAATTTAACAGTAATTTCAGGTAATGGCCATATCTTTTTTATTTTTGTTAAGAGAATGGTATTAAATTTTCTTTTGGTTCTGACCCAGCTGGTGAGCAATCCCAGTCCGCTTTCGGCAGAGGAAGGAGGCAGCACTTTGTTTGCTTCTTCTCCACCAAGCACAGGAGTTTGGGGATCACTGTAGGTTGGTGGCCACCCAAGGAAACTCCGATTCGATCCGCCGGCTGGGAGGCACCTACCTCATCCCGATCTCAAGGAGAGGTTCACCATGATGTTTCTAGGTAAGGAACGGAGACACTTTCTTGGCGGGGCATTCGTGCACCCAACCTCTCCGCTGTGGATGAGATTGAGGACTGGAGATCTGAGCATTTATCATGCAACTTTTGTTGAACTGCTAGTAGCTCCATCCACTTTTCTTGAGAATTGTGTCCATAATCTTGAGTAGATCATATAGTTTTAGATCTTGTTGTGGCTTTAAAATCCACAGCTAAATATTTGTAGCTGTCCATCGTCTACTATTTAGCTTGTATTCAAACGGGACTCCCAAACTTCACCCCGAGTCCCAAAAATTCCCCAGCACCAAGAAAAGCCCAGTATATAAAAAACTGCACAATCTGATATATATTGAGTCCTAAATAGCTGTTTACAAAATGTGAAACATAAAATAAAGCCCGATAGATTCGCCATTTAAGATAAAATATATTTGTATCAGGTTTAAATTCCAGAAGATAAAATAACATCAACAGTAATAAGAAACCCTGCACGATCTAATTTAAAAGTAGACATTGAATTTGTTATGGTTCATTTTAACTAAAAAGTGAAAATTGAAACAAGATTTGGCTTCCCAAACATTAAGACTATTATGAAGTGTAAAGACATTCATGTAAAGCAAAATGAGAAAAGAAAGCTCCAAACCTGAATTCATGAAAGGAAAAGTGGACGGGAGTGTTCACAGTTTGCGTATATTAACAAATGCATAACTGTCACTGGGTAACTAGCATTAAGAAATTCACAAGTGCAGTTAGTAATACAGGTAGGTTTGAAGGAACAACACTCTGACATTCAGCAAATATGATATAAAAATAAAAAATAATTTATTTTCAGCAATCAATGTTGCATGGCTTGAAAAATCACATTTTGATTGGCGGGATCAATTAAAAAAAGAAATTCAACCTCCAAGTAATCCTTCCTTCTGTTCTCAAGTTAAAGTGTTACGTGAGAATAAAGCAGCTTGGAAATGTAATTCTGAAATTTTGACTTAGTGTGTCAATGGGGGTTCAATTTCAGCATCTAAAATCAGTGACATTGTGAAATACTTTACATCACAGTTATTGAGATATCATTTAGGGAAAATTTTGACGAGAATGAAAGTGCTAACATGCCCCATGCATTGTGATGAAGTGCATTTTTACTTCTAGATACTCTATGCCCCCAAATTTACAATATATGCTAAACATTAGTCAATTCCCAAAGGTAGAAGGAAGTTCAAAACCTAGAAGAATGTTCAGGCCAAGCCTGAACGTACTGTAAATAATTGTTGAGAAACTACGCAGAAAAAATAGGAACAAATTGCCTGTTTAAAATTGCACCACATATACAGTGCAGACTTGCTCCAGAAATGCCAGAACGGAGCTGCAAACTTGATGAGGTGCAATTTGGTAAGATCATCATGTTTGATAGCTTTTCTAATTATGGGAGGAAATAATTACAACTGTTGGTTAGAAAAAAGAAAATGAATCTTGCACTCCAATCACTAGGACTTAAATTAAAATGAAGAGGAGCTGTTGGAGACTTCACTTGGAATTTCACCCAAAGAATAAGAACTAAATTATCTAAAAGATCTTGACCAATGAAGTTCCGGAAAAGATTGCAGGGGAACAAGAAATGGATAAAAACTGGTTTCTCATGGCTCAAGCTATCTTGCGTTCAAGACAAACAACAATCTGTAAGGGAGGGCTTGAATGGGATGAGAATAGTTCTATCATATTATAAAACAAATAAAAAGATACATGGTGACTACCATATATGACTTGGGTAGTCAAAAGAGTTAAAGTTACCCATCAATGTAAATTCAAGTTTTCTGCATATAGTTGTGTTTTAACCAGATCGAGTGTGATGAAGTGCCTCTTGGTGGTTATGTGGTTGTATTTGGCAGGATTCATATGAATGCAGTCTTCCAACAAATGGGAGAAAAATATTGGTTGATTGAAAATGTTGGCAAGTACTCAAACAAGGAGGTTGATAAACACAGCTAATATTGAGAACAAAAGTAGAAAGCATCACGAAACAAAAATTACAACCAAATATTGTTGAATAAAACAAACAAATGTATAAGTTGTTACATAAACTTACGAAACAACTTCACCACAACCAAAAGGACCACCTCCAAAAGCAAAGGAAATTGGAATAGCTGTAAATTATAAACTCTTAATTGTAGCAATAACCAAAGTAAATTGTAATAGATGGAGGTTAAATGGTCCTCTTGAGGAAGATAAGGAGATGATAATATTTCAGTGATATTTATTTCCAACACTGCTTTATAGAAGGGAACAAAGCCACAGATTCATTAGAAAAATGTGGCGTGTTTTAAACAGAGAGCAATCACAAGGAATCAAGAGGATGTGAAAACTTATATTGGATTTTCGTGAAATCATTCTTTAAAATGTTTAAAAAATTAAGGCAGAAATGGTTAAACAATTCAACATTGAAGAGGGAAATTGGGAGGGATATTTTAGGAGATAATATTTTTATAATATGCTATGGAGAATTATGTTTAAAATAGAATTTATTTTTAAAAGAATA
This sequence comes from Torreya grandis, assembly GCA_037957365.1. Classification (NCBI taxonomy): domain Eukaryota; kingdom Viridiplantae; phylum Streptophyta; class Pinopsida; order Cupressales; family Taxaceae; genus Torreya; species Torreya grandis. Next base: position 1,242,751 of record JARHVA010000123.1, on the reverse strand, counting down.
TAGGAGGCCCAAGGGAAAAATTGGGAAAAAATAAATGGAGGATCAGGTGCCTTCCAAAAAATCCTATGTGGGGACTTTTTTCTCATCATTTTAAATCTCTTGAACTTGACGTATTCTATTTTTTCAAAAAAACAATTTTCCAGGGGAGACATCGGTCTATGTCCATCATCCATCAAAGGCGATCGTGTTTTCTTCAATTTATAGTACAATTCAAACTTGTTTGGTGGTTGTTAGCTCTCCCAAGCTCGTGACAGAGAAGGGAAGTGACTACATACAGTGTGAAAGTTCCTACAATTCGACTATGATTTGTTGCATGATTTGTGCGTATTCTGAATTATGGAAGTGCTTGGTTTATTGCAGCTATTGTGGCTTGCAGTATCTTCTTTTATGGTCAGTCATGGGAAGCTGCGTTTCCTGCTGGTTAGGTGTGGTTTTCCTTTGTAGGCTTTCATCCATTCCCTCATCAGCGGCAGCAAATGGATGTGGGTGTTTTTTTCCTTTGTTGCTGCATTTAATGTAGGTTGATGGTGAGTGGCCTAAAGGTGATGATTCAATCACCTCAGAACTAGTTGTTAGGATTTGGGTGTCAGGAAGTACCTTTACTTTCTTGGCATCCTGCTTTGTTGGTAATTATGTAACATCATCTCTCTATTTTTGCTTACATGCTTGTTTCTCCCACCTTTCCTTTAAGTGCCCAGGGCTGGATCTGCCAACCATGCCTAGTGTGTTCACTGCTATCCTTTCCTTCCTTAGCGCTTTGCCCTCACCTTGTCACTTTGATGGATCTTATAATAAAAATTTTTAATATGATTCATATCTTTGACTCATCTGATGCTGAAAGAACCAACAAGAAAAGTGTTACAGGCCCCTTCGAGAAGGGAGATCATTAGATTATGTTGTTGGAGAATTAACAATTGTTAGAGTGTGAAAATCGGACTTAGTCGGTCTGGAAAGAAGACCTTACAATGTTGGAAAAATCAAAAGTGAAGAAAGACGTTCATAGTTACTTCTGACAGTATAAGAGCTAGAAGCAAAGAACACCTTTTTCTGTCTATTTACAAAAAAAAATGCATGAGAGAATACAAAAGCTATTGATATGGCAGAGTTCAGCTATAAACGAAAATAAGAGTTTAAAAATATGATTTTTTGAATAATGAAATGGGCAACGAGAAACCAGAATTGAGCTGGTAGCCATTTTGAGGTTGTATTCTCTCATGAAAACTCAAGCAATGGACTAGGAAGACATGAAGGCACCTCCTGATCTTAAGCATAGCCATCCTCAATGAGAACTCTAAGGTTAATAAGTAATTGCGAGGGTCAGTCAAAAGGGAAAAGACCCTACTAGTTGCACTAGGACAAAAGAGATCCTAGTTGAGCTTACTGATCTAAACAAAACTGTCAAAAAGTGCATGCTTCAAATTCATCAAAAAACTGAACGCAAGGATTGTTACTCCATACAAAGTCATCAGAGAGGAAATCTTCATGATGAAGAATATCCAAGACATCTTATGAACAGCTAGTAGAAGATAATGGGTTTCTCGATGAAAAATTCTATATCTATAGGATAGAGGGAGAAAAGATACAAATCAAATCTAAGGATGATGATGATGTCATTGCAACAACTGAATTGGCAGATTAGTCGAGAAATTAGTTTAGTATCTTTGTTGTCCTTTGGCAATAAGTCCTGACTTCTGTGTGTTTGATTGTCTTGTTTGTTTTGGGATGTCTGTTGGTATCACTCCTAATGCTGAACTATTCTTCTTGGTCCCCCTTTTTATATTAATATTATTTACCATTGTCAAAATAAATTAAAGATCTACCCTGATTAAAAATGCGGACTTTATCAATGCTCAAACTCAAAACTTACATTGATGATCACACATCAAACTACAATCGAGTTATAATATGACTCTGTTAGGGAAATATCTTATACAATGTTTACTTTTTAACTTTGTAGACTAATTCTTTGTTAGTATTTTTTTTTTTTTTTTTGCATAGGGTGTGCACTAGGTGCACTCCACACATGGGAAATACGTCCCAAGTTCAAATGCTGCCAAGACACACCCCGTTCATGATCGGTCTACATTTGAGACCTGCTTGGGATATTCCTCTAAATCTGTTTAAGAATCTAGAATAAATAAAAATATATAACTAAATTGCCTTGTAAAGAATTCAACAAATTCGTAGAGTTACAACAGAAACTGTATAGAACTCAGTAAGGATAGAGAGAAACACAATGATCGGTATATTTCTTCTCACCATTTTAAATTGGGACATATAATACGGTCAAATATTCAAAGATAAGATTGAAAACTAAGACCAATGCAAATGGCCCTTTTAAAATTCTGCAGCAACTAGGAGGAAAAGCTTAAAAAATTGACTTGCATCCATATATGGGCACTTATGCCATTGCAAATGCAATAGAATTTGATCTATATTTGAACCTTATATGCTTTATGAAGATGACGGTTGAAGAACATTGTTGCCTGCAATAGAGAATTTAATTCAATATGTGCAAATTAAGATGGATTAAATTGCCATTCTGCAGTAGTCCATGAAACTGACAAGTGTCTAAGGGAGTATCTACAAAACCGTTAAAAAGAAAAAGGACAGCCTTGTGTGAATTCATAAAACTCGGAATTAAAAGCATTCAATAAGATTTAATCAAAAATCCAAATATCCATTGACACAAATAACATATTCAATATGTCTCAGTCTAGACTACCACGAAACGCAAAGCAGAAACAAAAATGTGAATCATCCATTTCATCTTTTGTTGATTTGGTGGGATAGTTTGATTTTTGATTAGAGTCCGGGCAAAGTTTAGCTATGCTTTTATTATTTAATTTGTGAGCCCCTGAAACAACCCAGAATCTCTTGGAAACAGTGTAGCAGTTTTGAAGGCATTTCCAAAATTGTATTGACAATTCCTACCATTTAAGAGCCATTCCGGTTTTTGTTTCCATTTCAGAAACATAAAAATGGGAAAGCAAGACCCCTCACAAAATTCTTGCAACTCAAGCCTCAATGCATGTCAAACCCCACTAACACCAAACGAATACAAAAGTTTTAACTCTGAAACGGATCCACGTATTACTGTGGCATCTAAATAAATGAAATTACTATTACACGGGCATTTTTTTTGTCTTTTATGTATGTTTTATCTATAGAAAAGTTTGCTATGTGCTTTTAGTTTGTTAATAACAGGTTTGAATACATAAAAATAATTATATATTTAAAATCTATATCATATAACATTAGGAATTTCTAGCTTCCCCACTGAATTTCACATGAAACTAAATATCATCCACCATAATGAGCAACATTATAAGAGAGAAAAGATAATAAGGCTATTGTTAAATACACCTAGATTGGAGTAGAGAAGACTTCTAGAGTTTGACTCCCAATGCTTCCCATGCATTGCCTCGTAATAACTTTTTTAGATAGGATGGGCCACTCTAATTATCAATTTCATTTTTTCAAATTTCACATTGAAACAATGAAACCCCAATTCCCATCTTCCACTTCTGTTTCCAAGGCATAATAAAATTCCATTTCTATGAATCATAGGAAACGCAACTATAGTGAAAATCCAAGAACACATTGAAGATTATAGCATACACACACTTTCTACAGCTAATATTAAAGCATTAAAAATGTGAAATATAGTAATACAAAATCTAACCTTAAACTCCAATGGGCACTCATCCAAATAGTCATCTTATGTCTCTTCATTGTCTTGCAATTCATTAGTGCCAGTGAATTTTGACCCCAGACAACAGTTGCAGCCTCAGTAAAGTAGCTACTTCTATTGAACTAAGTCATCTCCTTATATAAAGCATCAAAAGAAAACACTACACACTGTCTTTTGCAAGTGTTTTATAAAAAGGGCGCACGAGTGTTCAAAATACTACACTGATTATCTAAAAATTTGGAAAAAGGGAGATCAAGATAAACATGGTAAATATTGTAGATCAGCCTTGCCTAGTGCATGATAGGAAATGAAGAATATTGAACAATTGGTAAACTGAAAGCATAATGGAAAAATATGGATAGAGAGAGATGCATACCTGATTTCTAATTTATTTGAGTTTTGACAGTGATTGAGAATGCAGGGAACATGTTCCGGAACAGTGCAAAGAAGCTCCCATAAAGATGGTAATGATTTGTGAATGACTGATTTCAGACTGCTGTGTAACTGACAGTGACTAGATTCAAAATCCAAAAGGGACACTCTGGGCTGAAAGTGGTTGATCATACCCAAAAATGGCCATGTAGATCCTTGGGGTTCGAAACTCTTTGAAGCTCATCATCAATAGCATTGAGAATCATGTCTTCGATAGGTAGGATAGGTGCATGCGGGTGTCTGAATCTCTTCTCCATTGATGTAACCCTAATATGCCCTCAACACTTAGCAACACATCCAAATACCAAAGGAAATGTGCAGTAAATTGGCTTAGGGCCCCTAAAGAGTTCTAGTGCATGTGAGTGACCCAACCCAAGTGAGACCAAACTCCACCTCCTCTCCTAAAGATAATCAATAATGCCATATGCTCCTTAATGCAACCTTGTTTTTGTACAGGTATGCAACCACAAGACATTAGAAGATGACAAGATGTAAAAAATAGCAGAGAATACAAGCTCCTTGACAAGTGTGTGAAAGATATGATCAATGTGCATTATTCAACAATTTTATTTGAACATTGTAAATGGTTTAGGATACATGTGTATATATAGACTCATTTGAATTCAAACTGGGACACATTCATGCATAGGTTGACCATAGAAATGAGGGAAAGCCAAAAATCAAGGCACAAGAAATCAGGGCATGGTGGCACAATTGACCCACAATTTTTTTTTGACAAATTTTAAATTAGCTTCAAAAGTGGTCAAACCAATTTTAAGATGACACCGAAAATTATCAACTCAGAAAAATACCATGAAACAGAGAACAATCTATCAGACAACTAGGGGAATCCTAAGGTAGACAATCGTTAGATTTGAAGATGTTCATGAGCGTATGCGGATGATGCACGACTATGAAGGGTCTAATGTGAATGGAAAGTGTACCAAAAGAAGCTTAAAGTAAGAAAATAAACCAAATGTACTAAGGCATGACAGATGCCACAATTACATGACTTGTACAAAAATTAGGTGTCAACAACAAAGTCAATACAAAGTACCAAAAGAACATTATGCCCTCTTTCGCAAGGTCAATACACTTCACAATTTATTTCCCAAGAAATTCTAAAGGGACAAATGGATCAAAAAGTTTGGTAATGAAAAACATGTCAATTCGCTTTGCTAATCATAACAAATTGTATTGGTAATGATTTCCTCCCATAATTAAAAAAGCTATTAGTCAACGATGATTTACAATGGCGGACATACTAAAACTGTCTAATACATGATATCAGTGTTATTCAATTCCTCAACATTTTTTTGAGGATAAAGAAGCATTGTGTGTTACCACAACATCTGACATGTACACATCATGGCAGAAATATTCATTTGTTATAGCAGTTAAGCTGAGACAATTGTTCCTCAAGGATGGGTTTTGGATAGATGTCAACTCCGTAGTTGATTTCCATGTAAGTCATTGTAGTCCTAAACTTATGGAAATGTGGAAGTTATACACTTGCTTTGTTGAGTGAAAAACTTTGTGCATGCATTAGAATCTAGAATGAACTATTAATGTCTACCACATTTGGATAAGTTTAAATTTTCTCTTTACTGCAATTGTCAGCTTGTGTCAATAGTGCTACAAATTCATTATGTCCATATTTTCAGAGCTCACTGCATGGTATTCCTAGACTTTATGAAGCCAGCAAAAAGGCAATGACATAAATTCATGTGTTAGGCTTCTAACTTTCTAGCACTTGGACTGTTAGTAGAATCATCTTTTTTATATTATATATACAATTTTCAAGGCATTGGTTTATAATTAGCTCTGATTTATAAAAAAGTGAAACATGTGATTGTTCAGCATATTGAGAAACAAACAAAATAGGAAAGGAGCTTGCAAATCCAGAATAGTACTACTGACGTATGCATAGTAAGATGTGCTTAGCTTGCTCCAAAAATGTCATTACTACCAACAAGTTAAGTTGCTTGTTTACGTAGAATCGAAGGAAAATCATAATCAAAGATTATATCTAAAAGTTAACATTGTGTAGTTGAAATGAACTTAGCATGCGCTCAACAAATACACTAACATGCAAAAAAGAATTAACCCTCAATTCTGTCATACAAAATTGCATCGTGCAGATTTCCAACAAGGGGATTGGAGAGCTTCTATAATAGATCAAAGTTTTTCACATCCTACTCTTTATATATGCCTCTTCCCCCTCCAAATAGAGCTATATATAGGGTAAGGGCAAGGGAGGCCCCAATATCTATATAGGGGTGGGAGAGGTCATAAATGCCCAACTATAAATAGCCTCCCTTGCGCAACAACCTATCTATATATAGCTTTCCCTTTAAATCTATAGGAGATTGGGAGGACCTATATATAGCCTGGGTGGGTGGGGGGAACACTCAACTGATAGACCTTTCTATATAGCCAAGGTGAGCGATAGTGAACCACTCAAACTCATTATCGAGACACTTGGCTTGGCCGTGAGATTGGGGACACCTATATATAGCAATCAGAGAGGGGCCTCGTATAGAGGTAAGGCTCTCAACCAAGCCCTTCCCCAGCCCCCTGCCCCCCATATAGAGATAAGGAGATAGGGCTCTCGACTACAACTATATTGATGGGGAGATGTGTGAGTGGTAGATATACATAGAATATGGGTACCCGATTCCCTCTCCCAACCCTATATAGATATCCAGGCCTCCCCTCCCCTATCTTAAAATCTCTCTATTTGGAGGTGGAGTCACCCTATATATATTTATATGGCAATGGCCTACTATATATAGCTAGGGGAAGGAAGGCGGCTATATATATCTCGTTGGCACCCCCTATAAATCCATAGGCGATAAGTTTAAGAGAAGAGAAACTGTTAGCAAATATAAATGTTGAAATAATGAAGATAAATGGAAGGCATACAACAAACTTATACACTTGTGTGTGTCCATCTTTTATTAATCAAAAAGTCATACATTCAATTGAGAAGGTTGATAGCCAATCACTTTTTTAAAACTTTACCAACAACTAATTAATAACTTTAATACCCTCCCTTAAAGACTAAACTAGGGACTACTCTAAATTTGTCTTGAAATCTTACAAATAAAGTGGGACCAAAGAGTTGAGTTATTACATATATAGACTAAGATTTATATATCAACATGAAATCTATAGTTCTTTGAAATTTTGTTGTTGTCCAATGTAGGAGATTCGATGTGACAAAAACCAAAAAAGATAGATCTAGTTGTTTGAACATAAGGTATATCACATTGTCCACCAATTCTTTGTAGGGTGACTTATTGAGTTGATAACTTCAGCCCGACCTCCATAGTTTTGAGTCCAAAATCTTGGAGATGCTGATCAAACAAAATATACCAGGCTCATGGAGCCTACTTAAGTTCGTACAAGGACTTAATCAACATGTAAGCCAAATGATCATTGGCACTCAGAAACCTAAGTAGTATCATGTAGACCTCCTTGTCCATATCTCTATTCAAGAAATCAAACTGATTTGCTATGGAGAGAAGGAACCAAAATGTGACCATCTTTGCAGTAGGATTAAAAACCAACTCCGCAATAAGAGAAGCTACTATCTCCTCCCCTATTCTCTGCTATTGGGAAAAGCCTTCACAACAAGATGAGCCTTGTACTTGTCCAAAGTACCAATTTTGTCCACCCATGTGCATCCAATGGTTTATTTAATTGGTGGGTTTGGTCCCCTTAAAAGGTTAGAAGAGAGAGAAAAATGACCATGCTTGGCAGAATTAACCTTGTTTTTGGTCCTTTGAGTTAGTGTTTTTGATTGTAACAGTTCATCCTCCCACACAACTACCTATGCATTAAACTGAGGAATTGCATCCTCCCGCACATATCGTATAGTGGATATTCCCTCCACAACTTACACAACAAGCCTATGAGGAATTTCATCCTCGAGCACATAGTCAACAACCTAACATTGGAGGTTTAAGAGGAGAAAGAGTGCGGCTATAGCTAAATATAGTCAGGTTGGGCCTGATCTATGTAGAGAATCCTGAAGGCTTACCCTACTCTATATAGCAATTGGGAAAGCCCTCCCCCCAATATAGATAGGGATAGGGCTCATCCTCCTCCCCTCCAATAGATATATAGGGGCAACGCCTATCTAAATTAGACTCCTCAATCTCTAGTCCAGATGGTTTGATTATTCTGTTACATATATAATATAGACTAGACTAGAAATAGTGTGCGACTGTACTATATATGTGATACAATGAATAGATATACCACTATCTATGAAAATGCCCTTTATACAGACATATATATGGCAATAGATCAAGGGAGACTATATGACTATCTATAGTCAGGTCTAAAGAAAGGGATACTTTAGATAGGGGGTCTGACCTTATATATCTATCTGGGGTGGCTCTCTAGTTGGTACCCTTTATTTACATATACAGTGGTAGATCGAGGGTGGCTAGTGGCTATATCTATATATAGTTGGAGATAATTTAGATAGGCTCCACTCCTACCACACCCTATATATCTATTCGGGCCTCCTTGCCCCTATATATCTAGGGCACCCTATCTATGTATGGGGATGGGGGATTATAGATTATATAGGCCCCATCCCCATCCAATATATCCATTCGGACCTCCCTAGCCCCGATATATCTAAGGGGGGCCTATCTGTATATGGGGATGGAGGATTATCAATTAGATTGGCCCCACCCCCAACCTATATATCTATTTGGGCCTCCCTAGCACGAATATAGCCATATAACCTCCCTCGACCCCAACCCAACCCCCATATATAGATAGGAGAATCAGGTGGTCCCCTATATATATATCCACCCTTACCCTATATATCTAGTCGGGACTCTCCTGCCCAGATATAGCCACATGACTGCCCTCGACCCCAACCGAACCCCCATATATAGATAGGGGAGTCGGGTGGTCCCCTATATACATATACGATCCCCTGAATTCGATTGTTGCCTAAAGGTCTTGGAGCTGGTTAGGAAGGGCCAACTACATATAGCCGCTCTCAAATATATAAGCAAAATGGGGGGTTGAGTGGTTTGTTATCGTTCACACCTCTACTTTCTCATCCTCCTATGTTTATCATCGAGTGCACCATCACACAGGATCTATATTATTTATGTACTATTCCCAATCTCAATATCTGTGTAAGCAATATAATAAACTATTTCATACAAATCTTTATTAGATTAGACCTAGTGTAACATATATATATATATATAGTCAATAACACCATCTATAGTTCGCACTCCCTCGAGGTCCTACGCCAATATATATAGCTTATGGCTAGGGGAGGCTCCCCCCCACCTCGCTCCCCCACCTCGCTCCCCCACTTGAACAATGAGAGTACTCTACCGCTTGCCAAATAAATGAGATGGGCAGATTCTACAGATTGGAAAATAGATGGGGTTGGGGGCTCGACTAGATGTGTGTGTGTGTGTGTGTGTGTGTGTGGAGGGTGAGGGCCCCTTCTATTTATGGCAATAGATTGAGAGCATCTAGGCCTAATACAATTAGTCAAAAGTCAGCATGAAAGCATATATAAAGCTTGACTAGCTGAGCAAATTATATATGGTGGGGACTCATTGGAGCTTGCCAACTATTATCTATCTATATAGATATTAATATATATAGTTTCCACCATAGAGATGGATTACAAAGATGGTTAGATCAAACATTAGTCATGAAAACTCAAGAAAAATGCATAAGAACATAACAAGCTAAACCAACTTTTTTGACGGGGTTTGGCAAATGACAATTAAGAGCTATTGAAAGAAAGCATACACAATACCTTCCCAAGAGCATCCCATCACCCAAATGCAGCTCAAAACATGATTTTCCCCTTGATTTGATACTCAAGTCTTCATCAATGATGAAAGACAAAGCTCCTCCATCATCTCTTCTGCATCAATGAAACTAGGCTCATGATATGAAATCAAATGTATGCCTATCAATGAAGCTATCCTATTGCAAATTAAGCATAATAAACACCACACACAAATGACTTGTGGAGAGAATTATGCATAATAAGTTTACACAAATGAAGCTTAAAAATGGTGGTCTTGGCCCTCTTATTTAAAGATTTTTGAAATCGATCAGAATCAACCATGACCATCCATCTTGAGATCAAGATATGTGGCCATGAATTAATCCAATTTTGGAGATAATATCTATAAATACCCTCATAAATATTTAGAAGTGTCATTAAAGAGGCATGGAAGGCCTTAAACTTGATATTTGTTGTATTTATGGCTTATGGATGCCACCCCACAAATGATGTCTTTTGATGATGTAGTTTTTAAGAATCAATTTTCAACTAAAAAATATTCAATAACTTCCATGGATTTTCCACTTAAGCTCTTAATTTGGATTAATTTGCCTAAGTGAGATTAATCAATTTTTATGCAAATCTTTAAAAATTGGTTGCACATAATTAATCAAACTGGTCAAAATGTCATATTACTGGGTCATAATTTGACTGGAGAGGAATTAGAAAACAATGTTAATTGCGTACGGACCAATACCCCATTTAGGACATTGTCGACACAAAATAACACATTTACATGTGTGTTTTTGAATTAGAATAAAAGAGTGATTCAGAGCACCAAAATGCATTTTCATCATTCTGATTCGAAATAATTTGATCAAAATTAATAATCACATAAAATGCATTACCCCATTCAGGGATACATTAGCCTAAATTGACACTTGTATACGACAAGCTCAAACTATTTAGCGTGTTTAAGCTTTTGACCCAATTTGTGCATTTTCACAAATTTTAAGTAAAATTGACAATTTCAAACACAATGGTGTTAGGAATTGAATGTCTACATTTTGCCCCTGTTTGAGAAGGCATAGCGAGACATTCAGACGAAGCAACGTCTTTTCAAAGAAAAGATTTGTTAAGAAGTTGGAAGGATGTGATCCATGATGCCCCCTCGAGAGGACATACAAGGATGAAAGAGAAGGATGTACTCTCGAAAGGAGAGAGAAAGTGAGATTAACCCATGAGATAGATTAAATCCATTTGAGTTAATGCTTGCATGTGTTGATGCTCAATGATCAAAATATAATTAGAATATAATGGGCCCCAAGGATGAGGTGAAGGGGAAGGATACAATCCAAAAATATAAGTGACACACTTTGAACACACCCAAAGCTAGGGTGCAAGCTGCACGCTTAGGAAATATCTCGAGACAAGTTGCACATTAAAATATTGTTAGAATGAGGGCAAAAGTCTGCAGAGATTGGAATTAGAAGAAACAAGAGAGTGTTGCTCTAGAGAAAGGAAATAATAATGTGCTCTAGTAGAGCGAATTTGATCAGTTGATAAAGCAATTTTGCCCCAGTAGGGTTGATTTTGATCACTAATAATTAATTGTGCCCCTATAGGGTTGATTTAGATTTGTGACTGGTTCAAATGTTGTACCCCATTAGGGCAAATTGACAAGCATAGCTCAAGAATATAATCTAATGCATAGATTAAAGATGAACGGGCGCAAACATAGATGCGAAGGTCTAATGACTGAACAACCATAAAAAACCAAGCATACAAGGATGCACAAAATAATGGAAGAGATAAACAGAAGAATGATGATGGTCAAGCCAACCTGAGATGCGTCATGTATCCAAGCACTGCCTACATAGTCTAGATGGACCTCAAGCCAATGTAGTTCACCCAAGACAATGTAGTTCACCTAGAAGCGGGAGAAAATGGAATGAGGAATGAGAAATAAAAGAACAACGGACCACTATTTGATTAGACTCATAATGTATGCCAAGACATGCACATCTTGCATAGAGTCGGGTGCAAGATAAGCCATTGGTACCTAGTTTCATTGGTGTACTTGAGAGCTGAGCTTTGAAGCTGCATTGATTTAGACTTAGATCCAAAGCACATAGTGCTTGCTATAGCAAAGTGAAATTACGCATCATAAGTATGAGTAACCTATAATAACATTGCATTTCAATTGCATTGAACCGGTTTAAATTTGAATATTTATAACGAAGGATAATCATAAGAATTACCATTACCAAAGTTACAATTATTTACATTTAAACAAAAATAAAGAAAAAGAAAACATAAATGTCACCTAACTTAGAATCAAGATATGAACAATTAGGATTTAAGTAATAACAAGAATGTAGAAAAGCAAAGCAAGAGCAACTTAATAACCAACACAAAGGTAAGATATGAATAATCAAGCTCCATGTGCACTAACAAGAAGCTTCTGAAAAACCAAACAAAGAACAAGACAAAATAACAAAACAAAAGACCAAGAAGGAACAAGAAGAAACCAAAGGAAGAGAAAGAATTAAAAGAAGAGACAAGAAAACACCAATAACAATCAAATAAACACACACAAACAAGAGTTAGTCATAATGTTAGTGCGGTTTAAAAACAATTGTTCATGCATGTGTAGTAGAGGCGTTACTTTCTACAACATAACAAGAACAACAGACACAAAGTTGCTTGCAAGTGATAGGAGAATAACACAGAAGAAAAATGGGCGATAAGAAGAAAAGGAAAGGGGTGGCCGAGCTGACTCTAGATGTACAAGACAAATGGACTTTGCCTACATAATTCCATTGACGCTAGATCAAACATGAATTTCAGGCCAAATGTAGTTCTCCCAAAAATTGGGATAGAAGAAAAGTGATAATCAGAAAACAAGATTGATGTTTTAGAAGAAATACGGAAAATGGACTCACAAAACGGTGAAAGTGTTCAAATCAGTGCTTGCAAAATGACAAGAGCATGGGACGAGATCATAATATACAAAAGGGAAAGACAATGTTTTTGTTCTTTTTGTCAATCATTTTCTAATGTTTTTGGGATAAGCAACAAAAATGAAATATTAACAAAATGTCCAGGGGAACTAGCTAGCTGAGTAGATGCATGCCCACAGGTAAGAGTTCAAATAACAGCTAAGCCAGTTGCAACAACGCATACTCACAAATCGGCAAGAGAGAGATCCTACTAAGGCAACAATGCCTACCAAATAGAAGTAAACTAATAGAACAATATGCAACATGAGATAACTTTGAAGAACCATCTTATAGACAAAGATCTTGCCCTGAAGATGGATCCGTGTTCACTTTTCTATAAAAAGAAGGTGCAAAATACTATCCAAACTGATCTATTTTGTAGAATTGACATTGAATGTGTTCATAATGCCTATGAGTCATAATCATGAGCATAATTGGTCAAGGGATAAAAGATGTTCAGATTACAACAGCCCAGGGTATGAAAAGAATGTGGTTCTAAACAAAACGGTCCAGAATGAATAGGTTCCCAAAAGAGGACGGTCTAGGGTGGGATAAAATGAGTCAAGCTGGAATATAAATGATCCAGAGTGCCAATGGTCCAAAGCTTTAACTATCCAGAGTCATAAAAGAATCTGGTTCTTGAGAAAATGGTCCAAGGTGGGTCAAAACAAAGAATATAGTCCATCATGGAACGGTCCAGGATATAATGGTAGGATAAAATTACTTCAGCACAAGTTGCCCCCAAGTAAGGGATCTTGTAGACAATGGTTCAAAAGTTGTCAAGCGTAGAACTGCTTGAGATATAAAATGTTCAAGGGATCTAGAAGCTCTTCGCCATTTGGAGTAGCCAATCTATTTGCCACTGATCCATAATTTGCTGTGATCACATAGGGTCCAAGCCAATTGGGTTAGAACTTACCCTTTTTCTTGTGTTCAACATTTGTGTTCTTTTGGTTCTCTTTCAAAACCAAATCACCAATCTTAAACTCCCGAGGGAGAATTCACTTGTAGCTTCTCCGCAATCTATTCTGATAGGCCTACAAGTTTTCTAGGGTAGTCAAATGCTTACCATCAAGAAGTTCTAGTTTTTGCAACCCGAAGACTATAATCTTCGTCATCTTCAATATTCTCTAAAGAAACTCGCAATGAAAGAAACTCAATCTCAATCGGGATAATAGCTTCTGTGTCATAAACAAGGGAGTATGGAGTGGCTCATGTGGGGGTTCAATGACTGGTATGATAAGCCTAAAGGGTAGAAAAATTTTGCAAGTGCCAATCACAACCAACGTCATTGACAATCTTCTTTAAAATGGATACAATGGTTTTGTTTGACACCTTAGCTTGTCTGTTGCCTTGCGAGTTATATGGTGTGGATTTCTCATGCTTGATTTTGAATTTTTCACAAAATTCTTTAACATCTTTGTTTACAAATTATCCGTCATTATCGGATACAATGCATGCTAGGATGCCATATCAACAAATGATATATAATGAATAAACTTGACAATCTGCCTACTGGTGACATTAGTGAGAGGAATGGCCTCAATCCACTTAGTAAAATACTCGGTAGCAGTTAGAATATGTTTATGGTCATCTGAAGATGTTGGGTTTATTTTTCTGATGAGATCGAGGCCCAAATTAGAAAATGACTATGTTGTGATCAACTTTAGTGGTAAGGAAGGTGCGTATATCAAGTTTCCATGTTGTTGACAAGGAACACACCTTACATAATTGCAAGCATTTGTCTCCATTTTTGGCCAATAATACCCTGTTTTGAGGAGCTTTTTAACCAAGACTACACCATTGGTGTGGGCCCCACACATTCCTTCATGAAACTCCCTAAGTTTTAGCTTGGATTCTCCCAAAGATAAACAATGCAGTGTTCCATCATAGCATTTACGATAAAGTGTGTTTCCAAGGAGGGTATAACAGGCTATACGGTGAAGGAAAAGTTTATGACGATTGTTGGAAAGTTCAGGTGAAAAAATGTGATCATGGAAATAATTATAAAAATCTTGGAACCAAGGCAATTTAGGTGGGGAATTGGGACCAACAATGGCACATATCCTTTCTGAATCTGGCAAGACATGTGCAAGTTGAAGATTTTCAATGAGAAACTAATACTCTTTAGTGCTGCTATCAATCTGTATCATGGACCCAATTGTTGCCATTGCATCAAAAGATTTGTTATTGGCCCTTGGTACTTGTTCAAACTGTAGATATTTAAAATGAGCTTTCCACAATTTGCTTTTAGGGTACAAGCTTGTCATCTCTAATTTGATACTGATTAGTGGCTTGATTGATAATTAATCGAGAATCACCATAGACCATTAAGTGTTGGATATCCCACTGTATTGCAAGACGAAGTCTTGCAACAAGTGCCTCAAAATTGGCCATATTGTTGGTACAATGAAAATTGATATGAAACACTTTCAAAATTAGATCCCCTTATGGTGTAATCAACAAAATGCCAGTCTAGATTCTTGAGAAGTAAATGAACCATCAAAATAGATTTTCCACTGTTCAAGAACATACTGTACTTCTTCCACTGTCATAAGAGAATCGTCTGGAAAGTCAAATTTGAGTTGTTGAGTGTCTATAATAGGGGCTTCTGCAAGTTGATCAATAATAACCTGCCCCTTGATAGCTTTCTAATTTTGATACTCAACATCAAACTCGCTTAAGAGCATGACCCATTTGGCCATGCGTCCTGTGAAAACTACTTTAGATAATAAAAATTTGAGAGGATCCACATTAGCAATAACAATGGCTTTATTGTTCAACATATAATGTCATAACTTTTGAGAAGCAAATACCATAGCTAAACACACCTTCTCAATAGGTGTATAATTGTGTTCATAATCTACCAATGTGTGACATAAATAATAAATTGCATGTTCTTTACCTTGATCATCATGTTGGGCCAAAAGTGCCCCTAGTGCATGCTTGGTTGTTGATATGTAAAGAAACAATGGTTGTCCATGTGTTGGTGGTCTCAAAACTGGCAGGTTAGCCAAATATGTTATGAGCTTTGCAAATGCTAATTGACACTCTTGATCCCATTGAAACGTGACCCTTTTCTTCAAGAGATGAGTAAATGGGTAGCACTTATCTGCTAATTGAGAAATGAACCAATGAATAGACTAGATCTTCCCTTGCAAGCTTCGGAGCTATTTAATATTTGAAGGTGGAGGAATTTCAACAATGGCCTTAACCTTAGTAGGGTCAACTTCTATCCCTCTTTGTGATACAATAAACCCTAGCAATTTTTCTAAAATGATGACAAAGACACACTTCTTAGGATTCAGACGGACTTTATATTCATGAGGTCTCTCAGATTCTCCATAGAACGTCGTGATGTCCAACACATATTCTCAATTTAGCTAGGATGTTATCAACATAGTCCTCAACAATATCGTGCATCATGTCATGGAAGATGACAGTCATAACACGCTGATATGTGGCTCTAACGTTCTTCAAGCCAAATGGCATGACTTGATAATAGAATGTTCCCCACGGGGTGGTGAATGAAGTTTTGTGTTGATTTTCTTGGGCCATCTTGATTTGATTGTATCCATAAAATTCGTTGATGAGGGACAACATCTCATACCCAATAGTAGAATCGACAATCATGTCGATATTGGGCAGAGGATAATCATCTTTGGGGCATGCTTTGTTGATATCTCTGAAATCAATACAAAGACATACATTGTGGCTTTTTGTTGACTGGAACTATGTTTGATATCCATTTGGAATAGTCCAGTGGTCTAATGAAGCCTGCCTCTAATAACTTCTCCAATTTGGCTTTTACCAATAGAGCAATGCATGGATGCATCTTCCTCAATTTCTATTTGACTAGTTTGGCATCTAAATGAACAACAAAGCGATGCACAACCAAGTGAGGGTCTAAGCCTGGCATGTCTGAATATGTGCATGCAAAAATATCAATGAAGTCCTTCAAAATGAATATAATGTGTTCTCGTTCTACTTTAGTAAGGGAAGCTCTAAGGCAAACAATTTTGGGATCGTAGGCAATGTGTGATCATGATCAGCTTCTTCTGCTATAGTTTCTTGTTGTTCCTCCCAAAGCTTTGGATAATGCGATGAATTTGAATCCGCCAAATTAGGTAATGGCCAACTAACAAAATGAAGTATCCCAAATGAGCTCTGCCCTAAATTACTAATTTTTAAAACTTGAATTCTGCCCTAATTTTTGCACTTCAATTTTCTGCTCAAAACCCTAGGTTCTGATTTGACTTTTCTACACCTTTGATTCCAATTTCTGCCCTAGAATTCTGAATATCTATCTTTCTAAACCCTAGATCTGAAATCTGATTTTCTGTTCTGAATTTATAAATGATTTTGGCAGCGAATAAATGTATGTCAAATGCACAAATAAACATGCCGATTATATGCCCTTATGGAAATAACATCAACTTTGAATTCAAACACATAATATGACTATCCAACACAAACAAATGACATATAATTCTGTGTTTTGAATACAAATGACTGCTGCTATGAAACAGATTATCCAGAATTGCAATTACATCAAGTTTATGGACTCAAACATACCCGAACACAGTCCAAATCCCTGCTGTTGCAAATCAGACCGACACATATGCAAATCCAACCCCATGGAAGTATTATCATGCCAACAAGACCTCAAACGATGGCGCCTCAATCTGCTCAAAGGGATGATAAGATTTTGCTTCCCAAAAGATATTATAATTCTGCTCAAAACGCTGCTCCAAAACTGATATGCAATTTTTGCTCCAAACTCACGATTCTCCAATGAAGTGCAATTGTGAACTCTGTATGAATTCACCTCCGAGATGCAATTGGGTTTTCGCCCAATCCACCTTCTTTCCTCAAGGGTTTTCGTCCTTGGAAAATTATTGCAAACAAGTTGCAGATCCACAATGGGAAAATAAAGAAACACGCTGACTGAATGAATTCCAAAAGACTTTCTCAACCTTCTTTTATACTTTTTTTCCCAAACTCTTCAAAAGCTTCTTTTTTAACTCCAAAAATGACCTTTTCATTAAAATAATGATATTTTGACACACAAGGTCCCTGTTTAATGCATCCATGAATTAAAACATCTCAACCTAGTTCCAATGAGCTATAATACTAAGGGCCCTCTTAAATATTTTAATAAATTATTAGCAACTTTAGTAATTTAATCAAAATATAACCATTAATACATTATTTTTTGTCGAAATGTCGGAAAGTATCGAAAGCAAAATCTGACTGCATTGGAGTGATACCGATGATGAATAATGAAAATCGAACCCAACCCAGTGACTTTCTATAAATAGATGCTCTCACCAAGAATCTTGGAGAACGCACCAAAAGCCAAAAATCACTTCGAAAAGTGGCATAAGAGTCCTCTAGACCATCTGAGCTCTTCACCAACATCAAACATCCTCTCAAACAAGGCTAACGGTCACTGAGAAAGCCGAAGCCAACTACAATACTGAAGCGATCGAAAATGGGGACATTATAGTCCTCCCTTCTCGGTGATTGCTTGCCCCAAGCAATCGGTACCTGTATGCCCCAAAGCCAACTACCAGGATCCCATATCAATCTCGAAAGTCTACAAACTCTAATACTTGAAACACTATATGGTGGGAGGTCATCAGCCACACGTACCAACAACTCCCTTCCTCCAAAGGCTTCACTGTCCATCACAAGTGCATATACAAATATGCCAAACCACTCTAAGCAGCTGATATACATCAAAACAGCCCCAAGCAAACTACCTTGTCGATTCCCTCTTTTCTTCTCTCTCTAGTTTTCACCCCATTCTTTAGCAGCAACGACGACATGCTCTCGCTCATGATCTTGATTAAAATTCTTTTGCCCTTCTCTTGCTTTTCCAGCATGAAGAGGACTGTCTTTTTGGCCTTCTTGTTTCTCCCAATCATCCAAGTCAAGCCACCTTCCTGAGTTCCCTACCTATCCATTACTAGCTTCAGATCCAATGCCTGTGCGTTGTCTTCTAGTATCCTTCTAGCGAGAATCAGGGGAATTCTAAGATGGTGACTGGAACCCACCATGCTTGTTTCGTCGTTCCTTTTGAACCACATCATCTTGGTCCTCTACTCCACTAATATGGGGACCAATTCTATTGTTGTTAACAAGAAGAACTCCAAGATCATATGTTTGAGAAGCTAAGTAAGACAGGGCAGTCACGACATCACCAATAAGAGGACGAGTAGCAGCTTGTTCCTGGAGACACATTGCAGCAACAACAAGAGCTTGAAACAAGCCACGCATAGGATAACAACCTTGTAACAGAGTATCAACCATTTTAGGGAACTTCTTGTGATCCTTAAACAGGGGTCGTGCCCAAGCCACAAGGTTGTGCTCTCCCACAGTCCTTGAATTATCAATGGCCTTTCTTCCTGTAATCAACTCCAAGAAAACCACACCAAAACTAAAAACATCAGACTTGAGAGTCAGCGGACCTGTCATGGCATACTCTGGAGCACAATAACCATATGTTCCCATCACTCTTGTAGAAACATGTGTCTTATCTCCAACTGGGCCAAGTTTTGCAAGCCCAAAATCAGATAACTTTGGATGAAACTCATCGTCAAGTAGAATGTTGGAGGATTTTAAATCCTGATAAATAACTGGAGGATTTGCTTTATCATGCAAATACTCCAGTCCTTTTGCAGCTCCAACTGCAATCTTCACCTCTAGCCTTAAACGAAATGCTTGAACTACTTCTTGACAGTCCTTAGAATTTGTGCTCCCATCAATACGGACAAATTCAAGTCCTTTCTGACACACAGCTTCCTGTATTCCATCAAGGACTCTTCCAAAGATTACGATCTTTTGAGTACTTGTGTCTTTATCGACAGCATCTGTGTCTTCAAAATCAGCGAAGATAGGACAACTGAACAACCAATCTTCGAAGCTATGAAGCTTCGCTAAGCCAATCTCTTGATAAGAGAGGCTTCTAGCTGATTTATTTGTTTGTTTATTTTCTTGCAGATCATCTGAATTGACAAATTCAACCCCACCGTCTTCAATATCTTCATCTTCACAGTCACAGCAACCCTTAGCAGTAAAGCCACACTTGCAAACATTCTCAAAATCTTTATGCAAATCATTCTTTGGATCCTTGCTAATTTAGTGAACTTCAAATCTGCTGATTGTTCCTCCTCAACATTATTGTAGGGATCAATGTATTCTGCTTCCTTAATAGAGGTACATGAGAAATTAGTAGCATCGTATCCATTTGGAACAATTTCAATCACCTGCAATTCCTTTCCAACCTCTTCATTAGGTTTGGGCCACTTTGATTTCTCTTTTGGAGGAATGTTGGGTGGTGTAAGCCCAAACATTTTGTAGAGTCTTCCCATTTTGAAACAATCTGCTAACAAAATAATTTCACGAGGAATCCCACAACACAAGACCACACAGGCTGGCAGGATGCACAGCTCTGATACCACTGAAGTATCTCAAATGAGCTCTGCCCTAAATTACTAATTTTTAAAACTTGAATTCTACCCTAATTTTTGCACTTCAATTTTCTGCTCAAAACCCTAGGTTCTGATTTGACTTTTCTGCACCTTTGATTCCAATTTCTGCCCTAGAATTCTGAATATCTATCTTTCTAAACCCTAGATCTGAAATCTGATTTTCTGTTCTGAATTTATAAATGATTTTTGGCAGCGAATAAATGTATGTCAAATGCACAAATAAACATGTCGATTATATGCCCTTATGGAAATAACATCAACTCTAAATTCAAACACATAATATGACTATCCAACACAAACAAATGACATATAATTCTGTGTTTTGAATACAAATGACTGCTGCTATGAAACAGATTATCCAGAATTGCAATTACATCAAGTTTATAGACTCAAACATACCCGAACACAGTCCAAATCCCTGTTGTTGCAAATCAGACCGACACATATGTAAATCCAACCCCATGGAAGTATTATCATGCCAACAAGACCTCAAACGATGGTGCCTCAATCTGCTCAAAGGGATGATAAGATTCTGCTTCCCAAAAGATATTATAATTCTGCTCAAAACGCTGCTCCAAAACTGATATGCAATTTTTGCTCCAAACTCACGATTCTCCAATGAAGTGCAATTGTGAACTCTATATGAATTCACCTCCGAGATGCGATTGGGTTTTCGTCCAATCCACATTCTTTCCTCAAGGGTTTTCATCCTTGGAAAAGTATTGCAAACAAGTTGCAGATCCACAATGGGAAAATAAAGAAACACATTGACTGAATGAATTCCAAAAGACTTTCTCAACCTTCTTTTATACTTTTTTTCCCAAACTCTCCAGAAGCTTCTTTTTTAACTCCAAAAATGACCTTTTCATTAAAATAATGATATTTTGACACACAAGGTCCCTGTTTAATGCATCCATGAATTAAAGCATCTCAACCTGGTTCCAATGAGCTATAATACTAAGGGCCTTCTTAAATATTTTAATAAATTATTAGCAACTTTAGTAATTTAATCAAAATATAACCATTAATACACTCATTTTTGCAGAACTGTCGGAAAGTATCGGAATCAAAATCTGACTGCACTGGAGTGATACCGATGATGAATAATGAAAATCGAACCCAATCGGGTGACTTGCCATAAATAGACGCTCTCACCAAGAATCTTGGAGAACGCATCAAAAGTCGAAAATCGCTTCAGAAAGTGGCATAAGAGTCCTCTAGACCATTTGAGCTCTTCACCAACATCAAACATCCTCTCAGACACTACTAACGGTCACTGAAAAAGCCGAAGCCAACTACAATACTGAAGCAACCGAAAATGGGGACATTACACAAAAATCTCAAGAAAGTCAAGAGCGAGACGCTCAAAGACTTGTTGTTTTGATGTGATGCTAGTACTAGCTATGGAGCTAGGACTTGATGGACCTTGTGCGTCCTTTGGGGATGGGCAAACTTTTTCGTCCAAGAGTGCTTGAAATAAGTTTTCACTCAAAGGCTTGTTTTTATCTTTACTTTTTCCTTGATCAACGAGCACCTCAAAGAGGTTTTCAACTGAATATCTCGATGTTTTATCTTTGTTATGACCAAGAAAGTTTGCCTACTCTCCAAAGTAGGTAGAAGGATCAAATAAAAAATCAAAGCCTTGCTTGTGATTACCAATGGGCAATCCATATTTGAGGCCCATATACTTTGCAATTGATTCTTCATTCTAGAATTCATCAAGGCATATGATTGAATTTTGCTGGTCCCAAACAATGTGTTTAGGATGACAAAGGCATATGGAATAACGAGGTGTTATGGTCATAATGGCGTTTGAATCAAATAAATCTATGTCAGCAAACTCATCGAAAAGGCTATAATGGGATGTTACGTCACTACCAAGAGTCTCATCGCTAATCAATTCAGAAGAATCACTATCCAAAGTCATGAGGTCACCACCAGGCGGTATATATCCAAGACCATGATTCAAATTAGGTATACTAGCTAATAAAGGTTCTAGGATTCCTTGCGCTCATGGGCCAAGGCCTTTTCTTGTATATTTAAAATTATCCATAATCTGATTAGGGATAAAATATTTTTTATTCTAAAAACAATCAACAATGCGGTCAGAATATAACTAGTCTCCTTTAGTGAAAGCCTTTTGATATTGTTTTGGCGAAGTATCAGGTACAAATACCTTCGGTTGCCAAATCAAGTTGGGTCTATTAGGGCTTTTGTAAGGTTTGGGTTTACCAAATGTTTTGGGAGACTTCGACAACTTAGCAACATGGAAGGCATCCTTAAGACAGTATGTGGAAATGCCCACATCTTCTATAACAACTTGTTTTGCAAGAGTTGTGGAAAATGGATCAGTCGAAGTGGAAGCAAGGTCACTAGGGTTGATAGAATTGGATTTTGGTGGATGTGAAACTATTTCTTTGTTCTTCTTTGCAACAAATTCAGAACCAGGACAATAGTTATAATTACAATATTCAGCCTCTAGATGTTTGCAATACTAATAATGCTGTAGATCAATGGGGATGGTGACCTCGATTTCATTGTGGAGAAACTTAAGGCACTAATGCAAGGTGGATGGAACAGCCTGTACTTCATCAATCCAAGGATGACCAAGAAGCATGCTATAAGGCAATTCAATATCCAAAATATGTAATAGTATAGGATGGGAAATAGACCCAACAATGATTGGCAAACAAATGGTACCAGAAGATTCCCTCTCAGTGTTGTCGTAAGCCTTTATGGTGATTGTCTCTGGTAGAATGTCCTTCGTAATGTAGCCCAATCTCTGTACCATTTTGAGGGACACTATGTTTAGCCCTGAACCATTGTCTATAAGAAGCTACTTGATCTTATGGTTTTCAATGACTACCTCAATATACAATGGGTTGTTATGGCTTGGACCAAGAGTAGATATGTTTTTTTGATCAAACGTGAGTTGTCAAAATGAAGACAAATATCCTACTAGTGTTTGGCACTGTTCAAGATTAATATCTTAGGGAATAGTTGATTGTTGTAAATGTCGTTCAAAATAGTTCTATGGATTTTAGATGTATGTAAGAGATCTAAAATAGAAATTTGCATAGGGGTTTTACTCAATTGGCCTGATAGACTACAAGGCTTTTCAATAGTAGGATGAGATGATTTAGCCTTGGCTGGCACAGTGTTTGGCTTTGGATCTGAAGTCACAATGTTCATGTTGGGTTCAATGGAAGACGAAGACAGCAAAGGGTCCTGAAGGGTAACTTGCGAGCGTCTAGTTACGATTGCACAATCTAAAAGTGGCAAAGAGCCATTATAATTAGAAGACAAAGGCAAAGGGCCTTGGAGGGTGACTTGCGGGTGTCTAGTTGCATTTTAGCAATTTTGAATCGGCAAGGAGCCATTATAATTAGAGGAAGGATGAGGTCCAAAAATGGTAACCCGTGCAAACGGAGGTGCAATAGAATTGCGTGAACTCGATGCGACATTACTTGAGGTAGAGGGTGTTAACCCTATAACAATGGGTCCAATACTGTGAGTATGGGGTGGTTCATGGGATTTAACAGTGACAGTGGCAATGTGGTGTGCATAAATGCATCCAACGATATTGTTATAGTCAAAACCAAGAACGATATTGTTGCAACCCAGGTTGTTAGTATGGGTATTATGATCATGTTGATTATAATTTTGACCTTAAGTCTGATTCTACCTCTGATTTTGTTCTTGGTTTTGATTGTTCCTTGACAGTTGTTGATTATGTCAAGGAAACAGGTCTTTGTATATTCCCATATCCTGATTAGTGTCCTGTGGAGCAAGTTTGATCTCAACTTCACCACTCTCAATCAAATCTTCAATAAGGTGTCGCAATTGAACACAACGATAAGCACCATGACCAACAAAACGATGGAAGTTGCAAAATTCATTTGCTCGATACCAATCAAGTTTGGGCTGATCTTCAGGAAATGGCCTTGGTATAGGCCATACAATCAAATTAGCTGCTATGAGCTTTTTGAACACTACCTCAACAGGCTCTCCTAGTTTGCTAAAGACTCTAAAACTGTTATTGAATACCCTTCGAGGAGGGACTCTTTGCAAAGTGTTTGGTCAATTAGGTAGAGCTAATTGCATGTTTGGAGCTGTTGGAGCCTGCACTATTTGTACATGTCTTGCTTCAGTTACACCATTTACGACCATGTTCTTGTTCTTATCAAAACCCTTAGGTTTCTCTGTTGCAATATTTTGACTAGGAGATTGGGTCTGATTTGACATTTGACTTTGCAAATAAATCTTGACAAGGCCTTTGGTGATAAGCGCCTTCTCAATCTGTACACCTTTGTCTATGATTTCTTCAAATGCATTTGCGCAAACAAGCCGTAGATTGTGCACCACCTCAAGGGGTGCATTTTGTGCAAATATGTCGGCTAGCATTTTGTTTGGCAAATTATGTTGAAAGTGTCCAACTAATGTCTCCATCACTGTAGGTATGCTCTGAAGCTTTCTCCATCTTTTTGTTTGGATTTGCACAAGTCAACAACAGTTAATTCATGTTCAATATTGTGTGAGAAGTGATTCACAAACTTTTCAGATAGATCATTCCAATCAGCAACCGATCCCTTGGGTAACTTAAGAAGCCAGTCTAAAACTTTTGCCGCCAAACTTCATGGAAACTATTGAACACAACTATCTACTGAGAGGGGACGGTGAATCAGTAGATGAGCTAAATCCTAGTTCTTAAAACTTTTAAACAAGATATAGAATGTATATGCAAACTAAAGAACAAAAGCAGAGATCATACACACACAAGAATACTCAACACCATATTTTTACATGAAAACTCAAAGAAAAAAGCCACGGTGAAAAAAGCTGTTAGAATTTACTGTTCTAATCCAGCCTCATACAAAAGATGTCTCATAGACAAATCTTACTAGTTACATTCAAGATCACCCACTCTAAGGAAGTACCAACTTCTTAACTGAGCACCAACTCAATTTTTCTGATGGCACCAACCTATTAGAGATATGAAGCTATAACTTCAGGATACAAAAGAGATTTAAAATGAATCCTGTTCAGTTTTTCTATTACAAGTCTAGTCTGTAACTACACCTCATGATGTGCCTTCTCGTCTTTTTTGCCTCTTTCTCTTTATGTCTGGATATCTTCTATTTTGACACACCTTATTTGCTTTGCCTTTTTACGTTGTTTGGATATGTCCTCACTCGACAATTTTTGAGTTAACACTCTAAATATTATAGTCGAAGCAGCAAAAAAGACACTTTCAAATGTTTTGTTCGTAGCATATATAGACAAATGCATCTTAGGGTTTTCTATATGTAAAGTGTTCACACTTCAACTGCTCTTAACCGGTTCAAGCTTTTGATTTGCATTCAATGTGACTTTGACTTTGTGTCTTGATTCATGCTTCAAATGGCAACGTTAAATGTCTTTACTATCTTTGGCATCTGCACTTCTCTTGTTCTTAACTGCATTGCTTCCTCGATCCATTAGATTCATTAATCTCAAGCTCCGTGAAGATATATCGAGTTCATCACTAGTTCTACTAGTTCTTTTACAGACAGTTAGAACACATTAAATGTGGGCTTTTTATTTCTTTCATTGCACCAAGTTCACATTTTTGTCTTTGTTGGATCTTTCCTTATGACCTCTTGACACTTGTCAAATGCGCGTGCATTCGGAGGGTAATCTGGCTTTGCTTTGCACCATTGGATCTAATACATTGATAAGCGTGAGCAGTTGATTTTTAAAGCAACACGTAATTTAATTCTTACTTTGTCATTAACCATCGAGTTTATTTTCTTCCCTTTTCACATCTCACTGCTTTCTATATGATGGGTTCACTTCCGCTCCTTTCGATTGTCCTCAATATGCTCGATCTGTACCCTTTCTATTGTGTTGTTAAACTTCAGCATGTTGGCGTGATCTTTTTTATTTCGGCATTCTTGTAACGCTCCTTGAAACATTTATCCTTGTAGACTTGCTCATCTTTTATCCTTGCTTTAATCCTTCGAAAGGTTCCTTTATACAAATTGTTACAGGCCTTTGTCTTCGAGACAATTTCCATGGGTTTTTTGTCAAGGACTTCTTCGGCCATTTTGCAAACTATCCTTTGGAATTTTTGTAATGGTCCATTTCATCTTGAAGTGTCCTCTAATTTCTTTGAAAGAATTCGTCATTGGCTTCTAGTCAGAAGTGCCCTTGAAAATCTTTCAATGGTCCTCATACCCTTTGGATTTTTTGTAATTTACCCTTCGACTTTTCTACAAGTATCCACATACTCTTTGCACTGTTCAAAAGATACCCTTCGGACTTTTTGAAAAGGTCTACTTGCCCTTCACAACATTCAAAAGATACCCTTCAGACTTTTTAAAAAGGTCCACTTGTCCTTCACAACATTCAAAAGATACCCTTCGGAATTTTTAAAAAGGTCCACTTGCCCTTCGCAACATTCAAAAGATACCCTTCGGACTTTTTAAAAAGGTCCACTTGCCCTTCCCAACATTCAAAAGATACCCTTCGGACTTTTTGAATGTAGCCTTCGGATTTTTGTCAAGGGACAATTTTCCGAAAAGGACTTGACAAATTTTTTGAAAGAATTGTCCTTGCCACTTTTTTTGAAAAAATTCCTCTGAAGGAATTCTTCAAGACTATTTCGGGTTTTCCATCCTTCTTGACTTATGTACGTAAGAGAAGTAAAGCCACTCAGAAATCCTAATGGCCTCTTCTAGACCCTTTTGGGTTTTTAGCATTACTTGACTTATCAACTTGAAGGAAGCAGTCCCTCTTCAAAATCTCGATTACTTCGTCTAAACCCTTTTGGGTTTTTACCTTTACTTAGCTTATCAACATAAAGAAGTAATGTGCTTGCAAATCCCTGATCACCTCTTCGTTGGACCAATTCGGGTTTCCCATATTGCTTAGCTTATAATCATAAGAGAAGTAAGATTCTCCCGAAAGAATTCTCAAGACCAATTCGGGTTTTTCCCACTGCTTAGCTTATGAAAATGGAAGAAGTAAAGCTATCCTGGAAACCCGATAAACTCCTCTTAGACCAACTCGGGTTCTTAACATTGCTTGACTTGTAAAATATAAAGAAGTTGTTCCATAATTCTGACCAAGTAAAGTCACTTTAGAACCCTGAATAACTCCTCTAGACCATTTTGGGTTTTTGACTTTGCTTTACTTATAAACATGAAAGAAGTAAAGTCGTTCCATAAACTCGACCAACTTTATTAGACTAGTTCAGAGTTTCGACATTGCTTTAATTAATTTATAAGTAAGAGTACTTCACAAACCTGATTTACTCCACAAGTCTACTCAACTCAACCTTTGGCATTAATGCATGATCATATTCAATCTCCATGACATCAATGACATCAAACTTTGACATCAATGATAATTTCATGCTACCTTAGATAGGAATGACAATTCTTCAGTCCTCAAACTGCTTTCTGGATCATGATATTCAAACTGTCAACTATCTCCTTGCTCAAATTGCCAACAATCTCCCCCTTTGTCATTGATGGCAAAACACCCTCAAGAGCAAAAACATCTTCAAAATTCCCTTCTCATTCTACTTGCTTTCTCTTATTCTGATTTCTCCCCCTTTGACATTAATGACTAAGAGTATTTGCTAAACCATTAAAACAAACTGCTCCTTTACTAGCTCTGAGCTGTTTTGATCCTTGGACAGTCTGGATAGAGCATTTTGAAGAGAAACTCCCCCTTGGATAATGCACACCGATCTGAACTCTTACTAGGACATAATTATGACTCTCCTGGGTTTCATATGCTTCAACCGATCATGAATATAGCATTGGTTTGAAAGACCAATCAACAATAGATATATCTCTTACAAGATGAGCATAAAAATCTAGATCCAACATACCTTTGTCTACTTCTTGACATCAAATGGCAAATGATATGTAAAGTACATAGCAAATTGCCTTCACTCTTAATCCAGGAGTTAATAATATACCTGCAATGCTGCCCCTAGACTCATAACCTATCACAAAAGTCTAGTGATATGGTGTGGGAGCTACAACTCCCAACTTCTCTCTTAGTTATTCAAATTGCTCCTTGGGAAGAGGCTTGGTGAAAATATCTGCAATCTGATCCTTGGTTGGCACATATTCCATTGTGACCTCTTGACTTGCAACTTTTTCTCTCAAAAAGTGATATTTTATGTAGATATGCTTGGTTTTGGAATACATCACTGGATTCTTGGATAGATTTATGGCACTTGAACTATCACAGAAAATAGAGATAGGTGCTTGATATTCTACCTTTATGTCCTTGAGAGTTTGCTTCATCCACAAGACTTGAGTGCAGCATGCAGTTGCTAAGACATACTTTGTTTTAGCTATAGAGAGTGTAATCGATTCTTGCTTCTTGCTCAGCCAAGACACAAGTCTGTTACCTAGAACGAATGCACCACCACTAGTGTTTTTTCTGTCATCCACACTTCTTGCCCAATTAGCATCAATATATGCAACCAAAGTAAGATCTTCGCTAGTTGAGTACCACAACCCATAGTCAATTGTGCTTTTGATGTACCTGAAGATTCTTTTTACAGCATTAACATGTGATTCTTTGGGGGCTGCTTGAAACCGTGCAACCATGCACACTGCTTGCATGACGTCTGGTCTTGATGTTGTTAGATACAACAGGTTGCCTATCATTGATTTATACAATGTATTATTTATATCAGGGGACTCATCTTCCTTGCTTAGCTTGCAACCAGTCATCATGGGAGTACCAACTGATTTTCTATCCTCCATTCCAAATTTCTTGAGCATCTCCTTCGCATACTTAGCTTGAGATATGAATCCCTTCATTAGTTTGTGTAATTTGCAAACCAAGGAAGAAAGAGAGTTCTCCCAGCATTGACATTTCAAATTCATTTTGCATTTGCATGGCAAATTCTTTGCACATGTTACTATCACCACCTCCAAAGATAATATCATCCACATGGACAACAACAATCATCATATGCTCACCTTCTAATTTAAAATACAGATTGTTGTCTGTGCACCCTTTTCTGAAACCTTATCATTGCAGGTATTGATCCAATCGTGAATACCATGCTCTAGGTGCTTGTTTCAGACCATACAAAGCTTTATTTAGTTTGCACACATAATCTTCTTCCTCTGCTAACTGAACTCCTTCTGGTTGTTCAATGTACACTTCTAGGTTTCCATTTAGAAATGTTAACTTCGCATCGATTTGATATACCTTGAATTTCTTGTGAACAAAAAATGCCAAGAACATTATTATAGCTTCCAGTCTTGCCACAGGAGCAAATATCTCTTCAAAATCTATGCCTTCTACTTGTGCATATCCTTTACACACCAATCTAGCTTTGTTTCTTATGACAACTCCATCTTCATTGAGTTTGTTTCTATAAACCCACTTAGTTCCTATTACATTCTTGTTCGAGGGTCTAGGAACTAATTCCCAAGTTTTATTCTTTTCAATTTGGCCGAGTTCTTCCATGGCTGTTAGCCAGTTTTCATCTTTGCTACCTTCATTGAAGGTCTTAGGCTCAATTTTTGAAAGTAGAGCAAAATTTACTTGCTCCTTGTTTATTACAGCTCTTCTCCTAGTCTGAACACCCTCATCTTTGTTGCCAATTATCTGCTCCTTGGGATGTTTTTTTTGAACAAACCTTGCAAGTGCCCTTTTACTCTTTTTTTCCTCCTCTTCACTATCTTTTACTTCATTTTCTACTCCTAATTTTTCCATTCTGATCTTTTCATTAGGCTTAACTTGTTTGAATCCTTCTTCTACCTTGACATTGATGCTTTCAACTATTTTATGCAGCCTTCTATTGTAACATACATAGACTTTGTTGTGAGTGGAGTATCCAAGAAAAATTCCTTCATCACATCTTGACTTGAAACTTCTAAGTTTGGCCTCTTTTCTTCTAATGTAGCACTTGCTTCCAAACACTCTGAAATACTTTACAGATGCAGGTTTTCCAAAACACAATTCATATGGGGTTTTATCACTCTTTACCCTAAGTTGAACTTTGTTTAAGATATATATTGTTGTTTAAATTGCCTCTTTTCAATATCCATCAGGAAGTTGTCTCTTTCAGCATTGTTCTGGCCATCTTCACAGTTCTGTTCTTTTTTTCTATAATTTCATTTTGCTATGGAGTTCTTGCAGTAGAGTACTATCTCTTAATCCCATGCTTCTCACAATATTCTATAAACTCATTGGAGGTGAATTCTTCACCTTTGTATGATCTTAAACATTTGATTTTTCTTTCAATTTCATTCTCAACTATGGCCCTGAAGATCTTAAATCTCTCAAAGGCTTGTGATTTATCTTTCAAAAATGTTACCCATGTCATCCTTGAGAAGCCATCTACAAATAGCATAAATTAGTATACACCTTTAGATCTTTTTGTCTTAGTAGGACCACATAAATCTATATGAACTACTTGTAGGGGTTTTGAAGTCGCATATTCTTTCATTTCAAATCTGGGCCGTATCTACTTTCCTAGTTGCTATGCTCTGCATGTGATGTCTGCAGATTTGATTATTTTGGGCATATGTCTAACACACTTGTTAGAACTTACTTTGACTAGATTGTCAAAGTTGATGTGACCCATTCTTTTATGCCATAACTAGCTCTCATCGATTTTTTCCATGAGGCAACTTCCATCATCTTCTTAAATCAAGTTGTATATGTTGGTTTTAGTTCTTCCTTGTGCAACGGTTTTTTCAGCTCTTTTCAATTTACAACCTTCAGCATTAAATATGACTTCATATCCATTATCACACATCTGACTTACACTTAAGAGATTATGTTTAAGTTCTTTAACATACAGGATGTCATGTGTAGGAAGCTTGCCATCTATGTGCAAGGTTCCTTTACCTCTGATTCTGATTGCAGTGTTATCTCTCAGATTGGCAGTCCCTTTTTTGCATCTGCTTAAATTGGTAAATTTGCTCTTGTCCCCAGTTATATGCTTTGAGCAACTGTTGTCTATGACCCACAAGTTTTACTCTTTGGTGTGGAGTGTCGTTTGAGCAATCAGGGATTGATCTTTCACTCTCCACATCTTTTTGGGTCTCTCCCTTGCCTTTTTCCTTTCTTTAAGAGTGGCCTGTGAAACTCTGTTCTCATTTAGAGACCTGCCTTTGCCTAAATTGTAATTTCATGTCATTGCAACATTAGCTCTACAATACTTAGCTATATGTCCAAAATTATTGCAATTGCAACATATTAAATTCGAATCTATCAAAGGAGCAAATGAATTTCTACTTGCAAAATTAAATCTTTTAGTAAGAAAAACTCTAAAATCAATAGCCCTATGACCGAACTGATTACTGCTAAAACAATAACCATAAAAGGAAAGACAGTACCTGGTTATAATGTTCTTTGGTGTAGTATACCAAAAACTCTTACCTTTTTGTTTTTTCAGGTTTGCCACTTTGATGTATCCTTCTGCATCTTTCCTTCGATTAGTCTTTGTCTTTTCTGATCTTTGCCTTCCTTGCTTCTTTGCTGATCTTCTCATTCATTGCTTTCGCTTCTCCTCCTTTCTTGAAGTTATCATACAAGTTCATTGATGTACAAGCTAAGGATCCTTTTTCTTTATCATATCCAAGACCCAACTTTTCATTCGAAGGATTTTGCGCACTAATCAGTTCACTAGAAAATTCTGATCCTTTCGTCAACTTTAAGCTTTTGTTTAGTTGGTCTCTTGCCTTCTCAAGTTCTTTCCTCAAAGATATACTATTTTGGCTTCAAGTTTTATACATTCGTTAGATTTGGACTGGAGATCCATCTTAACGACTTCTCCTGTCCTGTTGGCTTCTTCAACTTGAGTTTTTAGTGTTACAATCATTTGATTAGCCTTTTCAAGCTCCTTTTTCTCATGCTTCCTTTGCATTGAGTTTTCTTTTCTCAGTTTTTCAATTTTTTCAAGAGCACACACAAGTTCATTTTCAAGATCAATCTCACCTTCTCCTTCATCCCAATATTTATCTTCAGTTTGTTCTTAATTCAAAGAGATGAATTCTTCCACCATAAATAGGAACTCATCTCCCTCAGCTAGAAAGGCACAATCATGCTCATCGTCAGCGCTGTCACTATTACTCTCTCCCACTGAGTCACTATCTTCTTTTATATATAGCCCTTTTTTGTTCTTGAAGAAGTTTTTCCTCTTAGCATAATGCGGTTTCACCTTTTTGATTCTTTCTACTTGCTCAGAGTTGTCCTTATTATATGGACATTTTACAGCGAAGTGTCCTACCTTGCCGTACTTAAAACACTTGAATGAATGTTTTTCTTTATACTTACTTGATCCTCTCTTTAGTTTTCTGAAAAAATTGGCTTCTTCACCATCAGTCTCCTCAGAATCGAGCACAGAGGTTTCTTCTTTTGCAAACTTTACTACTTTGAAGGTTGCTTCTCTTTTGACCATGTTTGTCTCTCCCATCCTCATTTCGTAGGCTGTAAACGTGCTATGTAGTTGTCCACGGTAAGCTTGTTCAAATCAATCGCTTCTTTAATAGCAAAAATTTTGGAGTCGTATCTTGATGGAAGGGATCTTAGAACCTTCTTGACAATAGTCGATTCTTCTATCGTTTCTCCAAGTCCTCTTATGGCATTGACTATTCCATCTACCCTGAGGAGGTAGTCAGCTATCTTTTCTTCTTCATTCATCTTTAGACTTTCAAATTGTCTTTTGTGTGTTTGTAGCTTGACCTGTTTCACTTTGTCGTCTCCTTCGTAGATACCTTTTAACTTATTCCAAATGTCTTTTGCACTCTGACAGTGCATAACTTTGACAAACTCGAAGTTTGACAACCCACAAAAAATAGTGTTCTTTGCTTTGACGTTGTTCTCATCAGCCACCTGATCAACGAGAGTTACAACAGGAGTTGTATATCTATTTACTACTAACATCCATACATCAAACCTTGGGGAAGACAACTATGTTTCCATTCTTATGCTCCAAAAAGCATAGTTAGACCCATCGAACAGAGGAGCCTTGTTTGATGAAAATCCTTCTTGATAGGCCATTGTGTTCACTAACCAAGATCTACATAAGCCGATTAAGCTTATCCTAAAGAACCTAGGTTCTGATACCAATTGTTGAACACAACTTTTTACTAAGAGGGGGGTGAATTAGTAGATGAGCAAAAGCCTAGTTCTTAAAACTTTTAAACAAGATACAGAATGTATGTGCCAAGTAAAGAACAAAAGCAGAGATCATACTCACACACAAGAATACTCAGCATCATATTTTTACGTGAAAATCTAAAGGGAAAAACCACGGTGAAAAAAGCTGCTAGAATTTACTATTCTAATCCAGCCTCACAGAAAAGATGTCTCACAAACAAACTTTACTGGTTACATTCAAGAGCACCCACTCTAAGAAAGCATCAAATTCTTAACTAAGCACTAACTTAGTTTTTTTGATGGCACCAACCTATCAAAGATATGAAGCTACAACTTCAAAATACACAAGAGATTCAAAATGAATCTTGTTCAGTTTCTCTATTACAAGTCTAGTTTGTAACTGCACCTTCTCACGATGTGCCTTCTCGTCTTTTCTGCCTATTTCTTTTTGTGTCTAGATATCTTCTATTTTGACACACCTTAATTACTTTGCCTTTTTACGCTATCTGCGTATGTCCTCACTTGACAATTTTTGAGTTAACACTAATTATTATAGCTGAAGCAGCAAAAAAGACACTTTCAAATGTTCTGTTTGTAGCATATATAGATAAATGCATCTTAGGGTTTTCTATCTGTAAAGTGTTCACACTTCAACTACTCTTAACCGGTTCAAGCTTCTGATCTGCATTCAATGTGACTTTGACTTCATGTCTCGATTCATGCTTCAAATGACAACATTCAAATGTCTTTACTATCTTTGGAATTTGCAATTCTACTATTCTTAACTATGCCGCTTCCTCGATCAATTAGATTCATTAATCTCGAGCTCCATGAAGATATATTGAGTTCATCACCAGTTCTACCTATTCCTTTACAGACAGAACACATTAAATGTGGGCTATTTATTTCTTTCATCACGCCAAGTGCATGTTCTTTTCTTTGTTGGATCTTTGCTTATGACCTCTTGACACTTATCAAATGCGTGTGCACTCGGAGGGTAATCTGGCTTTGCTTCGCACCATTGGATCTAATACACCGATCAAGCATGAGCTATTGATTTTTAAAGCAACATGTATTTTAATTCTTGCTTTGTTATTAACCATCGAGCTTTTTTTCTTCCCTTTTTGCATCTCGTTGCTTTCTATATGATGGGTTCACTTTCATTCCTTTTGATTGTCCTCGATATGCTCAATCTTTACCCTTTCTATTGTGTCATTAAACTTCAGTATGTTGGTGTGATCTTATTTGTTTCGGCATTCTTATAACGCTCCTTGCAACATTGATCCTTGTAGATTTGCTCATCTTTTATCCTTTCTTTAATCCTTCGAAAGGTTCCATTATACAAATTGTTGCAGGCCTTTGTCTTCGGGACAAATTCCATGGGTTTTCTGTCAAGGACTTCTTCGGCCATTTTGCAAACTATCCTTCAGAACTTTTTTAATAGTCCATTTCATCTCAAGTGTCCTCCAATTTTTTCGAAAGAATTCGTCATTGGCTTATAGTCAGAAGTGCCCTTCGGAAATCTTCTAATGGTCCTCATACCCTTCGGATTTTTTGTAATCTACCCTTCGGCTTTTCTGCAAGTGTTCACATACCCTTTGCAACGTTTAAAAGATACCCTTCAGAATTTTTGAAAAGGTCCACTTGCCCTTTGCAACATTCAAAAGATACCCTTTGGACTTTTTAAAAAGGTCCACTTGCCCTTCGCAACATTCAAAAGATACCCTTCGAACTTTTTGAAAAGGTCCACTTGCCCTTTGGACTTTTTAAAAAGGTCCACTTGTCCTTCGCAACATTCAAAAGATACCCTTCGAACTTTTGAAAAGGTCCATTTGCCCTTCGGAACGTTCAAAAGATACCCTTCATACTTTTTGAATGTACCCTTCGGATTTTTGTTAAGGGACAATTTTTTGAAAAGGACTTGACAATTTTTTTGAAAGAATTGTCCTTGCCACTTTTTCCAAAAGAATTCTTCCAAATGAATTTTTCAAGACTATTTCGGGTTTTCCATCCTTCTTGACTTATGTATGTAAGAGAAGTAAAGCCAATTAATAATCTTGATTGCCTCTTCTAGACCCTTTCAGGTTTTTAACATTACTTGACTTATCAACTTGAGAGAAACAGTCCCTCTTCAAAATCCTGATTACTTCGTCTAGACCCTTTCAGGTTTTTACCTTTACTTAACTTATCAACATAAAGAAGTAATGTGCTTGAAAATCCCCGATCACCTCTTCGCTGGACCCTTTTGGGTTTCCCACATTGCTTAGCTTATAATCATAATAGAAGTAAGATGCTCCTGAAAGATTCTCAAAACCAATTCGAGTTTTTCCCACTGCTTAGCTTATGAAAATGAAGTATAGTTATCCTGGAAACCCGATAAACTCCTCTTAGACCAACTTGGGTTCTTAACATTGCTTGATGTATAAAACATAAAGAAGTAAAGTCGTTCCAGAATCTCGACCAAGTAAAGTCACTTTAAAACCCCAAACAACTCCTCTAGACCACTTCGGGTTTTCGACGTTGCTTTACTTATAAACATGAAAGAAGTAAAGTCATTCCATAAACCCGACCAGCTTTATTAGACCAGTTCGGAGTTTTAAGACTGCTTTACTTAATCTATAAGTAAGAGCACTTCACAAACCCAATCTACTCAAGTCTGCTCAACTCAACCTTTGGCATTAATGCATGATCATATTCAATCTCAATGACATCAATGACATCAACCTTTGGACATCAATGACAATTCCATGCTGCCTTAGACAAGAATGACAATTCTTCAGTCCTCAAACTGCTTTTTGGATCATGATATTCAAACTGTCAACCATCCCCTTGTTCAAATTGCCAATAGAAACAAGCAAAGCAAATCAATGTTGTTGTAAGCTACCTCTTGGCATAACACAAAAAATGTTTGAATGTGTTCATGAGGGTCACCCTTTCCTTTGTATTTGTCTAATTTGGGTGCCCCAAAATGAGGTAGAAAGGGGACTTGGAGAATGCTCAAATCAAATAGATATGGACATCTTGTTGAATTTGTACTTCTTAATTATGTTTCCTATCTCCAATCGTGACACAATTTCTTTCATCGAATTCCACTCTTGCATGCTTGGTGCATTAGTGGGTGGAATATAATTTTGTTGGGGTGGTATGTACCCTTGTTGCATGGATTTGTTAGGGATGTACACCCAATAATCTACAACTTTATTTTGGTTTTCTCCTTGAGTCAAGTGAGTCATTGATTTTTGGGTTGATTAACATTCCTTGAAGTCAGCCATCTGGAATTATAAATGTTCTATTGATTTTGAGGAGTCTGTGGTCTATTCACCAAAGTATGCGATGGTTGAGACAAACTAGCCAAATTATTTTGAACAATTTCCTCAATATGTATTGAATGTTTTGGTCCATGGTTTTGCAAAGGGACAAGAGGTTCTAGATGATTGAAAAATGTATGCTTCGTGTCTAGCGAAGCATGTTGCGGAACCTCTTGGGACTTAGATTGTTCAATTGAGACATCTTGATCCATCGTAGGTGTGTTTTCAACTAAAGTGTTTTGTGTTGGTTCTACCACATTCCCTTGCTCCTTGGAAGTGTCATTGTGTATTGAAGTGACAACTAAAGAGTTTGTCAAATCCACAATAAATTACTATGCAGATCGTTGACTTATCTTTTTGATCTTGGTTACAAGATCTTGATCAATAGGTTTTGACTCTATAAGCACTTCCTTTCCTTTGCTAGAAAATACAACATTTGTTTTTGCAATATTAGCAATAAATTATTCTCACTGTTGTTCATCTAACCTAACCAAGGTATGAAACTGTTCCATAGGAAAGTCTGATGGCAATCTAGCGCCAAATTCTATCAACCTTAGGAATGTTTCATCTTTGTCTTGTAGGGGTTGATGTTCAAAGTAATCTTCCTCAAATCCAACAGTTTGGGAATGTCTTCAAAGCCCACGGAATTGTCATGTCCATCATAAAAGTGTTCATCCTCATAGCTAGGGTCGTAAGGGACCCCACTACGAGTTTACCTCTGCATCATGTCTAAAATGTTGTTCTCTACGTTTGCTAACATTTGGAAAAAAAATTGCAAACATTTTAACAAGGTGTGTTTTGGATTTCTCCAAACAAATGACAAGGCAAAAAGAGACTATAATAAAAAGAAGCCGGCATAGTACCACACAATTAGAAAAAATGGTTCACGAAATTACTCAACTTTGGTGGGTTGAAATTGTTAAATTAGAAGAGGGTATGATAACTCAAAAACCTAAGTGTAAAATAGTACACCAAACGTGGGTTTGGAGATACGTCAATATCATAAAATCTAGTTCAACTTCGACGAGTTGATAGTAGAAAATTAGAAGAAAGTCCTTTAGATTAAGAAGGTAACAATGCGAACTAAGAAACTCAAGATGTGAAAACATGCAAGAATTCCTAAGTATAAAACTAAAACCAAATGGGCAGCATAATGCTGCCACATGGTAATAGGAGGTGGAGTAAAATGTGTTCTAGAACAAGTGTGACCGATACACTAGATGACCTAAGTTCACAATGATCAAATGATAATGAGTCTAGAAATGGCCTTCAACCCAAATGGGGAATCATATCCAAGTTAACTCAATTCAAGTGCAAATGGTAAACCAATTAACACCTTGGCCCAGAACATAGAAAGATGAGATTCCGAATTTAAATTAAAAAAGTGGACTTAAAGATTTTTGGAAAATGGTTTAGACTCAAATGGACAGCATAACAACGTTGTTTAAACAATACAAACAATTTTTTAAGATGAGGATTTGAACAAGGCAAAAGATGATTTGGATTTGACTAGCGTAATGCTTCCCTTGTTCAAGAAATGGTGGGCAACAAATGTGTTTGGTTGACGTGTTTTGTTTACAAACAAGTTTTAGACTGAAACAATGACCAATCAAGTAAAGAAAAAGACAAATACAACTAAGTAAATCGTCTTATACCCTAAACTGACAAGATTGCTTCGTATTGCTGAAATCCATCTATAAATGTTCTCTTGGGAGGATTTTAAGTGTTAATCCAAAAATAAAAGCGCATGAAGTAGTAGGGTTTTTACACCCCCTTCTCCCAAGAGATTTTACGATGACATGGACCTTCGAGCTACTCGCTTTGCATCAACAATATATCCACGGCAAGTGGAGTTATTCTAAAACTTAAATTTTTGACTGTCTAGATGGTCTCAAGTGTGATTAACACTAGAGATGCCTCACGTCAATTGAGTTTATACCGATTAACTTAATATGCAAGAGTCTATTCATTTGCATAGTGATTCCATCCGTGTACTATTTAGTGGAATCCCTTGGTTACCCAGACCTGACTCGAATTTTTGTTACGAAAGGAGAGGTTAGCCACTCAACCTTCTAGCTCTCGTAGTATATGTTTCTTGATTTATATACCCCACCATGGAACAGGGTTGAAACAATGCTAGAAAATGAAACCCGAGATCAAAGCTTCTCTAAAAAACTTGTGAAGAAGTTATGAACTTCCCTCCACAAACCAAATTGCATAAAATAAAACTAAGTGAAAAGACTTTAGAGGTTGCTTTTAGATCACCCAAACCATATGGGTTTTGGGGAGAGCCTTGACAACATTCTTTTACACCTTGGACAAATGCACAATTGCAAGGAAAAGACGTTTTTGATCACCCAAGTTCCCTAAAGGGGATGGGGGGAGAGCATACACACTCTTCATTTTGCACAAAAAATAAACAAGTAATAGATGATCTTGCATAAAACAACACTTTTTGAAGACTTTACAATTTAAGTGAATGTTAATTTTAAACACCAAAGTGTTTGATGAATTTTTTGGTCCCTTGGCCTTAGTTGCAAAACTTCACAAAACAATTTAACTTAAAAACATCTAGGTTCCTTTTAAACACCAAAGGGAAGGTTCAAGACTTAAATAAATTCAAATTCAACACTTTTCCATGCAAGACCTATAAATGTTAGAGAGTTTCCTTCTGCTTAGAAGCACAATTTTTAATGAAACAAGCAAGTTTTCAAAACTTGCTCTCGTGTTCTTTGTTTTTAAAACGCAGAGATTGATGTCGGTCAACAGTGATTGATGATGGTTGTAGCAAGACAAATGTCGGTCATAAACAAATCGATGTCGATCGATAAAAACCGATATTGGTTACCTATGAACCCTTAGGAATTTTTTTTTTACAAAAACACTTGTTAGCCCAAGTTAGAATAAAATCTCCAGCAAAGCTCTAGATCATGCAAATATAATGTTCAGAGAGAGACTTAAAAACTCAAAATGACAACCTGCAATTTTGAATAAAGCTCTAAAAAGTGATTTTTCTCCATGTTTTTCCCTACAGAAGAACCAATGCTAATTAATCAGGACCAATGCCAGTTATACATAACCGACGTCAGTCACTATGTGACTTGACTTGTGTATCAACAAAAAATCTAAAAACACGAGAAATAATAATAAAAATTTGATTTTTAATGATTTTTACAGACTTTTAAGAAAATCTAAGATTGCCAAAGTGTCTTCTTTGCTTGATTGGGATGCATGGTCCAATCGGGCATGCCAAGATGTAGAGATGGATTACAAAGATGGTTAGTTCAAACATTAGTCATGAAAACTCAAAAAAAATGCATAAGAACATAACAAGCTAAGCCAACTCTTTTGATGGGGTTTGGCAAATGACAATTAAGAGATATTGAAAGAAAACATACACAATACCTTTCCAAGAGCATCCCATCACCCAAATGCGGCTCAAAACATGATTTTTCTCTTGATTTGGTGCTCAAGTCTTCATCAATGATGCAAGGCAAAGCTCCTCCATCATCTTTTGTGCACCAATGAAACTAGGCTCATGATATGAAATCAAATGTATGCCTATAAATGAAGCTATCTTAAACACTACATACAAATGGCTTGTGGAGACAATTTTGCATAATAAGTTTCCACAAATGAAGCTTAAAAATGGTGGTCTTGGCCCTCTTATTTATAAATTTTTGAGATTGATCAAAATCAACCATGACCATTTATCTTGAGATCAAGATGTGTGACCATGAATTAATCTAATTTTGGAGATAATATCCATAAATACCCACATAAATATTTGGAAGGGGCATTAAGGAGACATGCGAGGCTTTAAACTTGATATTTGTTGCATTTATGGCTTATGGATGCCACCCCACAAATGATGTCATTTGATGATGCAGATATTAAGAATCAATTTCCAATTAAAAGATATTCAATAACTTCTATGGATTTTTCACTTAAGCTCTTAATTTGGATTAATTTGCCTAAGTGAGATTAATCAATTTTTATGCAATTGTTTGGAAATTGGTTGCACATAATTAATCCAACTAGTTAGAATGTCATATTACTAGGTCGTAATTTGATTGGAGAAGAATTAGAAGGCGATGTTAGTTGCATATGGACCAATGCCCCATTTAGGATGTTGTCGACACAAAATAACACATGTACGTGTCATGTGCTTCTAA
The DNA here is from genome assembly GCA_037957365.1 of Torreya grandis. Lineage (NCBI taxonomy): Eukaryota > Viridiplantae > Streptophyta > Pinopsida > Cupressales > Taxaceae > Torreya > Torreya grandis. Next base: position 1,201,725 of record JARHVA010000123.1, on the reverse strand, counting down.
ATTAGAAGAAAAGAATGATCCAGAACACCAAAATGCATTTTCATCATTTTGACTCGAAATGATTTGATCAAAGTTAATAATCACATAAAATGCATTACCTCATTTAGAGATACATTAGCTTAAATCAACATTTGTATATGACAAGTTCGAACCATTTAGTGCGTTTAAGTGATTTTGACCCAATTTGTGCATTTTCACAAATTTTGAGTAAGACTGACAAATTCAAACACAATGGTGTTAGGAATTGGATGTCTATAACCACTCAACCGAAGGTAGCTATTTGTATGTTTGAATTAGGAGGTCGAGGGTTGAGTCCAGTCTAGGCTCTCAAGTGCCCCAAATAGAAATAGAGGGTCTCCTACCTATTGATTTGGGTTGGTTGGTGGGAGGGGGGTGGTAGGCATTGGGGGATTGAAGTCAAGGAGAGCGAGGGTCCCTTCTTATTTGTATATGGCGAGAGATAGTTAGTCAATCAATCAGTTGGGAGTCGGCACCCCATATGTATATAGTTAGTCAGTGTCGACACCCTATATTAATGACAATGACCTACTTATCATATATAGCTCTTGACTAGAGGTATTATATATTTTAGGTTTAGGAGCCCACCAACTATATATTTCTAATCCGACACTCGATGCACAGTAGAAGGTTGAGGGCAACTCTCTATAGCATAGTCTTGAGGCTCGGACTTGACAGACTCAACAAGCCTATTTTTGGCTTGAACTCAGAATCAACAAAAAGACTCGGCCAAGACTTAGCAAGACTCAACAAATTTTAAAAAATTATTAAAAATAGCGAATTTTAGGAGAAAAAGAACTATTAAAATGCATTCCATATCAAATCCACTTAAAAATACACTCCAAACTAGTTCATCACATCTAACATACACATGTAAACATAAAGAAGCCAGTATAAATGTATAATCTCAAGATTGTATAAATACCCTTATAATGTTGAACTCCATTCTAATGATTCTATTTTCTAGAATATAAACACCCAGGGTTAATTCCATTCTTGATCTAGTGGTTTTTATCTCTTGGAAACTTATTAGGGTCGCTAACCTCATTGAATGGACCTAGCCCAGTATACCTATCATGATATTGTAATTTCGTCGATTGTCAATCTATGGCAATGACAATGGAAGTCAAGTTAGTATCTTCTTTTGAAATATATGTTCAAATATACAGGAAGCATGGATAGAATAAAACTCTACTGAGTAAAAGTGTTAACTATTTTGCTCAAAATATGGCAAGAAGGATATTGGAAGTTTTAAATTTTGTTTTCAGTTGATAAAGATCCAGTTTCATAATTGTGGTTCTTACTACCATGCAATTTCTGAGTTCTATGCTCAGGAAAGCTCAGTGATTTAGTACAATCTCTCTGAGTCTTAGGGAATGCTATTGCATGCTATTTGGACTATATCTAAATTTAACTCAATTATTTGATTTGGATGCTCTGTTAGGTCTGGGATTGAACTCTAATTACCCTTGTGGCAATTTTGTAAAACACTGGATCTACCTAGGTTGAACTTGATACATTGTAAAACATTGGGTTTGCCTGGGTCTGCCTCCTATTTTTGAGCATGCCATAATTACTTTTCGTGTTTCTTTTTTCGCAGAGTCTAGATAGATTTTCCACAAGTAATAGGGCAAGATTGGCAAGAGTCTTAGTTATATTTTTGTTGTTTTTCAATATTTTTTATTATAAATAAAGTTAATTAAAAAAAATAAAACAGCGAGGACTCGGCAATCCTAGGATGGGACTTGTGAGTTTGCCCAGAGTACCTCCCAAGACTCGTCGAGTCGACAAAAAGTCTCGTCAGGGAATCATTCAGGGTGGCTCGGGTTCAGATCCATGAGTCCTCTGCAGGACTCATCGAGTCTCAACACTGTATAAGTCTATAGTTATAGTCTAGTCTAAAGAAGGGCTCTCGATCAGTGGTATTATATACTTTAAGTTTAGGAGCCCGCCAACCATATATTGCTAAGCCACCGATCGACCCACAATAGGAGGTTAAGGGAAACTGTCTATACTTATAGTCGAGCCTCAAGAAAGAACCTTACATGTAGAGGGCCCTAACTGACTCTATATAGCTCTCAACCAATGGGAGAGGACTCGACACCCTCCCCTTTTATAGAGGCTAAGGTAGGGTTGGGGTTAAGGGTGACTAAATATAGATATTTGGGCCCATATAGCCTATAGCCACATTCCCCCACCCCTACCCTATTTATCTATTCTCTTCCAAAGCATAGTAATAGTAGATAGGCCCATCTACACCCTCCCCTCATATATGGGATATTAGCCTACTTCTCTCTACCAACCTGCTTTCCTCCATTGGGGCATATCTAGTTAGAGTTAGTTCTAAGTATATATAGCCACCCTCAATGCCATATATATAAAGGGGGATGGAGTGCCCCATATAGAGATAGGGGCCCTCGATCTCCATATCGAGGGCTATATATATATATATATTCGACATAGGGTCGACTCAATGACCTATCTATTTATAGTAGTCCTTAGCCTCCCAAGAGAACCATAGATGTATGCCAGTGGAGGGCCTAGCTAGATCTATGCCCTCAGTTTCCTGAGAGAAATATAGATGTATGCCGGCATGAGGGCCCGCATTGTTCTATGGGGCACTTGATTGAGAAATTGAGGGGTGAACATAGTGAACCACTCGAGCCCATATAAGTAGAGGAACATAACCTTTCTATAGAGTGGTTAGGTTGAGGGGCATACATGCCCTTGCCTTGGCCTTCCAAGATAATAAGATCTACTCTAGAGTTTGTTGTTGCGAGGGCCTATCTATCTATAGTAACCCTCAACCTCTAGATCATAAATTGATGTGGTCAGTGTAGGGGTGAGCATAGCAAAACACTTGACCTAACCCCCTTTATTTATATATGGCCTAAACTTTCTAGAGAGTGGTTAGGCCATATATATGGGGGCACTTGTATAGATCTAGCTTCCCTTGCCCTCAACCTCCTAAGATGGATAGACTATAGATGTTGGCATGAGGGGAAGCCCATATAAATTAATATCTAGCGACACTCGACCTCCTTGTAGTCAAGTCAAGGGGTATTAAGGCCCTTAGCCTCTTGAGAGAATTTTTGGGTCAGCAAAAAGGGAATACTTCCACCTACCAAGCAAAGCATAAATGTTCACCTGTTAGCATGAGGGACACCTATAGAATATAGCTGCCCTCAACTAGAAGCCCTCGGCCTTCCAAACAGATCATATAGATGTTGGCACCACCCTATTTATATCTATACCTTATCTACATCTATGCCCTCCGCCTCTTGAATAGAGCATATAGATGTCAATGCAAGGGCCCCTCTCTTGATATAGCCGCCCCTATATATAAATTGTCCAGCGCCTATATATCTACCTGGAAGGCGAGGGAATACCACAGCCTACCAAGCATTTGATAATCAAGAGATTAGATGTAGGGCATAAATAATAGCTTGCCCTCGGTCTACCAAGCATAACTATGGATTAGGGTATAAATGTCCACTCCTGACCTCCCTAGTTAATAACCTATAACCTAACCTAGCCTATATGGAATAGAATATAAATGTTAAGTCCCTCCCCATTCAAATAGAGATATAGGCATGGGGAAGCACCCCATATAGAGATAAGGGGCCTACCCCTCCGGATAGATATACATATAAATCTATAGGGTGGAGAAGGGGGAGCTAGGGGAGACCCTCCCCCTCTACAAGGATATGTAAGGGCATGACAGTCAATATCAATGTTCAGTGTTCGGTGATATAGAGATATACAAGATGCAATCTGTATCAAAAAATGGTGTCCCTTAGTCTTGTCTTTTCGTCAACTCTATCTTCTCTATACTAACCCGAGGCATAATTGAAAGATTGGAGATTATATTAGATCACTTACTATATATGTCGAGAGATTGGTATCCCAATTGGAATAGCGGGTCAATCCCTATCAGTTCTTCAATTGAACATACTAGGTCCACCTATCAATCTGAATCAGCGATATGCTCTTGATCCAACTCTATCAATAGGCTCAACCCTATATAGAATTCAATCTACTAAGAGGATAGTTGATCAATCCGAATTTATACTTGGCCCTCTATATGGGATATAATTCCATTAAAGATAGCCCATCAATGGCTCTATATGAGTATGAGTAAGCTCCCCATAGAGATAGAGGGCCCGATTAAGAATACAATGTGCTCGATATCCCGATTGAGAATGTAATGGGCTCGGTGATTTATATATAGAATTCAAAGAGGATAGCTATTCAGTGGACCCCCCTTGATAAGTAGGCTCATCCCTATATATATATAGAATTCAATTGAGGATGGCGGTTCTATCCATCTTGATTAGTAAGCTCGGTATCCCAACTATAGAGATATCTATATATCGCCTCATAGTCGATCAATCCCAATTGAAAATATTCAAATCAATATACTGGTAGGTCTCGTCTATGTTGTTTTCATGGGTAGGCTTGGTATCCCAATTGAGATTATTCAATATAATGGCGGGTAATTTTCTCTTTTGACAAGCAGGATTGGCTCTATATAAATCAATCAAGAATATTTGGTTAGTCGATTCCTCATCATCCCAATCAAGCATAGCAAGTCGAACATATGCTTGGTATCCCACAATGTGTATTTCCTATATCAGTTCAATCCCCATTAGTAGGCCCAACCCTAAATATAGAATTTAATCAAGAATCGTTGGCTGGTACAGTATATTTCTATCAACCCCAATCGAGCATTGTTGGTCTTCATTGATAGGCTCACCATTATTTTATTTTGAATACCAACCTTGTAGCCAGCTAGTCGATTTCTTAGTATCCCAATCACACATAGTGGGTCAATCTCTATGCTTGGTATCCAGAATGATCATAGCCAACTAGTCGATTCCCATCAATTTCAACTGAGCATAGTGAGTCTGTCTCTCTCTATGGAGCTATAAAGTAGACTACATAGGTTCTCAATCTCATTGTAGCTCATCGATTCCAACTAGACTCTCTATATAGAGATCTATATAGAGAGGGGTCAATCCTAGTCCAGGATAGGCTTTCAATCCCAATGGGGAATAGTGGGTCAATCTATCTCTATCTATCTATCTATACACTTTAAAATTTGTCTATTTGACTAGCTTTCAATCGATCCCACTTTGCTAATGCTATTATTTGTTGTGTTTTATGGGCTCTCAATCGAGGATAGCCGACATGTATTGGTATGATCGTAATCCTAATTGAGGATATTCGATCGATCCCAATCATGAAGAGCCAATCTACCCCTCTATCGGTAAAGTTACATAAAATAGGCCATTGGGGGCCCTCTGTCTATCGGGAGAGTGCTGACTATAGACTATAGTTTATATATATATATATATATATATCATAGTGGACCTTGCCCCCATCCTCCCTTCCCCAAGAAAGCTATATAGAGATAGGTCCAACCATATAGAGTAGGTTTTCGTACCATATATAAATTGGGGCCTTTGACCCCATATAGATAGAGGGGTCAACTAGTTTGCTACTTCTCACACCTTTGTAGGGGGCCTAACGACCTATAATATTTAGCTGGGGGAGAGGGCCTATCTATATCCATGTCCTTTCATCACTTGAGTGTTGTGTTGACTTGATAAGACTATATCCTCCTTCGTCATGGAGAGGCCCCCCTAAAATAATTCTGGAGTACAGATAAGATTGTATCACCCTTTGTTGGACTCATCACACTATGTAGATATAGCCCTTCCCTTACAAAAATCAAGGGCAAACTGTGAATAGATAGTCGACTTTATGTCACCATATATATATATATATATATAAGGTGTCGTCCTCTCCCATTACCAACTATAGATTGATTAAAAATAGTCCTTTAATACTTTTAATGCAAATTAAATAGTATACGCAGAGATCACACACACAAAAATAGATAACACTCAGTGTACGTGGAAAACTCAATATAGAAAAACCACGGTGAGAATAGCTGCTAAAATCTACTATTCTAATCTAGCCTTACAATTAAAACCTCACTGGTTACAATGTTTAAGGGCACCGACCCTAACAAGATACCAAACTCCTGATTTAAGAGCACCTACTCCCTAACTGAGCACCAACTTAGCTTTTCTGATGGCACCTACCAATCAAATCTATTATAGAGCTACAACTCCATATTACAAAATTGTTTCAAAACTGAATCCAATTCTATGTTATAGACTTATTCTGTAACTACTCATACTCTGCACTTCTTCCCTCTCTTCCTCTTTGCCTCTCTACCCCTCAATTCGACTTAATTCCACACTTAGTGTGTATCCTAGATGATATATGTGTGTGTGTGTGTATTAGATCTAGGTCTCACATCTTTTCTATGTTCACACTTTGTCATTAACACATCACGCTCCATTCTTGGACTCAGGTCATATTTCTTTAATAATGGTTTCCCGCTTCTTGAATTCATGCACACCATCATAATTCTATATCTTTTACTATTTTTAGCATATATCAGGCTCTAGTTTTGATGTACAAGCCATATTACACAATTTTGATCGATCACAATGATCTATATCATTATTTGTATCATATAATGCATTTTTTCTGAATTTTTTGTCGCTTGACCATTGAGATAAACATATCTTTAAATACTAACCATTGATCTTAAGTATCAGACCATGATCCACTAATCATCATTCAATTGTATCAAATTTAAAACACAACCATTAGATCAGACTCTAACATGCTCATGCACTCCATCAGATCTTTACGAGCTTCCGAACTTTAACGTTTCAACTTTAGAATGCATCCATTGATCTTTGATCCAAGCTCTCACATGCCATTAGATCTTCAAAAGTAGCATGGACTTTACCTCTGTTTATCATTAAACATCAAGCACTTGATCTCATCTCACTGCTTCCTGATACTTTAGAACACATACGCACCATCGATCTCCTTAAAGTAGCTTGGTCTTTAACTTGCTAAACATCAGACACTTTGACTTCTTTGACTCCGCGTGCTCTGTTGATCTTTATTGCATGATCACGCACTCATCGTTAGATCTTTTGATAGATTACTATGCTCATTGGATCTCTATCTTACAAGCTCCCATGAATGTGACACATGTCACTAGCACGTTCACTCTCAGGTACCTTTGATATATTGACTTCATTGTGCATCATTGGATCTACATCATGCGATTAAGCGCTAACTATTGATCAAGCTCAGACAAATATTAAGTTTAGGACTTAGGAAATATTGAAGTCTTTGATCACTGCTCCAAGTCGGTAATCACTAGGTCGAAGGGGTCAGTTGCACAACAATGAAGAAGGCTTAAGTTGTAACTTAAGTGATCGGTTCCAGCCTATATCCAGTCAACATAAAAATAGAAATGCTTGTAAACACCATGACTAAAACCCATAGGGTTTTACTAAGAAACCCTAGTAATGGTTGAGAGCTAAAATAAGTCATTTTTTGGCTCATTTCTCTTCATCTGAACCTGCGGACCATACATATGAGATGTACTTGAAAAACCCATAATGGATCTTCTATCAATTGCTCTGCAAACATCCAGAAATAGTCTTTGTAAAAGCATGACAACTTTATATGATAATATTACAAATTGTGCAATTATAAAACATGTTCCTCTCCATCAATCCTGTCTGTGACTAATTCTCTTGACATCAATGACATCCATAGTGCTAACTATCTCGCTTTTGACATCAATGACAATCATATTGCCAACACAAATCAGAGTGTAAAGGGTTCTACAATTTTTCTAGATTAAACCCTATGCACGACACAAACTTATCATAAATTTTCAGCACATAACAAACCTTTGAAAAAGAATTGTTCAATCCGATAGGAGGCCTAAATATCCAGTAAAAATGGTAAGCAAAGGGAGAAAATCGAAAGACCCTTGGGGCTTTGAGGATAAAAGATTGACGAATATGAATCCAAAAAAGGATTTCTTAGAGTGGAACAAAACAAAAGGTGTTGGAAATATTGTCATTGATGTCAAAAGTCTAACATTGGTGATAAAGGCCCCATTGCATTTAATGGTGTTTTTAATATTCATATCTTGGCTAATGTGTGTTAATATTTATTTAATATTAACGAATATATTTTTGATTGCATAAAAGTCAAAAGAGGGTCCATAGAAAAGTCAAAGAGTCATGGGGTAAAGACAAAAGAGGAATAAGATGCATTTTTCTATGAAGAGTTATCTTGAAGAATTCCAAGAGTCACCAAGTGAAGACAAAAGAGATTATGACGCATTTTTCCTTAAGGAATTTGAAAGGTCACCATATGACTTTTCAAGTACAAGGATACAAAGGGTCATGCAAGTTTGGTGCCATTTTCCATGAGGATTGAAGGGATACAAAGGGTGGATGTCAAAGGTCATTTGAAAAGCTATAAATAAAAGCTTGAGAAGCCATTTGTTATATGCAAGAGAGTGCATGGTTTTGTAATTGTTTTATATAAGAAAAAAAGAGAGAAAAGTAAGAGATATTGTAGAGTTCTATCATTTGTTGAGTAAACAACATTGAGAGATAGTTGTGTTTTATACACGAGGGGTTGATGCTCCTGTAGATTGGTGCTCACAAATATTTTCAAGGGGTTGGTACTCACAAATAATTATTGTGTTGGTGCTCAACAAAGGGGTTGGTGTTCTTACAAGTTGGTGCTTGCAAATTTTGTAATTTGAGTTGGTGCTCATTCATATACTTGAGATTGTTCTCTTTGGTTTTTCTCACTTTGGGTTTTCACGTAAAAATTTAGTGTCTTTCTCTCTCTCTCTTGTGTGGTGCATGTTATTGTTTCAGTTTTATTGTATTTCTTGTATGTGTGCTTAGGTGGTTAAAGAAAAAAATTAGATTAAATAAAAGATTTATAATATATTGATTTACCCTCTTCTCAGTATATTTTGTGCTTAACAATTGGTATTAGAGCAGGTTTCTTTTGAAAAAGTTTTACATATTGAAAGTAGATCAGGAAAAGCATGATGGCTAGATCACATGAATGCTTTTCTATAAATAAAACACATTTGTTTGATGGGACAAATTATGCTTTTTGGAACATAAAGATGACTTATTTGATGGCCCTTGGATTCGATATTTGGCAAGCAGTGGTAGAGGAATATGAAGAGCCATAGACACTTGTAACTACTCCGACAAAAAAGAAAAGTGAAAATAATGCTAAAGCTTTAAATGATATTTTATGTGATTTATGTGAATCAAAATTTAT